>JAQHUG010000130.1:5352617-5367048 GCA_028555095.1 Dicrostonyx torquatus
TCATTGTGTCCCATAAATTTGGGTATGTTGTTTGGTCATTTTCATTGAATTTTAGGAAGGTTTAGGAGTTCTTTGTCTTGGGCCTTATTTAGGAATGTTGTTGCTTCTCCTCAGGTGTTTGATCAAAACAGAAAATGCTCATATGTTCTCCAGGAGATAGGTTACAGTCTCCTTGTATGGTTCCTTCGGTACTTTCCTTGGGGCCAAACAATGAAATCACCAACAAACACACACACACACACACACACACACAGATTTACGGGTAGATGAGAGATGACAGATAGGTACATAGATGATTAAAAAGACTAGGTCCTGAGAGAGGCACTATTTATAGGATGAGAGTTGACAAAAAGTAGAGTGCCACCTTCATCTACTTCAGCTGAGAAGTTGTGTGCTGGAAAACCAACATTTCACCTCCCTATGCATGTCTAGTGTCTGTGAATTGCTTCCAGAGTTGATGTAGGACTCCAAATCAATCTTAGCTATGGTAGTGTACACACTGACAAATACAGAATCTACAGATGAGAGTTTTTCACATTACCATTTGCATAGCTGGATTATGCAGATGTGATAATGAGGACTGAAATCTCCAGGAACTTCCTTGATGGGGTAGAAGGGTCCCTGGGTAGGGGCAGTGAGTGGCAGAATGGAGCTCATGAGAAGGCTCTGGTGAAGACTTTGCACAATCACATCTGTTTCAAGAATGGTAGCATTGGTGGCTAATCTTGGTCATCAATTGACTGTGTCTGGAATCAACTAAACCCCAAGATGCTGGACCCTCTGTCAAGGGATGTTTTATCAGATGTTTGAAGCAGGAAGGCCCATTCGAACTGTACCTTCTGGTGGCAGTTCATATAAAGGATATGGAAGAACGATACTGCTTTTGTGCCTGTTTGTTGTCCCTCTCTCCGGCAGGTCCATTTATCCTGCTGCTGCGGCTTTCACTCACTGATATTAAGACTAAGTCCTCCGGTATCTCAATACAGACTGAAGACCAACAGCTCCACAGGAATCGTCCAGGCCTTTTGCACCATCTTAGAACTGCTGAGACCGCAGCCTCAAGGACTACAGTACCCTAGGCATCTCCAGCATGAGACAGCCATTGTTGGACCACAGCCTGTAAGTCAGTCCAATAAATCCCCTTTCAATATACATGTTCATTCTGTCAATCCTGTGTCTTTAGAGAACCCTGACTAATGTAGCAACAAATGCCTATCATAATTCGAATATAACAGTTGTTGCTGAAGTTACATATTTTGGTATGTTTCATAAATTTAAGTAAATGTCATAAGAGACATAATTCATTTCAGAATAGACTTTTAATGCACATTGATTTAAATGCTAATGAAAGCCTCCTGCAGCCAATGCTCAAAGAGAAAAAGTTTAAAATGATCCAAAAATTCATTGTGTTGTTTTTCTAACCAAATCATAAATCTCAATATTAAATGAATGTGTCTTTTGATACCAGTAACAAAAGAGGGTGTTTAGTACTCAGAGCGAGGACACACACACACACACACAGCTGTTGCAATGCAGACAATATAAGCAGTTTTGTGCCTCTGAGTGGGTGACCGATCTCGTTGGATGCTTGGATGGACACAAGGGATTAGAAGACGATACCTCTGAACAGGTTCTCCAAAGCTGGTGTGAAAGAGTGTCAACTTCTCAACAGATAGCAACAAGGAAAGGAAGTTCAAATCAAGTAATGTAGAGAGCTGCTTGCAGCCGCGCCTTAAAGATGGCACTGGCTTCCGCCTTCCACCTTCCACCTTCCCAATGGTGAGCACTCTCCATGGTAAAACAATTCCATATTTGGCTAGGCTTAGGATCGGGCTTGCTTCTGCATACCTGGACCTATCCGCAGTGCCTACGTGGCATGCTGAGGTTGGTCACCCAGAGGCTATTTAGGCTGAGGGCAGGGTTTTCCCGGGGTCAGAAGATTGTTCAAGGATCCTGAATAAACTGCAGAAAGAAGAGCCGGTGTTGCGTCTTCCTTGCTGGTCGAGTCGGTCGTGACAAAGTAGTTCTTCAGAGGCTATCAGATTTAACGCCATGGTAATAGAAAGTGTGTAGCATTGTGAGCTTGTGAGAGTGTGTGTGTGCACCCATGTGTGTGTGCGTGCACCCGTGTGTGTGTGTGCGCACCCAAGTGTGTGTGTGTTATGGAAACAGACAACTGGAGTGAGCACAAACTGAAAGAATGATAGATGTTATGTACAGATTGATGACCAGACAGATGTTTTAGAGGGGGAAGAAAGACACCTCTGGTCTCATTTTTCGTTTGTTATCTGCATTTTGATGTTATATCCAAGGAGTATTCTGGGCATTGAGGGAAATAACTGAAAGAATGAAAATAGAAAAAATACCTGGAGGTCATATATCTGATATCCTACAACTCAATAATAACAGCAACACCCTCAAATAACTGGATTAGGAACTGCTCAAAGGGCTGTGTTCATCATCCTAGCTACTGGAGAAGCTGAGGCAGGTGGATCATAAGTTCCAAGAACATTTGGGCTATGAACTTAGTTTGAGTCCATCCTGGACAGCTTGATGAGACCCTGTCTCAAGATGCAAAGTACAAGTCAGTGCAGGGCAGAGTCCAGTCATGCAGCCCTTAATCAGCAGGCACTAGGTGCTGGGTTCGTTCCTGAGCACCCAAAGAAAAAGGAAAGAAAGAAAACGGACAAAGGATTTGAACAGATACTTTTCTAAAGGAGATATGCACATGAATAATGAGCCTATAAAATGTTAACTACCACTAATAGCTAGAGAATGCAAATCAAAACCACAGAAAGCTATGTCTTTATACCTTCCCATGGTGGTTTGAACCTCCAATAGGCTCATGAATTTGAGTGTTTGGTCACTAGGAGATGGCACTATTAGGAGGTGTGGCCTTGTTTGAGGAAGTGTGTCACTGGAGGTGGGTTTTGAGGTTTTAAATGTTCAAGCCAGGCCCAGTGACACTCTCTCTCTCTCTCTCTCTCTCTCTCTCTCTCTCTCTCTCTCTTGCCTGAGAATCCAGATATAGGACTCTCAGTTCCCTCTCCAGCACCATGTCTGCCTACATGCTGCCATGCTTCCCACCATGATGATAATGAACTAAACCTCTGAACCTGTAAGCAAACGCCAATGAAATGTTTTCCCTTATAAGAGTTGCTGTGGACATGGTATCTCTTCACATCAATAGAACATTGACTAAGACATCACCAGAAGTGCTACTGTCAAAGAAACAGAAGATAGCAATGTTGGTGGGGAGACCAGGGAAACTGAAACCTTGTGCCCAGCCAGCAGGAATATATAATAATGCAGCTGCTGTAAAATATTCTGTCGAGATTCCTTTGAGAAAAACAGACAAGAACTTAGGATCCCGGCGTCTAGTTATTTCTAAATGCAAAATATATAAATACAGAACAAATATGTATACCCAAAAGAAGAGCATTGTGTTTAATAACCAAGAACTGGAAGCCATGTAACTACCCACTGTCAGAGAAATGCACTGTGCACATGAAATGGACTATGACTTGCCCCCGAGGATGGAAGTCCTGATGCATGCCAAAGCACAGACGAGCCTCAAGGACACTCGCTAAACTGAGGAGGCCAGTTGTAAAAACCACAAACAAGAGATATTCTGCTTTTGTGAAGCATCTAAAGTTGTCAACTTCATTGTAATAGAACAGTGACTGACAAAGGCTGAACGAGAGAAAGGATAATGGAGATTATTGTGTAACATGAAAAAGTAACTATTTTATAAGCCTAGAACATTCTGGAGATTGCTTGTGGGGCAATGCAAACACACTTGACATTTCTAAACTATACATGTGCAATGGTTCAAGTGGTAAATTTTGTATTATGTGTTCTAACCACAATTAAAATTTTTGAATCACTTTAAAAAATCTACTTGTAAAAGATGAAGTCACATTGGCCTGTCTCCCATCTCACTGCTTGTACGATGAAATATGTCCTGTGACATCTCATTGACTCTTAAGCTACTTTGACTTGTTAAAGGAGGGATTAACAGAATCCAATGAAGAACAGGGCTGTCTGATAATTAAGAACTAGTTGAAAGACCAATCATTGGGAAATAGGCAAACTGGGTTTTAATTGTATCAGGCATGACAGTGCACACCTGCAATCCCAGCACATAGGAGGCCAAGGCAGAAAAATTGTGCCTTTGAGTCCAGACTGGGTTGTACAGTGAGATCCTGTCTCAGCAACAACAGTGAAAAGAAAGAGGGTGGAAAGGAGAGGAAGTCAAGGAAAAGGGAGCGAGGGGAGAAGGACAAATGATTGAAGTATATGGGTGGGTAAATGACTGACTTATATACAATGTTCAAAATCAACCCTGTCATTATCTGTACAGAACTATCATTTCTCCTAGCTGTTTACTTTGTTTCTCATGTATCATTTTAAAAATTATCTTAATACTAACTTATTTTTCATAACACAAAACCAATGCCAATCTATCTTTTATACAAATGCCATACTTCATATCTTAGATACCATCGTAAGCCTATGCTCTTCAGAAAAAAGCCAAGATATTAATAAAAATATAAATTTCACATGGAAAAAATTGAAAGCAGCATGAAAGTTAAAAACAATAATTTTGTTGCTTAAAATGGTGACATTAGGCCATTGGTATCATACCTGAAACACATTTCATGACAGTTCTTTCTGTGTGGCAGAATACAATTGCTGACTAATGTTTCTGTCCCACCAGGTCTCACAGCCATTTAGTCTCAAATAAACACACTGAGGTCTACATTAATCATAAACTGGTTGGCCTAGTAGCTCAGACTTCTTATTAATTCTTACATCTTACATTAACCCATTATTCTTGTCTGTGTTAACCATGCGGCTTGGTACCTTTATAGGTGAGGCAGTCACATCTCGTGTTCTCTGCATCTGGGTGATGACTTCAGACTGACTCTTTCCTTTTCCCAAAATTCTCTTGTTCTCCTTGCCCTGCCTCTACTTCCTGCCTGGTTGCCCCACCTATACTTTCTGCCTGGCTACTGACCAATCAGCATTTTACTAAACAAGTACAAGAAACAAAACTTTACGGGTAAAGCCATTGCCCCACAGCACTTCCCCACGCCCTTTTTATAAAAGGGGGAAGTGCTGTGGGACAATGGTCTGTACCCTGACAATTGTATTTTAATAAAATGCTGATTGGCCAATAGCCAGGCAGGAAGTACAGGCAGGGCAATGAGAACAGGAGACTTTTGGGAAGAGTAAAGACTCAGTCTAGAGTTGTCACCCAGCCTCAGAGGAAGCAAGATGAGAGGGCCTCACTGAATAAGGTACTGAGCCACATAGCTAGCACAGACAAGAATAATGGGTTAATGTACAGTGTAAGAAAGAGTTAATAAGAAGCCTGAGCTAATAGGCCAACCAGTTTATAATTAATGTAGACCTCTGTGTGTTTTTTTGGGACTGAACAACTGCAGGACCAGGTGGGACAGAAAACTCCGTCAACATAACAATGCTAATGAAAGGACTAGGAGGGAGTCACCCCATGTTGGGGGGGAAAGCAAGGCAGATCCCAGATCACAAGGAAGATCCAGATCGCAAGACAGCTCCCAGATCACAAGGCAGATCCCAGATCACAAGGCAGATTCTAGATTACAAAGCAGCTCCCAGATCAAAAGACAGCTCCCAGACCATAAAGTAGATCCAAGATTACAAGGCAGATCCCAGATCACAAGGCAGATCACTAAATTGCAGTCCCTCTGGGCTGAGCTTATGAATCATGTGAACCACAGAGGTGATAACCGAATGCTCTTCTACAATTGGCCCCTCCCCAGCATATGTTTGTTATTATTCCATATGAAATTGCCCTGAATGTAATGCCCAGTCTTTTTTACTTGAGTCTCTGGGTCAGGAAGTCCCCACCTACAACTTCATTGATTCTGCTACTCTGGGCCAGTTCTAAAGCTGTAGTCTAGATGTCAGCTGAGCCAGGCATGTTGATCCACAGCCTCTGTCCCAGGACTGCCATCCCAAGGCTGAGACAAGAGGATTGCTACAAATTTGGGGGCAGTCTTTCCTAAATAGTAAATTACAGGGCAGTCAACTGTGTACACAGAGATTCTGTATCAAACAAACAAGCAAACAAAACAACAAGTTAAATAAAATAATTAATATGTACACTGGACTGTCTAAGTTCAACTAAGAGGGGAAAAACTTACTCCTTAGGTGGCTCGTGTGTTGGAAGGCTGTGGGCCCACAGGACTACTAGGGGTGGGGGTTGTCAAGCTTATTTGAGAGCTGGGCTCTTAAGGAGAAGAGGGGAAAGCCTGAAAGAGAATCCCTACAAGATGAAAACAAGAACTTGATTTTTCCTTTGGATCTGTGTGGTACTGGAGATGGCACATACTACGTAGACACTCTACACAAAGCCACCTCATACTGAAGAGGAACTGTATTTACTTTTTCTGTTTCTAGAAAACAAAACAGGACTGATGAGCAGAAGTCTCTGGGCAACATAAGGAAAGGTGACAGTGACGCTGGGGTCAGGTGCTTCAATGGTGGCTGTCTCTCTTGCAATGGAATCAGCTGGAGGCTGGCCAGATGCAGACAGGCACTGTGTGGGACACTGCGGAAGCTCTTTACTTCCTGCAGCTCCCTGCAGGGAAGGACTCCTGGAGGCAAAAGGGAGCCAGAGGAAAGAGGGGGTGATGTGTCAAAGGCTGATGAAAAGCAGGATGTAATGACCACACACTTGTAACCCCAGAACTCTAGAGGCTGAAGCCAAGGATTACTATGTGTTTAACACAAGCCTAGACTGTGTAGCAAGACCCTGTCTCAGAAGACCAAAGCAAATTACCAAAAAAAAAAAAAAAAAAAAAATAGGGTGAGGTGAAGACCAGTCATGAGCAAAGGGTTGCCTCAGCACATGAGTGAAGAGGTCAAAACTTGCCTAGCTCACCTTTACTGTGTTGGAGACGGGGTCGGCAGGCAAGTGCAGTCCGTGGCCCAACCAGCTCCTCTGAGACCGGGTTGAAGACAGTCTCTCGGATGCCCTAACCTGCATCTCTCTAGATTGACGGGAAGGAATCACAGATTTATATTTCACTTAGCGATGGCTGCTTAATATTCCAGTGTGTGGAAGTTTATCTCCTCAGTCTTGCAATGATCTAGGTGGTTTTTAAGACTCTGGGACAAGGAAAAAGAAAAAAGGAAAATTTGCATAGAGAAAAAAAATCACATTGCAGAAGTGATCCAAGCAGAAGTCCAGATGGCTCTTCAGAAATGACTTGTTGGGTAATTACATAATGTATTTACATAGTTCAAGAGACATATGTTGAGTGGTGTCTCTCCCAGTTCTGCATCCTCTGCTTACAGTCCTGCCTTCACTACCAGCCAGTTTCTTTGGGTATTATGCTGTATATAGCAGCTGGGCATAGTGGTGGTAATCTCAGCACTCAGAGGGCTGAGTGGAGAATCCTGAGCTCAAGGCCAGTGTGGACTACCCAATATGGCCTTGTTTGTAAGCAAAGCAGCAAAAGGATGCCTAGCACATCAGGAATCATTGGAACCATTTTAAGCATAGCATCATAGTGGTACAGACAGCGCTGTGCCCCATCTGCAGAATCACCACATCTTCCCAGACCGGGACTCTTAGCTGGACTTTCCATCTCCTTCCAGCCTCCAGTGCTTTCTGTCTTATTTTCTGTTTATGAGTTTGACTATTCTAGATTCCTTGTATGTAATGGAAAACCCTGGGTATCTGATGGATTGGATCTGGAATCAACTAAGATACACACCTCAGGGGGATCTTGGGAAGCTACTTCTTGGTGCATTGTCTGGGGGTGGCTCAGTCATAGTGGAATTTGAGGGACAAACAGGGATGACTTGCCTGCTTTCGCTTCTCGCTGTGAGTGCATATTTTTCCGCCACTGCAGCTGTGTTGCTGTCCTTTAAGCCATCAGAACCCAGCATCTCTGGCCATCAAAAAGCTCTTCAAGACTCCTCCAGATCTTTTGTGCTAGATTGGGATGATGAGCTGTCCAGCCTCAGGGACCAAAGAACTACTAAGTTTTCTTTCAGCCTTTGCAGTTAGCAGCCAGACACTGTTAGATTACCCAATCAATGCGTGAACCAATTGACTAAACCCCTTTGCATGTATTCCTTCTATCACGTTCGTTCTTCTGGAGAAACCTCTCTAACACATTATATAAATAGAATCCTGTCATATTTGTCTTTCATGTGTTGCTTATTTCACTTAGCATAATGCCTTTAAAAATTCACTGAAGATGTTATGTATCAGAATTTCCTTACTTTCCAAGGCTGAATGATAGTCATGTGTGTGTGTATACACACACATATAAATGTATATATATACACATATGTGTGTCTGTGTTCTATATATATGTGTGTATATCCATGTATGTGTGGATATATATATATATTCATGCTATACATAAGTGTGTAGTACTATTTGTCTTTCTAATCACTGGAGAGCATTTGTGATGTTTCTATTTTGGGATTATTGTTCATGATGTTATGAACATCACTGTAGAAGTATTCATTTGAGTTCTTGCTTTCCATTCTTTCATGTGTATACCCAGATAGAATTTCTTTTATTTTAGAGGAATATTAACATCCAATTTTATTAATTTCTCATTCATTACATAGACTTTTATGATAGGCAACCTTTTCGTGAGTATTTTTGTGCTCGTAGTGATTCTTTTTTTTTTCAGACAGAGCAAAACTAAACTGTGAAGATTTCTTCCTTTTATAAATTATATATATTCATATATATTAAAAGTATTTCTGGATAGTTCCACATTAGTATACAAAGAGCTTCTTTCTTTTCCCTTTCTTTCTTATATTGTAGATGTATAATAGTCCACTGAGTGGCTGGGTTTTAATTTATATAAGTGAATAACAATGTTAGATGATGTTGCAATCTTTTACTATAGTAGAAAAGTCATGATAAAAGTCTGCTGATACATGATTGTATAAGATGCATATAACATTTAATCCTAAAAATGAGCGACCAGGTCAGCGGGTAAATGCATTTTTCCAAATACTGAATGCTGCACCAATGATCATGGCATCCTTGCACGGGGCCATGCCAATCTTCTCTGTCAATCTGCTTTTAGTAGGTGAGCTGCTGAAGTGAACATGGGTGAACATGCTTTTAATTTTGATTTAATATTGGTGGATTGCTTTCCCTAGGAGACATGGAATTAATAGTCTTCTCTGGCAAGGGATCAGCCCTGTCCTATTACGGATTTACCCTGGGATTTTAGGTTTAGCTAAACTGCCAGATTAAAAGTGGCACCACAGGGAAATTTTTATTCGGTTTTTCTTCTTTTACATGTATGGCCCAGCAACTTTTCATGTTTACAAGCTGGTTTATTCCTTGGGAACTTTCTGTTGATGTCCTTTTCCCAATTTTCTACAAATGACTGGTTATTTTGACTAGAAATGGTCTGTGCACTTGGAAGATTAACTGACTCTCCGTGAAATGAGCTAGAAATATTTTTCCCAGTGTGCTGTACATCTTGCAACTTCACTTATGGCACCTGCCCTGAAAAAAATAGCGATTTTTACAGAATTGGAAGGATTCACCTTTTCTCTTTGGCATCTGGACTCTGGGTCACAGTTAACAAAGGCTTTTGTATTCTAGGGCTCTAATGGACAGCACTGTTTTCTGCCAGGTTTTTTGAGATAATAATAATAATTAATAATAATAATAATGCCACATGCTCTTCCTTCCTAGTTACTTTTTGGAGTTTATGTGAGACACATTAAGAGACAGAGAGCTTCCTTCATCTCACTTCAATTGGCAACTTGATTGTCTCCAAAATGTTTGTTTAAACATCTTCCTCATGCGTTCGTCATGCATCTCAAAAGAGCTAGAAGAGATTATTCCCAGTACAGTCATGAGAAAGAGATGGAAATGTCAGTGGATGGCTACACTAATGAATCATCTTATCATTACACAATTTACACAAAGAGAAGCATCACATTGGAGCCATCTCTGTGAGCTGCCCTTTGGGTACAGTGTGGACTGTGTCCTCTGTCACCCTCCTTCCTCTGTATGCTCCTAACATGGTAACCCATCCTGCTAACTGTTGAGATTGCGTACTGCGTCTTCATTTCCAGTATGAATGGCTATTCTTTATCCCACTAGCTAATGTTTAGATTTGGAGCATGTTACGTTTGTGTGCTTTTTCGTCTTCTGGATGCTGGGACAATGAACAAAACAGCTTAGTTGAGGAGAGACTTATTTGGGCTCATAGTTGTGAGAGGTTTCAGTCTGTCCCTATAAGGAAGACATGTTGGTAGGAGTGACACAGTCTGTGTTGCTGAGATCTAGCAGTGACGTTTTTAGCCGCATTGTGGCAGCTGACCAAGTAGCAGTTTTCTTGTGTCCCCAGCAGTGGGCAGATACACTCTTCAAGATGTGTGCCCAGCACTCCTGCCATCTGGGCCCCACCCCATGAAAGTTCTACAATGCTACCAGATGGCAACAGTACGTTCAAGCCAATGACACATAGGGGGCGGGGCAGGGCATTTCACATGCAAACCAAAACCTTCTGAAAGATAGCTTGGGCCATGCAGATACCATCAAGCTCTTGAGTCTTTCCACTTATAGGCTTTCACTTTGGTTCTATCAGGAATGATGGATGTCAAGTTTTCTTCAGGAAGGTTTTCTGCATTTCTAGTCTAAGTTTCTTCTTGATAATTTACCTTCTGCTGTTCCTGCAAATGTTATCATTCCTTATCATTTATTAAGACATATCAATTCTGACATGTCCTGCTCACGCACAGGGCTCATTTCCAATCGGCAACCGTTTCTGAGAAGATCCTCGGTGGCACTGCCATTATGGGGGCTGTGTTGTCTACGAATAGCAATCCTTTCCCTGCCTCCTTTCCAACTTTGGGTTTATAACTTATTGGTCTTAGCCAACCTCATTGCCTGAGTCCTCCGGGAAACGTCAAAAGTAAGCGTTACAAAGAGCAGCAATCCTAAGACCCATAGTCCTGTATCCTTCATCATCTGTTTTAGACACTACCCTTGCTTTCTACTGTAGAAAACTGAGACATGTACTTACATAATAATTGTCACTCTCCGACCCTCTCTACTTCCCCACTTGGATTAGTTTCTTTATCTTCTATTGCTAAGGTTTAGAACATTAAAATTCTATGAGCAAGCTTTAATTAAGTCTTACAGGCTTTGCCCTCAGATATTATTCTAAAACACCATGTAACGATTACGGTTCAATAAATCTCACTCATAAAGGAATCTGCTGGAGAGTCATGGGAGCCTGTGCTAACCGCTGTTGCTCCAAATGGGGCATCTGGTTAAGTCTGTTGGATTCTGCGGTTTGTCTCCTGACTGGCTTGTCCCTTTCTACTCAGGCTTAGGTTATCACATGTCCTCATGCCTCTCACTGCTCTCTTAAACCAGCTCATCATAAAACTGGCCTCAGGGGTGTGCACCTGTCAACCTAACACTTTAGAGATGAAGGCAGGACTATCAGGAGTTCTAGGTCATTCTCTTCTACATACTGAGTTTGAGGCTAGCCTCGGTTACATGAGACCCTATCTCAAACAAACAGAAAACCCAAAGAAACAAAACTTCCTTTACTTCTAGGTCTCCAGAGCAAGGCCTTGAGGCAACATTAACACACGGGATTTGTGAGTGATGTGTTTTCTGTGCTAGTGCACATTCAGGGGAACTATTTTTCCAAGACATATTTTCTCTGTATTACAGTCCTGGAACTCGCTCTGTAGACCAAGCTGGCCTCAAGCTCACAGAGACCCGCCTGCTTCTGTCTCCTGAGTGCTGGGATTAAAGGTCTCCGGCTCAGGGAACACTTTGATCTCCCTATTGTACATCACAGATTCCTCGGCTGGGTGTATAACTCAAGGGCTAACTTTGTTTTCCATTTGAACTCTGTAAACCTTGGCAGCTCGCCTTCTGGGATTATTGTTGATAGTGGAACGCCCTTTGGCACTTCAGGGCTATTGGTCCTTCTGTCTGCATAGTGACTTTGATACTGCCCTTGGTACATTTTTAGGGTTTTCTAGTTAGTCTCTGGAATCCTGACATTTAATCAGTTTGGGTCCTGGGGTCCCCATGGATATGCTTAACCTTGAAATGATTTTAAGATAGAGGCATATTCCTTAACTCACATCACCCCTGTTACTATAATTACAGTTAACAGTTTATAAATAAAGTTCAAAGAGATTGAATGATCTGTTGCGGGCCCCTGTCCATCCTCTCCGTTGGCATAGGCTTAGGTGATGAAAACATCTGAAGGCTTGGTACACAATACCAACCGCTTTGATTTTACTTTGAAAGTTGAATGGTTGGTGCCTTGAAATTCGACTGCACCTGACAGTTATAAAGATTAAGCTGATACATTTGCCTTGGCAAGTTCCCTGTGTTATAGAAGAGAGAATGAAGAGGTGTTTCATTAATTCTACCCCTATGGGCTCCTTTCTAGGCTCTACCACAAGCAAAGAATGTCTTTTATGGTGCCCAAAAGCTAAGAGGGGCTTCCAAGCTGCGAAAATAGGATCTATGTGTGTAACCAGCAAAAGAATTTGAAGGTTCCCCAAACTTTGATTAAGCCCCTCCTATCAATGTTTGGAAAAGATAGGATAGAAAAAATATGAATGTGGTTTTAAAAAACAATCTAGACTCATATACAGACAGAGACAGGGCCTTGTGTTCTCTGCGTGTGGTGGACCCTCCAGAACCACGAGTCAATAGTGTTGAGCCAGGAAGTTCCCCCAAGGCTGTGCTGCATATCAGAGCTAGGGTAAATATCCAGACAGTAAGGTTCCCTCCCCATCCCGAATATCAGCGGAAGGTGTAGCCCCTTGTAGCTTCTCCATAGACTGCTGGGACAGCTGCTGTGACTAACAAAGAAAGCCCCAGCTCCCTCTAACATACTGAACTCTGTAAGGCCTGCAAGTCTCACTCGCAAATGGAGGACATGTGCTCTCACGGCAGCACAGGACACAGGTGCCTGCTCTGCCCTGCCATGAGCTAATTCTCCATTGGATGGAACAAAGTTGCATTGTGATATGCAGCCAGAATATCTACAGCAGGACCAATCATAGTCTGACTGACACCCAGACTGCAGAATGCCTTGCCGTAGGTCTGTCCCAGACACTTCAAAGAGTCCTTGACCTCTGCCCTCTAGATACTGGCTGTGACCACTTATATCTTCAGACTTTGCCTTAGAACCACTAGGGAATGAAACTACCCCCTCTGGAGAACCACTGATTTACATATATTTGTTATAAAAATGTTCCCTTTCTTTTGTAAATAACTCTGGGATAGAGATAAGAGGTTTTTAAAAAATGCATTTTTTTCACTCTAAAGTCTTTGAAGATGGCATGTTAAAATATCAACATTCTGGGCTTTGGAGAGGCAAAGAATCTTTATATAAATACAGTGAACTCTTGAGACCATTTGAGAGCAATACAGAAAATAAAATTCTGCGTGTGGTGTGAGAAAGATGTTCTGAGAAGACCATCTATCTCGGGCCTGCTTTGCTAATGGTCACAACACAATTAATCTTACTGTGCTCGCCTTTAAGCTACACAATGTCTAAACATGGTTGAAAATATATTCTTCTTTTGAAACTAGAACAACTGTTTGTAAAGACGGTTCAGTCGGCAGGAGGCCCTGCTGTCACTCCCTGGGTTCTATTTTTGGTGAGAGGATCTACAGAGTCTTGTGCTCAGTTACAGGGCTCTTGCTGCCCAATGCATTAATATAAATTTGCTTAATGGTCAGACTTGTGCCCTGAAAGATAATCTTGGACGGAATGTTTAAAAAGTGCTTTGAAGGGGGCTGGAGAGATGGCTCAGTGGTTAAGAGCACTGGTTGCTCTTCCAGAGGTCCTGAGTTCAATTCCCAGCAACCACATGGTGGCTCACAACCATCTATGGTGAGATCTGGCACCCTCTTCTAGCGTGTCATCATCCATCATGGGGGCAGAATGTTGTATACATAATAAATAAATAAATCTTTTTTTTTTAAAAAAAAAGTGCCTTAAAGTCAGAAACACAGCAATTTCCACAAAGGCTTTGGAATTTTTTGCCTGTTGCCTAACACTGATATTTCTGACTGCTGGTACTGAATTGGCAATGGAATGCTGCCTCGGTTGCCTATAAAAGGAATTTCCCATCACCTCGACACTGAGCCCATCTATCTTCCTTGTTTAGGGATGAAAATGAGAGTAGGGGGTGAGGGGGAGAGGGTGACAGAATGTCAGAATTTTCTAGTAAAGACAGGAAATTGTTGCATGACAATGGGTTATTTCTAAGTTCAAAGCGTTAGTCTATGCTAAGCGTTTTAAGAATGTTACATAGATAAGGTCGTGCATGTAGTCATTTCATGCTATCTAGAAAGGAGCTGGTTCCAGGACCATAGAAGATGTGTCTTTCTCCT
>JAQHUG010000130.1:5375221-5421608 GCA_028555095.1 Dicrostonyx torquatus
GGGGAATAGAGAAAAATGTAGAGCTCAGTAAAATCAACAGTGCTCTGCTTATGTGGTTGCTGGGGATTTAAACTCAGGGCCTCATGTTTGTGTAGCAATCCCTCTTACCCACTAAACTATCTCCACAGTCCAAGAAAAACAATTGCTTTAGATCTTCCACATGTTGTATGGTATATCATGCAGCATTTGGTTTTCTGTGCTTGGCTTCTTGAAATATTGTCTGATTTTGATAGTTCCATCATAGCATTTCTGTTCATGGCCATCTGTGAATGAACATTGCTAGTGCCATGGGCCTTTCCCATGGCTGTGGCTTGGTATTATCACATCCCTGAAATGTCCATATATAAAGGTATGGTCCCTGGGGTATCAGAACTGGGAAGTGCTGTGGACCTCTAACAGGTGAGCCTAGTAGGTAGTCCTCAGATTAATGAAAGGTACTATTAAAGAGAGTTATGGGACTCAGCATCTCTTTCTTTCTCTCTTCCTGGCTCAAGATGTGACCACTCACTCCAACAAGTCATCTAGCCATTGGCAGTTTCCACCCTCACCAGAGGCCAAACCAATGGAGTTGCCTGATCCTGAGTGGTCACCATCAAAATGGTCATCCAGAAGTATCTGTGTTTATAAGTTAGTTGACTCATTCTTTCCAGTAATGTGAAGCTTACTGGTGTACAGGTGAGCCTATGTTTGAAATGTTTTCTCTCTGGGCCCTTGACACACTCTTGTGAGACCAGGAAACAGGATGGACTTCCTCCTGTTGCTTTGACTTCCTTATGACAACCTAAATCCAACAAAATTAGCTCTCTGCTAAGGAGAGCTATCTGGTTGGGCAGAAAACGACATGAGACTCCTGTGCCCTCACCACGTCACGAACCCAGAATCTTCCTGCTAAATGTGATTTGGTACAGGGCTGATAATCTGAACGCAGGTGTGAATGATGGAAGTCAGGGTCCTCAAATGTTATCTTCTATTCAGCTAGTGCCTCATCCTCACCAAAAGTTCTTTGGCAAGAATGGACACAGATCTGGGGAGAGATGTCAGAAGTCACTGGCTCCCTTCAAAAAGTGTTGCAACAAATACATTTTATTTTTAAAGAGAATCTGTACAGTCTTTCATGGTGGAAAAAAAAGGGGGTTAAGTTCTTCTATTACTCAGTCTCCCTCCCCCAAAGACTAGTTTGGTTTGTTTGTTTTAAAAAAAATAAAAAAGAAATATGACAGCGCTCAGATCTGCTACTTTTTAAAACTTGCTCTACTGTTTAAGCTCTGAGCCACTGTAAGCTTGCCAATAGGATGCCCCAGGTCTACGCCCATGCAACCTGAACCTGTGATAAATTGCATGCCTGGGTGCTTTTTCCATGGAACTGGTCCTACTTGTCAAGATAGCTGAGGTTGTGGCACAAGGCACCATTGATCACACAGCTGTCAAATGAAAATTGGCTTCAGGTATTCAGAGTAATTCTCTTTCTCACTTGCAACAGGGATCTTAGATCTTCTAGTCCAGAGAGTCTATGACATATTTTAGATTTTATCAAGAAAATAGCCCAGGGTGCCTTGGGAAGTGAACATAAACTTGAAAATGACTTCCTTTTGGTTTTTGTTTGCTCACTCTGAACTTTAAGCTTTACTAAGGAAATAATCAAATGAGACTATCTTAGAGTCTAATACTTCTACAGTACTGGGTAGCAACCACCTATCCATAAAGCAGCCGACCTCTGGATACATCTGCCAGCCTGGATGCCCAGTTCATATCCAACCCCAAGCACCTGTATCCTGAGAAGCATAGCTGGTTGAACTTTCCAAACGAGGCATTCTGTGCAAGTCAGAACTGTTGAAGTACAGCCAGGGTGCCAATGTGGGCTTACGTGATTATGAGCTCTTCCATAGGTGTACCTAACCTACCCCGTGAGAACCTTGCCATCCACCCAAGTCCAGCTGCCCCTTGAAATCACCTTTGCCTATGGTCCAGAAGACATTGCTCTTATGGAGAGGAGTCTTCACTTGCTACGCATTCAGCAAAGAAGCATATCAAAGGACTTACCTGATGGACCACTCCTCTGGAGCTTATCAGAGAGGCTTCCCAGATGAAAGGGACGACAGAAGTGCAAATCGTTGGCATTCAATGGGAAAGCAGAACACTGGAGATTCAAGTGCAGTTGGGGCGAAATTAAAACTAAGAACAAAGGGAAGGAAATTAAATTCAGAGTTGCTCCTTAAAAGGTTGGCTTCTGATTTTGATCTTGGAAAAAAAAAAGTCTACAGGAAAAGCTGTTTCCAGCTCTGTCCATCCTCTAACCTTTTTATAGCATCTTTCATCTACTGTATGGTTGGAGGAGAGAACGGAGTTGCGGGTGATCAAGTCACCACAGGACTTACCATTTGGAAATAATGGCTTTTTATGGAATGATGCCGGTAGTATCCATGGTTCACAACTAATGTAGGTCAACGCAGAGGATCAAGAGAACAACTCCCCAAAGTCTGATCAAACGACAGCCACAAACAGCCTTCTGTTTTTTATGTTCCCCATTGGTTTATCTCTTTGGCAGAGACATACAGTTTCATTGCAGGTAGAAAATATAAACCGTGTCCACACTAGGAACGACACTGATATCATCATGGATTTCTTTTAAGACTTCTTGTGTGACATCCCCGCAACTACAACTTTTTGTGTCTTCTCTCTTCCTCTATAAGAAGTTTTCAAAAGAGCTTCTTGGTGACGTTACAGTTATAGATTATGCAGGAACATTTTAGATTGCAAGACAGTGTTGCAGGATTGCTATGGTGCATGCCCTTATTAGTAAATGGGGACTGCATTAAAATACTAGCTCAGACAAAATCATATGTGCATGTGCGTGCATGGGTATTAGCATTAGTTTTAACAATCACAAGAAAAAATTAGATTGCCCTGTGGAAAAAACATAAAAATATTCACCCTATATAAATTTTAGCATTAGTTTAGATGAACAGGAGAAGAATTTTGTTTGTCCGATGGCCGGAGCACAAGTTTAGAAAGCTGAAAATCAGCTTCTTGCCTCAGTTTCCCCAACAGTAATGAAAATAATATTATCTGCCACCTGCCAGTTGCTGAAAAAATCGAATAGGATATAGGACATGGTGATTCTCTGGGATTTTTAATAAATACACAGAGAGATTGTGTGGTCATAATACTATTGCATCTGGGTTTTGATGATGAGAAGGGATTCTAAATGAAGGAATGATGACACGTAGTGCCCAGCCTTGGGCTAAACAAGAGTAATGGGTATTATGTGGATACCTGTTTCCTACAGGAATTACAGTTTTGCACTTTTCCCCATCACATGTGAATATTGCAGCCTCTGCCTCGGTCCCCAGCCTGACTGTCCTTACTGTCATGGTAGTTTCACTTGTCATTCTTTCCACAGTCTTCCTACATTTTCACACAGAATGCCTTAGCCCAGCCTTGGGATGTGTAGGCAGTGCCCAGCCTTGGGTTGTGTAGGCAGAGCCCAGCCTTGGGATGTGTAGGCAGAGCACACGGGCTCCTGCTCATTCAGTCACTAGTGCCACCTTCAATTTTTTAATCATTGATTCAACAAATATTTTTTGAACCTTGACTCTGCCAGGTAGTGTACCCAAACAAGGAATGTGACCAGGAACAAGAGGATCACCGTGTAAGTGCTGCCTGGGAGTGCACGCTGCACATATTCACAGAGACAGGCCAGCAGTGCCATGATGCCCGGGATCCTGCAGCAAACTTCCAGAGACTAAGGAGGTCTTGGGCCAGAGAGGCTGCTGGGAGATCCTGCAGGCAGCTGAGAAGCTTGACTTACCACTTGGCAGAGTCACGTCCTCCATCTGCAGGTCAGGCCCATTCTGTTTAGAAGAAACTGGCCGGGAAAAGAGAAAAGGGAACTGAGTGGGAGTCACGTGCCCCAGACTGAGCCTTAGTTCTGCTTTTAACCACCTGTGGTTCTCGGGGACTCCTCTCTCCATAGCTGAGCCTCAGCTTTTTCTTCGAGGAAACATATAATAATATTAGGACTTTTGTGGTCTGTATCAGTTTTCAACTTGGATATCAAAATGTTTTTTTTCTGATGCCCAAATTCTCCCTTTCGAACTGAGGAATAACTTTATAGCTCTAACGTTCCCAAAATGAAGTTCTTCAAAATATCTAGAGAATATTTCATTGTCTACCAGTTTGTCCACCGAACTGTGTCTTTGCACTAATCATGACTATGCCTTAACTTTCCTGGGAATCCCTGCTGTGGGGGGGTCTTGTTCAGATGAATGAGCATTCATTCTGTGTTGCTGGACAATAGACAATACAGAAACATCTACTAGCCCTCGGAGACACTTAGCAAAGCTGGCCATCTTTATCAATGTTTCTATAGTTTTCTAAGATTTCTGATTTCCCAAAGTCAAGGGTCATATTACATATAGAGAATCAAGAAGGGACAAAATAAAGTGGCAAAGTAGCTCACACATGTGCCGACACTGTGAAACCAAGGTCAGGCCTTCCCCCTACTCAGGCAACAGTTGAGATGCTACCATAAAGAACTTGCTCATTAAGGTCTTAATATCGAGCCCTCTTGCCACCTGGGAGGTGTCTCAGGTGACTGTTCTCTTCAAAGCCATAGAAATTGGCAGGGACTTGCCTCGTGCCCATGATCTTTTCCTACCCCCGAGCTCTCTTCTCTTGCAAGCCAACTGCTGGTCTCAATAGGCCCTTCTATACCTGGAAGGGTTGGAGAACACCAAGAGCACAAAAGTAATCATGTCACCACCTCAGGCGGTTGACACCAGCTCAGTTAAACAGAAGTACAACCACATTTTAAAATATCCCCACAGTTTTGGCGACCATGCTCTCTAACTTCAATTCTAGCCTTGGCATGTGGAAATCCGCCAAAGGTCTCCCAATTTTCCTTGCTCATGGCAGCTGTACTGCTTCCTTGGCAGATTGGACTCCTTATCTAGTTCACCATTTCCTACCCTCAGACCCAAGATGAACTCAATATACACATCAACCCCAAGGCTTCTGTCATGCAAACGGGAAAACTTTTGCTCTGGCAAACGCTGTATGCATTACGTAGTACATATCTGCATGTTGTATTTTCTTTACTGTGATCAACTGTAGATGGGCTCACCTAAGAAGTTTCAAATCATTCCAAACAATGGCATAAAAAAATTCAACTTCGGTGCTGGCATTAAGAAAAGAGCAATGGGGGCTGAAGAGATGGCTCAGTGGTTAAGAGCACTGGCTGCTCTTCCAGAGGTTCTGAGTTCAATTCCCTGCAACCACATGATGGCTCACAACCATCTGTAGTGAAATCTGGTGCCTTCTTCTGGCCTGTGTATACATAATAAATAGATAGGTAGATGATAGATAGATAGATAGATAGATAGATAGATAGATAGATAGATAGATAGAAGAAAATAACAACCAACACTTGTGTCCATGTGAGACCTTGAGCTTCTGTTTAAATGGGCATTACAAAAATCAGAAAAACAAAATTCTTCCAAAAGTAGGCAGAAGGGCTGAAGGTGCAGCTCAGTGTGAAGACCCTGGGTTCAACCCTAGTACAACAGGAAAACAACAACAAAAGCTGACAATGGAAGGCTCAAGTATCTTCTGCTTATTTCTTGGTTAGGAGTAGAATCACGTCTCTTATCCGTGTGTCTTGTGAAACGGTTTGATGTCACCTGAGCAAATCTAGGTCTCCCGAATATGGACATCTGCAGGTACAAGAGCCAAAGCACATGCTAACATGCCTTTACACTGAAACTCCAGCACCCGCTCCGCCCTACTTAAGAACAGTTTGCTTACTGCCTAGCAGAGCTTTTGTAAGGATGATGTCACCTTATAAGACGTCATTGTGTGGGGTCTTGTATTTAAAGCACACAGTAGATCATTTTGAAAGAACCACTGCGGCTTTAGTGAACAAGAAACACAAATGGTCAGAATAGTAGACCTTGGTGGGAACTCTGATTCCCTTGATTTCCCAACAGGAGATACAGAGTCAACCTATTTCAAACACGAATGCATTTATTTCTGGGTTCTGTACTGGTCACTTGTAGAATGGAGGCGGTTTCCAAAAATGTTTGGCCTTGAGTAATTAAAGGCGATTCAATACAAGGCCTAGCCCCAGCTTAGTGGTTATTCTGGTTTAAGAATGCCCCTGATGTGCTTATAAGTTTGGATATTTGATCCCCAGTTGGTGGAACTGTTTGGGAAGGACTAAGGGGTATGGCCTTATTGGAGGAGACATGTCACTAAGATTGAGACTTGAGGTTTCAAAAGACTCACACCATTTCCAATTAACTCTCTTTTCCTCATGTATGTGGATCAAAATGTAAGTTCTCACCTCCTGCTCTATAGTCATGCCTGCCTTCCTGCTGCCATGTTCCCTACTCAGGAAGTTCATAGGACTCTGATCCTCTGAAACCGTAAGCTCCAAATAAACTTCTTCTTCTATACGGTGCATTGATCGTGGTGTCTATTCATAGCAATAGAAAAGAAACCAAGACAGCAGCTTTCTTTAAACTGCTCTGAATGTCTACTATGAGTCACACAGACCCACGAGTACAGCAAAATTTCAGGGGCACAGATACCATCCCCGAGAGCTTCTGCCACATTTGAACTCCTGGACTGACAGTTTCTAAAGTAAATTATCTATCTATCTATCTATCTATCTATCTTCCTCTCCCTCTTCCTTTTATATATATATATATATATATATACACATATATATATGTGTGTGTGTGTGTGTGTGTGTATGTGTGTGTGTGTTCCTGTGGGTGTATGCAAGTGCATGCACAGATGTGCGTTCCTGTGTGTGCCCACACATGTGGAGGCCAGAGGTTTATGTCTGGTGTCTTCCTCAGCCACTCTCCACTTTAGCTTTTGAGACAAGCTCTTCCCTCCCCTAACCTGGAGCTCACTGATTTGGTTAGGCTGGCTGGTCAGTGAGCTCTAAGGGTCTGTCTGCACTCTCCTCTGTGCTGGAATTACAGATGCCCGCCACTGTTCTGTGCTCTTTATATGTTTTTTATAACTGAACTCAGTTCCTCATGCGGGCATAGCAAGCATATTACCGAGCGGCCATTCAACCCTGCCCTGGCGCTGTTTGTTTTCTACTTGTCATTTATAAGCAAGCCATACTAGATCTCTCTAGAGTCACATGTTCTTGTCTTTGTGACCTCCAGAGTGACAGAAATTTCCACTAGGTTTGGGGAAACCTAGAACACAGAACTTGTGTGAGTTCAACAGGCAACTCTGTTCCTATCCCCAAATTCTGCTGACCTATACAGAAACCCATCCAGGACCATTGGCATCCAGTTAATGCTTACTACGGAACTGCATGTGATAGTCAGATTTTAACTGGCTGAATTAAACAAGATGTTGGAGTAAAGACTTTATAGTATCTCCTTCCCACAACCACTGCCATTCCTCCTCAGCTGTCTAGCTCTTAAACCCCAAGGTCAACCCCAAAGTGAAGACTGCAATCTTCACCCTGTGCTTGGTCTTAAACCATCCCCTCCAAGCTTGCTGCTCAGGGGAATTCCTTTAAGGTCTTCTGCAGATGTCAATGTGGTTAAAATTGCCCAGAGTCTTCTCCACAGTGTTCTTTGGGTGTACTTTGGCTTGGAATGATGGTTGGCACCCAATGTGAAAACATTGTTTCTTGATAGCTCTCATTTTCCCTTTGTCTCTGTTGAAAATTTTTATTTTTATCTGGTGAAATAACTAGATACATTTTTTATGTATACTGTCAAGCGTCAATGCATACACACATTATATGTAATGATCAAATAGGGGTGATTAGCATACACATTTCTCATTTCTTTGTGGAAAGAATGTTTAAAATTCTTTAACTATTTTGAAACACATAATAAAATATTATTAAAGTCCACTCCACTGTGCAACAGAACACCAAAAAATATGAAATGTGTTCCCTGATCTAACTGTGACTTTGTACCTGTGGAATAATGTTCTCTCAATGTCCCTTACTTTTAATGTTATTGCAATGCTATTCATAATATAATCTGTGTAAGTGTGCACTGGAGGATGAGTGGCTCAAGGATCTCTCTCTCTCTCTCTCTCTCTCTCTCTCTCTCTCTCTGGGATATTATTCCATATTAAGAAGGGGAATCCTACAATTTGTGCCCAGTTGACTAACCAGGAACATTATTTAGAATGCAGTAAGCTTAGCAGAGAAAGACAAACACCACACTAGCATCCACATCTGTGGAAGCCTTTGATTTTAATATAACATAGGATCTTCTTGAGAGTTACTGTTCCCTGAGTCTGCTAAAATTCACTGATGTTCTAGCTGCCTCCCCTCACCACTTAGTGGTAAATAGACGTTTCCTTATTCACACCACTCAAGGCTGACTAAAGACTGAGTTTGGGGTGTGAGTGTGACGTCTTAGTAAAAAGATTAGAGAGTGGGGGAGGAGGTGGGTATTAAACTGTCACTAAAATGTTATATAAAAATGTATATGTAGGAATTCGTGTATGAACTATCACAAAGTATCCTATCTGGTGGCTGTAAGAGGTTTTAGCTACCAGACACTTCTTTGACTATATTACTGAAATAGCCCGTCCTCTTTAACAGATCATTTTGTATGACTGTGGCTTGGGTTTACTGCAGAGGTGACTAACAATTAAATCACACTTTCTGTGGCCTTGGGTGACTTTCTCTGAGGGAATATCCTGGTTCTCAGGCTCTGGGCCAGGGACCCTTTGTCCCAGTGACCTTTGGGAACAAGGCTCCTGGAAAATTTCTGACCCTCAGCAGAGGTTGTCTGTGTGTTGAGGGGAGAGCTCAATATGGCTACCACATCTTCCTTGCACAGATCTCTCTGCACAGAACCGCAGTTTATTTCACCCAAGCAAGCTTCTTCGGAGAAGAAATGTTGACACCCCCTGTGTGAATGAGAGGGGAAACCAAAGACTTGAGCTAGTGTAAACAGGCAAATTCAAGCACAAAACACAATTAAACAAAACAATTGTTTTTAATTGAGTTTAATCAAATTGTTTCTCAACTTGAAAACTGGCAAATCCTTCTTACTTGGCAGTCAGTTTCAACACTTTACCAGAAAATCCTGGATCAGCAGAAAGAATCTGTGAGAAATATCTACGGAAACTCAGTCGCTGAACTCTGTCATATCAAATTGATTTAAAGAATCTACGAGGCCTATTATTTCCCGGCTGAACTCACCCACTGTCCTCATTGACTGTAACGTGGCATTCAGCAGATATCAAAATAGCAGCCCGCTTCACAAGCTTCCCTTTCCCCCACAGTGGCCTTGGATTAAACCCTCCCCCCCCCATCACTCCACAGATAATTAAATCCAGTGACAGCTCAGGGAAGCATTAGGCTGTGAAATATTCCGGGAGGGTCTTAAATTCCTTCCTACTTGTCCAATCCACTGTGCTTGTTCCCCCACGGTCCATCCGCTTCAGCAGCTACCAGTATTTTGTCAAAAAACCCGCAGTATTGCCATGGTAACATCGTAAACCAGTCCCTCACCCAACTCTTGAAGGAGTTTATAAAAATCCAGCTGTAAAAATTAGCCGGCGGCTCCATGGGCTGCTTGTTTTATGGGTGGTTGTTAACCTCTTTCCCCTTTCTTTTTTGCGCCACACCCATGCCAAGTCTGTCATTTAGAAATATGTACAAAATCACTTAACAGGTATGTAGCCATCAAAGAGGAAACCGAGACTGAGAAAAGTCAGAAAGTGACTTTCCAAATGGGACATTGCTAATTCTGGAGTCGAGATGGTCACACTCTGCCTCTCTTCGCCCCCTGAGTTAATTCTGCTGAAACGAGCTGTGTTCAGCTGTCACCTCTCTCTCTGATTTCCTCTTCCGTGGAAGTCGCCACTTCCCCAAGTGCCCTTGAACCTAAGGCCAGACACGTGGCGCACGCGCAGGCAGTCCCAGGCCTATGAGGGAGGGAATTTTCCAGCAGTTAACCGCCATCATTCTGGAACCCAATTCACTAGAAATTGGGTGTGTATTTTCTTCAACAAAACGTACCCTAGGAAATCTGTATCTGTAGCATCCCTCATGCCTTCCAGTTCCCTCCTTGGGTTGACGTTTTGTGTGTGTGTGTGTGTGTGTGTGTGTGTGTGTGTGTTGAAATTCCATTCATATCCATCCTCTGGCGTTGGATTCGGGTAGGGTTTGTGTCATGGTTTATAGCCAGAGCTGACTCAGCTACACCCGGGGCAAAGACGATTCTCAACATCTGTGCATTTTTCAAGCTTTGTTCTGTTTTTAAATAAAATAGGTTGCTCGAAAGAGAGCAAGCCTGGTGACACATGCCTGTAATCCCAGCTGAGGCAGGGGAGTCACAACTTTAAGGCCAGCACGAACTGCACAGGAGACCTGCTTCAATGTACGAATGAGGAGACCTGTTTGTAAAGCTTTTAAATGGTTCTGAGACGGAAGGAACAACAAAATCCAAGGAATAGTTAAGTAAAAGCCAACTGGACTAATTTTGTGTTGGAATCTTCAAAGGGTGTTGAGTACACACATTCTCATGTGTTCATACTATGACATTAGGGACTTTTGAAGCTCATGAGCAAAGTTGGACATTTCGATGCACTTTTCACGGGGGCTAATTTACCTCAGGACGAACATGGAATGCATGCAATTAAGTAGTTTCTGTTGAGAGGAGCTTGCATGACCAAAGTCATACAGCCATGGTAAGAAAGGGGGTGAGCCGGGCAGTGGTGGTGTACACATTTAATCCCAACACCCGAGAGGCAGAGGCAGGTGGATCTCTGTGAGTTTGAGGCCAACCTGCCCTACAGAATGAGTTCCAGGACAGCCAGAGTGGTTACACAGAGAAACCTTGTCTCGAAAAAAAAACGAAGCGGTAGTAAGCTTGGGTAGGGTCTGTCCTGAGGTTGGCAAGCTAGGCCTTAGGTCATACAGACATAGAGAGATCTTAGTGCAATGAACAGCAATGACATCCCTCCAGGCAGAACATGTATGAGGCAAAGAAGCTTGTCCCTGAGCCTGGCTGTCAGCTATCACCCTTGTCAATCTCCTTTGCTGAGCACAATGTCTGATACCAAGTACGGACACTCAACAGTCAAGGTGCACGTTCTCTGTGAATGATTGGATGTGTTCATTCCTAGTTAGTAATAATGCGTAGTGTATTATCGCAGAAACTTTATAATTGCATTTCATGTCTCTTGAAGTGTAAATGTCCCCAAACTGTCCACCATAGCTGAGTTAATAAGTCAGCTCAACTCAGATGAGAAGTCCTTGCTTCCCCATTGACAGACTGAGGCAGTTACAGCCAAGTCCTCTGTCACAACATGACAGCTGCAGAATGGGCGTCGTATGATGCTTATCCGTCAACTTTTCAGAACTATTTATACGCAGTGTGCACCTAGGAATTTCCCTGCTTCCCCCACCACCTTGATGTCAAGAGTAGCTCCACACGTGTGTCAGCTCTAAGGGCCACCGGGTTCATCTAAGATTTCCCTGGAAATCCCCCAGCATGAATGTGTTGGTACAATGGGGTGTGAGGTGATTTTTCTAAGATAGGTATATTTAAAAAAAAAAAAAATCTGAACAAGAGAAAAACAGTCACGTCATGTTCTGCAGTGGCAAACTTCAAGAGATGAACTCTGTAGTTCTGAGTCACTGGGAAAACAAAATCAAAAATTAAACTACCAAGCAAACTGCTGAGCTTTCTTTGTTGCGATGGATCTAAGCTGTGTGTATGGGCAAGATTACGGCGTGGAGGGGTAGGAGAGGGGGGAGAGAGTCAGTCTTGAGAAATGTCAATATTTAATTGTTAGAAAATGAAAGACAGACTTGAAAGGGGAACTTCAAAAAGTGACCAGAGGAATGGGAGACAAACCAAGAACTCTTGGCTGTTTGCTGAAGCTCAGATGGGCGAACACTCTTAAAAGGTGAGTGCAAACGATATTCTTAGATTGTCCTATAAAGTTAAGTAAAATAAGAAAAGCAAACAGTTTCAGAGCATGCTAGGTTGCTTATTTCCTCTAAAATCCACAGAAGGGATTGTTAACTCCCACTGTGGTTCTGGAGATAGGGGCTTTTAATAAAGTTAATTAACATCAAATGGAATCATGCGGGTGAACCCCAACCCACTCTCTCTGACGTCCTTAAAAAAGTAACCAAGGGGATTTTGGAACAGACGTGGAGGGAAGACCTTGAGAAGATCAAGAAAGATGGTACGATGTCCAAGCCAAAGATCCAAGCCTCGGGAGAAACCCATCCTGTCCGTACCGGATTATTGGACTTGCAGCCTCTAGATCTATAAGGAAGTTAATTTCTATGGTTCAAGCCACCAGGTACTTTGTTATGACAGCCCTTACAGATCACACAGAGTCAGAAACAGCGTGTGATATTGTGGTCTCAGGAGAGTGGACGGCTGGGGTATTTGAGGAATGAACAGAGATAAGAAAATCAGCAGGGCAGGGTCTTGGGAATCATGGGAAGAAGTTTGAATGGAAAGAGACTGAGAAAGGCAGAGTATTCACATCATACATGTTAAACTCGGGTAAGACCATTGATGAAAAGAACAAAAGCACTAATTTTCCCATTGAGACAAGAGTCTCACTATGTAGCTCTGGCTGGCCTGGAACTCACTACATAGACCAGGCTGGTCCTGATTTCACAGAGATTGGTGACTAGAATTAAAGGTGTGTGTCACCATGCCTGGTGCAGAAAACATCTTAGAAATGCAAAATGTCTCTCGGATTAAGGAGCAGTGTTATAATTTTATTTTGTCCAGTAATGACAAAAGTTCCAACAAATCAGTGATGGAACAATTAACTGAGCAACCAAGGTCCAGCCAAGTTGTGAATGGCCTGGTTTATGTATTTTTCTAAAATGGGTCCTCACAGCTTAATGCCATAGAGGAATAAGTCCCTTCACCCCCTCCCAGCACAGATTGCCTCCATGTCGACAACTGGGTCTTCCCAGTTCCTCTACTTACCCTGCTGTCCTACAGAAAACCCCAGTAAGTCCTCTCACCATCTGTAGTTCAGTATCCAGTGACTACCACACTACTGTGTTCCTCCATGGGATCAACTCTCTAGCTCCCTCACACGAATAAGGATGTACTTTAAACCCTTCTGCAGATCCACACATGTTGTGCCAAAGGCAGGTTTCTGCCCATTTCTTATGGATGGACAGTGTGACTCCATGTGTTCCTGTTCTAAAGCAGTAAACTGAGTCACAAAAATGTGACTTTGCTTTTATACCTCCTCAAGAGTAGATGCCAAGTCAGAAAGGGAACAGAAGGGCTGAGACGGCTCAGTCAGTAAAGCACAGGCATGAGGGTCCGAATTCCACTCTCTAGCAAACACATAAAAAAATCAGGCATATGCTTACAGTCCCAGCACTGGGCAGGCAAAGTCAGGTGGTTCCCTGGGAGCTCATCACTGATCAGCCAGTCGAACTGGATTAGTGAGCTCAAAGCTTGGAGAGAGAGAGACCCTGTCTCAAAAATTAAGGTGGATAGCAATTGAGGAAGACATCCAACATCGACCTCTGGCTTCCATATACACATACACGCAGGTGCACACAGTATGAACACATATACACATAGAATACACACACACACACACACACACACACACACACAAAGTGTTCTCTAAAGTTCCCGAACCTTGAGATTCCACTAACTTTAGGAGCTGAGTTTATCAGTTCCTGTGTCCACAAGAAGATAACCAATGTTCACAACTGGGTGTCCACTCCTCAGGGCAATATCATACCGGGGACATTATTTCATTTGAACAAAGTCTTTTTTTTTTTCTTCAGTATCTCAGGGGGGAAAGATGGCTGCAGGACAGATTTTTATGGCTCCTAATGGTTCAGTTTCTTACATGAGGGCTTCTAGTTTGAATCTAGCAGTAACTGTATTATTTCTGATCTTCTCTCGCTCCTCAGTAACATCCATACGTTTGGGATTTACGACAGGGGAGGAAAGTGGATGGCAGATCAAGGCAAATGTGGGTTAGTGTGCTTCTCCAGAATAAAGAGGCCAGGGATTAACAGATAACAATGGACTCATAATGATTCTATTTGCCGGCTGAGACTTCGGAGGTCAGCCACTTCTGTATGTGGAACACGGCCTAGGATCTCTCACTGTCTCTGACACAAAACAAAAACTCTACAGAACCTCATTAGTAAAGGACTCATTTCTTGGAAGTTGTAAATAACCATGTCAGAAAGTTGGACATTTCAAAGGATTTAGACCCACAAATCAATTCATATTTTGGAGTGCCCGTATCATAAACCCACAGTCCCAAAGCAATGTCACTTACTATTTTGTTCAAATCAGAAATGGTCAAAGTATGGCTTAGAGATCTGAATCAGAAGAAGAGGGACAGGCTATCCTTGCTGTGCTGGTGGAAATGCAATGCTGGGCTTGGTAAGGAGGCTGGAGCTGCAGCGTGTGACCGCTGTCTGGATACCAGGAACAGCTGTCAGTTCTATTTCCTAGGGCACATCTCTTGCTTGTGTTTTGTAACATGTGGTCTTTGGTCAGTAATTCTGATTTCCATCCATATTTGGTTTGGCCAACCTCAGTGGAATCTTATGGAAGAGTTAAACCCAGGTTTCCTGTACAGATGCAAATCTATGCAATCTTTAACCCAGCTTGCAAAGCCTTCAAAGCGCAAGATTATGCAATCTTGGGTCTAGCTAGTCTTCTCTTTTCCCCTTTACATAGGTTCTTAGTCCCTTAAAATGTTTTGTTTTCTTTTTTAAAAAATGTTCATGAGGATCTTTTTCCTTAAAAAAAATTATGAGAAGTTATTTTCGTACGGTTTATTTTGAACATAACCTTTCCCCTCCCCCGACTCCTCCCAGGTCCCCCCCCTCACCACCCCCAGTTTTCCCACTAACTTGCCATGCTCCAGTAACTGCTATTGTCTTAACATTTTACCCGGGGATTTTATACCCTGAACCTCAACAGCGGTCTGAGAGGCTTTCTTTTTATTTATTGATGGAACAAGTTCTTTAAGTGTTTGTCTTGGACAAAGCCCATGCTGGGTGCTGCTGACAGGGATCCCCAGGCAATGCAGGACATGTTGTGATTGCTTCGGCTCAGCCCTGCTCCCCTGAGCTTGTTTAATACCCGCATTGTTGACAACATGGAGAAAGAACAGGGCCAGGCTGTCTCTGCCTTGGTCTTTTCCTTGGGGGAAGATGAGAGCAAGGAAAGATTTTTCTAACATCTTCCATAACTTTCCATTTTTTTTCCTCCTTGTGGTTCTAGGACTAGCTAAACAGGCAATAATAAATGTTCTTATTACAGTGTTACAATGCTTGGCCTAGACTAACCGTTTCCGATAGAGTAGATGTTGGGGAAATAACCATGAGACTACAACAGGCATTTACAAAACAGTCATAAAACACAAGGATGGAGGGGGAAAACCAGAAAACAGACTTAGCTGGTGTGACTTGGGTGTTAAACTTTGTCTTTAAGAAAGGGTTAACTCCTGACTTGGTGACTGGTCTTGGGTGTAGAAAAGGGGGAAAGACTTTAATTTGCCAAGGAGGCAGTAACGATGGGAGGGAATGGGACTTTGATGAGGTTAGAGGTTACCTTGTTTGGCTAAGATAAAGGTGTAAGAGTGTGTCAGGCTTGTTTGTTTCCGCAGGAATGAAAAACACAGAGCCACACTTAGACTTCTGTGGCTCAGGTCAGCTCTGTCTGGGTCTCCTTATTCCTGGACCCGGGCTGGCAAACAAACTCCACACCGAGGACATACTTCTTTCATGGCGGAGAACAGAAATCAAGTCTTTGAGGTTTCTAGGAGCCCAGTGGACTAGAGAATAGGGAGCTGTTCCATTTAAAATCAAGTCAGATGGCCCCATCTTAGCACTAAGAAACAAGCCCCACACCTGGGGACATGTTTGGGCCCTGGAGGTAGCAGATGTCATAAGCAGGTGTGCTGTTGTCGCCAAGTCATCTTTGAGCCAGGAAGTTTTGCAAAGGGCCAAGTGTGAAAGAATCCGACAGCTCCCACACACTGTAAACTGCTTCACAGCATCGGGGCATTAGTTTTCTAAGTATGGTGGTGGCTAACTGAGACGGTGAATGGGGCCTCCAGGCTGATCATGATGTAGACCACTGGTGTTTGAACGCGTAACTGTGGTCCTCTACTGCACTGACCCCCTCTGCTTCTGACACACAGTTGTTGGCTTGCTGTGCCTAGAGACTAAATGTGTGCTCGTGAGAACCAATTGCCAGTGGCCAGACCACAGTTGTCTCCATACAACCCTGGCCTTCTCTTTGCTGTTCCAAGCCCTGAATGGTGGCTCTCATTAGCAAATTCTGATCTAGAGCAAAACAATGTAATCTTTTCTGTCAGTCAAGGTATAGGAGGTTCTGGGAGAGATGGTGGGAGGCCAAGTTGCCAAGGCAACCAGTACAGATAAAAAGAGGGTCCATGATTATATAGAGAGATCAGGACAGGACTTCTTCCTTCTGTGTTTGTCAGATTTCTGTGACAAAAACAACAACAACAACAAAAAAAAAACTGAGACAATTCACTTATGAATAGAAAAGATTTATATGTGTATCAGATTTGGAGGCTCAGTCTCTGGTCACTTCATGCCTTCTTTGGGCCTGGGGTAAAGATAGCATACTACATAACAGGAGCATGTGACCAAGAAGAACCACTCTTCTCATGGCCAACAATCAAAAGAAAAAAAGGGGGTGTGGCTGTCGTCCCAGGATCTTCCAAAGACCAAAGGACAGTTCATTAGGCCCAACCTTCAAAGGTTCTAGAGTTTCTCAAAAATATTCACCTAGAAATGAACACTTAAGTGTATGTGTCCAGCTTTAGAAGAAGCCCTAAGTGCTATTGTTTAAAGACAATAGGTAGGTAGCTTTAAAAGCTTAAATATGAGGCTTTTGGGCTCTGTAGTTGGAAGCATTTATGTCCTTGACAAAAGACCTGAGTTCATTTTGCAGAGCCCACACGAAGATTAACAAACCAGAAGAAGGTCTGATGCCTTCTTCTGCCTCTGTAGGTGCTGCACACACTGTGTACAGACACACTTGTGGGCAAATAAATAAATATTATAAATGAATAAATATTCAAAAAACCAAATGCATACATCAAATAAAAATATTTTAAAAATAAAATACAAAGGGGCATGATCATGGATTGACTTTGAGCTGTTTCTCTTTTTTTTGTTTTTATTTGTTTGTTTTTTGAGACAGTGTTTCTCTGTAGCTTTGGAGCCTGTCCTGGAACTAGCTCTTGTAGACCAGGCTGGTCTTGAACTCACAGAGCTCCGCCTGCTTCTGCCTCCTGAGTGCTGGGATTAAATGTGTGCGCCACCACTGCCCGGCTCTGTTTCTCATTCTTTATAGGTGACAAAGTGACATGAACCCAACAGAACCATAGCACTTTGCCGTCTGTATTTCTTATAGCCTGGGATGGAAATGCAGTGTATTCAATCCTCATTCATAAATCCTTTAAACCCATATTTTATCCTGGCCAGGTGTATTTCATCACTCTTATTTTAAGATAAGAAAACTGAGCCCTTGAGAGGCTAGTGAACCGGCTCAACCTCCCTGCTGCTAATCCAAACAGAATCCAAACATTTCCCATTACTGTAGGCCGTTTCCCTTTATGAACTAAGACACAGAGATGGAGTCCAATAGGCAAGCAACTCAGAGGAGAGGGCATCTCCTTTTTGTAATAGTGTCTTTAGGAGTGCCTCTGCTCAACAAGGAATTTTCTCAATACCCAGAAATGGGCTAACGCCTGAAAGGGGTGCTTTCACGGTAAAAGCAGAAGAAATAAGATCACATGGCTCACAGGGAATTTAAGAGTACTATTTTAGTCTACCTTCCAGATAAATGAAATCGAGTAATAATTCCTGATTTAATTGCTATGTACCCCCATGAAACCCAAACGTCAAGAGGACAGTGCTCAGTGTGCTTTGTATTCCCACTGTCTGTTTTCTGAAAATGTCTCAATAAAGATCTACTGAGCAAACCCTGGTGTGACTGAATGACCAAGAATCATATTTGGGTAAGAATTAACAGCTCAGCTTTCCTCTGCCATGGTACTGGCCCTTTAAACCAGGAGACTTTCTCTCTTGTCACTAGCCAGAGCTGCTTGCAGTAGCCTAATACCTCTCTCACCCTCTTCCGGCCTCAATTCTCCCTAATCACTTACCGCAGGGTACGGTATCTGAAACAAAAACCTCATTCATCATACTAGCCGTCCGATGACAGCTCCCCGAAGTCCCTCCATTTACCTCAGAGTTTAATGGTACATCTGAGACCTCGTTGAGATTGTGTCCACAGCCCAAACTTACAGCTGTATTTCTCTCACTTAAAAGTCAAGCCAGCGACCAGATGTGACCTAGACCACATGCTCTGTCCGTAGGGGACCATTTGTAATTCCTCATATACTCCATCATGGCCTCCCCTTCTCCACCTGAACTCCCAATTATCCTTCATGATGCAACTCAAATGTCTTGACCGCCACACCCCATGTGGAGTCTGTTGCCACTTCTTCTGAGATAAAAGGCACTTTGGTTGCTATCCTGCTCCTCCTGCTTGTGAATTTCCCTGTCCCTCTCCCCCCAGACACTGAACTCAGAGTTGATGGCTCCTCGTCTTTGCATGGGTGGTTCCTAGAGTGGTTCCACGCAGTCCATGGGTGTTCAGCACACAGCGGTTGGACAAGGAAAACTGTCAGTAAGGAATAAGAAGGCTGTAATCCAGGCTTCTGTTTTGGAATTTTCATACAAGCTTCAGATCATAGCTTGCCCCTCGGTCACTGCAGATAAATTTTTTTTTCCATGAATGTGTGATGTGCAGGTCATGTCTTGCGATCACAAAACTTCTCCCATAAGGATCAGTAACATGACAGTGGTGTCTGTGACCAGGGAAGTCCTCATAGGCTGTCCAGTAGCAAGGCTGATAGTGGCTTACACCTTAGATGGTGCCTCTTGGACCAGCCTGATCTGCATTCACCCTGGGTCTGCTACTCTAATCTCCTTATGGCAAAAGCTAATTTGTGAAAACAGAGCACAGAGTCCATCGTTCTGTGAACCGGGTGCTTGTGCTGTGAGTTGCTCAGAGCTGGTCTCTCAAAGCATGTTCTCAATAGGGAGCAGCTCTGATAGTTTCTAAAGCCCCGTGATGTCAAGCATCTGAACCAGACCTGCTCCCTGTCGGCTGAGAGCTGTTCCCTCTCCTTTGTGGCAAGGATGGGATGACAGCAAACTTTCATCTTCCCTGACAGGATAACTCAGACATTTTCCCCAGGGAAAGGCGATTGATCATTAGCTTCTGCTCAAGAAAAACGGGGAGCGCACAGAAGCTCTCGCAGAGCTACATGCTGTGTAGCCGCCTCCTTTGAAAACATGTGAGAACCCACAGGAGCTCTTCAGAGGACAAGGAGGCCGTGTGTGTGTGTGTGTGTGTGTGTGTGTGCGTGTGTGTGTGTGTGTGTGTGTTCCTAAAGGCTTTCTGGTAGTTAGTCCTATGAAAACATGTGAGAACCCACAGGAGCTCTTCAGAGGACAAGGAGGCCGTGTGTGTGTGTGTGTGTGTGTGTGTGTGTGTGTGTGTTCCTAAAGGCTTTCTGGTAGTTAGTCCTATGATGGAAGGCCGCTCCTGCTCCACAATGAAGACTGGCAAAACTCTCCCCACATCCCTAAGTGCAACCCCAAACTAGCTTCTCTGTTTCCAAGGTTTCCCAAAGACAACAGACCTACAGTGCCCATGTTGGTAGGTCCTGTAGCGTCCACTGCAAAGCCGAGTATATAAACATCCTCAGCAAATGCAATTGCTATTGTTTCGTGCACAGGGAGTAAAAGGTATGAGGGAGATTGATTATAGGAAGCCAACTTCTTTTCAGTCAACTGTGTAAAAAGCAACCATTGATTGACAGTCGAGTGACATTTCATTGGGGTAACCTAGATAACGGTCAATTCTCTATAGCCAGTGGCACACTAATTCTCTAGCAACCTGAAGCTGGTCCCTAATTCCTGCTAACAAACGATGTTCTGGCTACAAGAAAGCGATACAAAGTTTGCAAAATCAGGAAGGGAAAAACTAACAAAGTGACCACAGCATTACTTGTCAAGTCCGAGAATCAATAACCTAAAGGGTCTTAGAAAAGAACAGTTTAGAGAAATCCTTATCTGCTAAGAGTATAACTAAGATCTATTTATTGTCAGAAAATGCTGGAGTGATAATTGTCAACTTGACAGAATCTAGCTAGAATCTCCTGGGAGATGGGCCCCTGGGCATCCTGGGTATGCTGGGCATGCCTGATAGGCAATTAGCTTGATTAATTGATGTAGGAAGACGTATCTTAATGGTGGGAAAGACTATTCTCTGGACAGAGGAGCCCGACCGTATAATCTGACAGAAGGGGCTGAACTCTAGGTGCATGAATTTGTTGCTCTCTTCTTTTGACTCCAAATATAATATGACCTGCAGCTTCAAGTTCTTGCTCCTTGATTTATCATGATGGACTGCTTCTTAAGCTATGAGTCAAACCCTGGACAGATGGTTAGAATCAGTATATTATAAAGGAAATCAGGACCATGTTGCATTCTTTCTAAAAAAAAAAAAACTTTTTCATTACGTTTTATTTATGTGTATGCACTCATGCATGGGCAGGCTTGTGTGCCACTGTGACCATGTGGAAGTCAGAGGACAATTTGTGGAAATCATTCTGTCATATGGATTCTGGGGATTGAACTCAGGTTGTCAGTTTTGGTGGCAGATGCCTTTGCCCATGGTTGTGGTTAGTTTTTTTCTCAACTTGACACACACTGGAGTCGTTTAGGAAGAGGGACCTCAACAGAGAGAATGCCTCCATCAGACTGGCATGTAGGTGAATCTATAGGACTTTCTCTCCATCTGTGGTTGATGTGGGAGGACCCAACCCGTAACAGGCAATACTGCTTGTAGGCAGGTGGTCCCGAGTGTATGAGAAAGCAAGCCGAGTAAGCCAATGAGGACCAAGCAAGTAAACAGTGCATCAGGTCTCTGCTCCAGTTCCTGCCTTGGGTTCCTTCCTGAGTTTCTATGCTGACTTCCGTTCATGACAGACTGTAATTGAGTTGAGTAAGCCAAATAAACACTTTTTTCCCCACGTTGTTTTGGTCATGATGTTTTATCACAGCAATAGAAAACAAATGAAGACAGCCACTGAGCCATCTTACTGTGCCTGCGTTCTATTATAGAGCAGATACCAGGCCTGCAGGCTCATACACAGTGATGAGGACTGAGGAATGATGCTCTTCCATTATTATATGCCTTCATTTCTTTCCTCAGAAATTGTACTTTCTTTCTCCTATGGAAAATTTTTCCATTCTAGCTACAGTACACAGCTTTTTAATTAGTACATATTAATTTTATATAATGGGTTTCATTATATTTTCACATATGAATGCAATGTATTTTGAACATATTTGCTCTCAATTGCCCTCTCTTATTCCTTTTTGCTTCCACTTAGCGCCTTCCTTTGCCCAGTTCATTCCTCTAGAACTTTCCTGTCTCTGGTCTCTTGGATGACCTAGTGAGTCACATTAAGGCAGCTTACAGGAGCATGAGCAAGGGCTGTTTACAGGGTACCCCTCCCACCCACACACCGTCCACTCCCTGAGTCTATGTCCTCGTGAGCTCCTTGTGCTCCATGGCAGGTTATTGCCCGGCTCCATCTCTGGAAGCTCTTGGGCAGGAGATCACAACTGTCGTGAGTTCAGGCCTGTTTCTGCTTGGCCTTTCTCTGCAGTCAGTCATCCACACCACCCCTCTGACTGTTAAATTCTTTACTACCCGTCCTCCTAGAGAGCCCCAGAGTCTTTAGTGGGCGGCATGTGATATAGCCGTCAGTTTGCAGCTGGGCATTTGTCTGCCATTTATTCTCCTCGCAGTCACCAGGTATGACTGCCGTTCCCTCCAGAGGATGCTTCATGGAGCGGAGCTTGTAGCACAGTAACCTTTGGGTGTAGATTATTTAGAAATTGCACAATGTACACATTATGACCTACAGAAAGTTTTGCACCAATACTATACTATCCATTTTTTGTGTCTTTATGTCCAGTAGAATAAAAGAGCCAGTTATCTTATTATGTTTAGAAATAATGATGATGAAAATGATGAAAGAAGCCAACATTTATGTGGTGACCAGCCTTTTGGTGCTTTGATAAGATTCCTGGGGATAATCAACCTAGAAGGAGAAAGGATTTAATTGAGCTCAAATTTGGGAGGTTTCAGTCTTGACTTGTTCCTTTGTGACTGTGGTAAGAGTGTATGACGAAGTCTGTGTCAGAAAACAGTGTTTAATTCATGGTGGCTGGAACAAGGAAGAGGCCAGAATCCCAATATCCCTTTTAACAGCATGCCCTTAGTGGTCTAGCTTCTTTCCCCCAGCCCCCACCTCCTGAAAGTTCTGTTGCTTTTCAACCAAGCCTTAGGCTGCTCACCACACCTTTAGCATGAGACTCTTTTCAAAATCCAAACTAGGGCAATTTATTTTGCTCCACTGTGAACCATGCTCTCTTCGGCTTTGTTGGTTTAGATCCATCTCCTTGCAGTTATGTTTGTATTTCGGTCCACTAACGCTAGGAATAGCATTATCTGTGAAGTCAACAGGGATGGGCAACTTCAGTGGTTTTGTTTTCCTTTGGGGTAACCTAAGAGCAAGGGTGGGTCTGATGGAGACACAGATACAATCTTAGTTTATCTTTCCCTTTAATTTTCGTGAGCCTGTTTGACCAGTTCAGGAGTGTCAGCTCGTCTGGCGATGTATTTCTCTCCAGGTCCCTGTGTGGCGATGGCTAGGTTCACAAGTTCCCATTTGCTTGCACACTTAAATTTTCCAAAGCCCTGATTTTGAACAGTGACTCACTTAGTGATGATGACTAGGGGCCACTATGGGGAAAAGGGAAATGTGGTGGCTTATGCACGCCTTCCAGGACTACAAGGGGATTCATAGACAACATATTATTAAAATAATGAGAAAACCCACATGCAGTTAACATGTTCCAAATGAACTCGTCAATGAGCGTGAGAGGCCCTTGGTCATTTCCAACTTCTTTGTCTATATCTGTTGAAGGGAGGTGGGTTCTAAAATGCTTGGATTTGAAATCTTGGCACACTGTGGAAATAGAAAAAGAGAAACTATGGGTTCTCCAAAAGGCTTTCAAATGAATCCCAGACATCCTCAAGAAACTCCCCCTCATAGGGAAATTATTAGCTGGTGAGTAACGCGAGGGCCTTCTCAGCAGATCCCCATTACATGTCTCAATGTCTCCACTGTTTACTTTTGAGAATGAGCCTTTCTCGTGTTTCTCATGGACTCCCAAACACACAGAATGGCCCAACAAAAACAACTCTCCTCATCCTCCCTCACTCTGGTTTGGCAATTCCCTAGGGGTGTCAGCCTCTCAGAGAACTTACCCTTGGCCCATAGATATTGGAAGGAGGTGAGCGAAGGCAATAGGAAGTTAGGGAGCCAGAAAACTTATACTTTGATGCCCTGCACTGCCTAAAAAATTCTAAAATGGCCTAGATTTCTAAAACCCTATGACATTTCCTCCAGAGAGAAAGCGGGACTGCAGAATTCCTTCCCTTCTCTGACTAGGGCAGGAATCCTAGATCCTGGCTTGCAGGGGTAGTTGATTTCCCCATGGTTGGTGGGCACCGAGTCAAGATGGCTTAATTCCCAAGCTCTCTAGATGTATGTGAAAGTTCTCAGCCTCCACCGGAGCAGTTTGTCTGCCAAGTGGTATGATAAAACTTGTGAGAACAGGTTTTCCTAAGGTAGTTGATGCATCTGCATCCATCCCTGGCAGGAAACCAAAGCAAAAAAGAGTCAAAGACACCTTCTAGAACAGTGTAAGGGGCTTAATATGAACTCCCAGTTTGGTGATTATTCCAGAGTGTGGTTTTGTCTGACTTTCTCTCAGGAGTCCTCAAGGCACCTCTATGCTACTCTAGCCAACTCCAGCTGGCTGAGACTTGGGCCAGCCTTGTTCATCTGGATGGATTGCAAGACTCACCAGTTGAGCATGAGCAACCTGTGGCCTGAAAGATCTTTTTCAAAAATGAAGCTGTCATGGGAACTCAGCCATCTTGATAGCAACAGGTCTGTAGATGGCCGAGGCCATTCACCTGAGTGCTCCCTTTAATCTTAGGGGGGAAAGTCTCCATCTGTTGTAAAGGCATTGATTATAATACCTCAGTTAAAACACATCTGCCCTCCAATAAGAAATGGAGTCACAAGAGAAATCTCTGTTCTTGGCTTCCTTTGGGAAGGTACTTGCTGTCCTGCTTTCCAGGGATAGAGGTCTTGATGGTGAAGCCACAAGTGGCTTTAATCTGTGTTACCCCCCAACACACACTTAGATCCAAAGAGCTTCAGTGAAGACTGTCCGTCTCTAGGAAGCTGGGTTCCCCCATAACTTCGCCTTCTCAGTTCTGCTTAGAAAAGCCCACGGGAGACCAGTTGACCAACACATGTTTTTGTGGAGGGCTAGGACTTTTTTTTTTTTTAACACAACCTTTGCCCCTTTTAAAGCCTCCAAATTACCAGCTAGTACAGAGATATGTATTGTCACGCTGTTTGTCTCAGTAAACCTGAAAAATAACGCTTTGAGAAAAAAAATGTAATCTCTTGTTACATAATTGATGAAAAATAACAATATTTCAATAATGTTAACTTGCAAAAAAAAAAAAGGTCTAGATCTTGGATTAGGACTCATACTTTTTGGCTTATTTGAAAAGGGGCAAACCTACTATGCCTTTGCTACTCCAAGCCCCATCTGGGAATGTTGACATTGCGTGGGGGTTGGTTAATGAGTTAGAAGCCAGGCATATGTCAGAATCAGATCCCAAGTGACCTGTGTGTATATTCAAGTGTGTGGTGTCAAGTCTTGCTCCTCCACATAACCTGCTTCCAGCCAAGGGGAAGTTCAGCTGAGGCCTCAAACACAGGGTGCTCCAACAAGATGGATGTCTCCTCTGATGGGAACATCAGGCAGGCTCAGTTTAATTTTGTATTATTCATCTTCCCTTAATCCCAAGATTCAGATTTCTCCAACTTTTCCAAATCTAGCAAAAGAAAATCTCAATCTGTGCCCAGTTCATCTCAGGGGAGAGTGTGCTTGTGACTGTTTTGAAGTTTTCTAATGAAAACAAAGCAGGCCATTATTTCTGCTAATATGGGAATCCTGGCTGACATAGTTTGGAGAGAGTCCACTTAACTGGATTACTATTGCAGATATTCATGGGTAAGAGTTTGTTGTTGTTGTTGAGTAAATCTGCTTATGGTAATTGGTGGTTGCAAGGGACCAGGAAAGGTAGGTGAGAGAAAGGTGAAAGCCCCCTCACCCCGGAAAGAGGGCTCTGCTCCACTCCCTCGCCTGCCTCCACAAGTGAATGCTGCACTGCCCCACCCGTTTTGTCTTTAATGTGTCATTATTTCAATAAAACTGTGTCTGGGATCTTCTCCCCTTTCTGCCCTACAAATTCCACAGAGGATTCATTAGGAAAGCAAACGGCGAGATTTCAGAGACTGCAGAGGTCCAGTTACCCATGCCCCTGACATCACTTGCCTTCCTGCAGCTGGCATTCCACTGGGTCCAGGAATACTCCGTGATGTTTAAAGAACCTCTGTGTGCTTGGTTAAAAGTCACAAATGCTCCTGGACGTGGGTAACATCTTTGGAAAAAAAGTTTAACTTTAGTCTGGGCCCTAGAACTCAAAAATTCAAACTCTACATGACAAAGTGACACCTGTTCCTCCTCAGGAGAGCTTGGGTTTACCTCCCATGGGGAGTGCCCAGATCTACATTAAATGTGATCTGGGGCAAAGGTCAGACTTCTCTTCTATGCATGTTGCCACACCTGTGACTCAGAGGCGTGCCTCTAGGTACTAAGCCAATTCTCCTTAAGTGAGAGGTAATTTTAAGAAATAATGATAATATTATTATTGTGTTTATGTGAATGAAGGCATATGTACCATGACCCACATATGGAGGCCAAAGGACAAGCTCTCATGAGAGGTTCCCTCCTTCTACTGTGGGATCCTGAGTTAAACACAGATCGTCAGGTGTGCCTAGCAAACACCCTTCCAGCTGAGCCATGGCACAAGATAAGTGTTAATAGGGTCTTCTTATACTCGAGGTAGTTATTCAGGACACTTGTCCCAAGTTTGGACCCCAGGTGTATTAGTCAACCCTTTTCTGTTCTGGATCTCTGACTATGACCTTTTTTGATGCTAATATAACTTGGTCACTTTATAAACCCAAATTCGATGCACTCCATTCCATAGCTCATAATCCATCCTTAGCACATTGATTCTACATCATAGACCTCTAGGTATTTTATAAATACCTTTTACTCCAAATCTTCATGTCAGTATAGACGGAAAGCTCTCAAAATCCCAACCTTCTGTTTGTTATTCCTGGGCAAGTTAAAACCACTCCAGTTGACCATTCAGCCTAACTGGAAAGCTCATGTAAGGGACTCCTTTCTGAAGATAGCCAAAAGTCTATGCGATACATAAACCCCATCCAAAAACCTGGCAACGTTTAACATTTCTGTCTTAGAATTTACCACAAGACACATACATAAGAGTTTTTTTTGCCTTTATTCTGAGTTTCCTTCCTTTAAGAGAAGATTCCAAGTAAATGTGCCCAAGGCTGGCCCTGAACTCTTCGTGTAGTCCTGGTCGTCCGAAGTTTCTCCTGTCTTAATCTCATGTGTGCTGGGAGTACACATGTAGAGTTATGTATTCTAAGTATTTTTTTAAGAATAAAAATAGAATTAGCATAGTTTCCTCTTATCCAAAGTTTTATTTTCTCCATATTCAATTAGCCATGGTCAATCAGTATTAACATGATGGAAACCTATGTTGTCCGGCTCTGTCCTGCCTGAGACATGTTCTATATGCTATCCGCCCATGAGTTGCCTTGTAGCCATCTCAGTTGTTAGATCAGTCGCTAAAATATGGAAGTGCTTGTGTCAAATAACTCTTAGATGTCTTAATGATGTTCCAGAAAGCACACAAGCAGGGCTGTTGATGGTCCAGATATGCCAAAAAGAAGCTATAAGGTATTTTAATTTATTTATTTAGGAGCCTTCTCACTATGTAACCCAGGCTAGTCCTGAACTTTCACCGTGTAGCTTGTGATGAGACGATGGGTATGTACCACTCCATCTGACCTTGTAGTGTTTCCTTCAAGAGAAAGGAAAAAAAATATGCACATATAGGCAAAATATATATGAAAGACCTGATGCAAGCTATGGTTTCTCTGACTCACGGGGCCAGGGATTTTTAGGACAAAGTCTCTGGGACTTAAGGGGGTGATTACTCTCCACCAACAGACAAATTGTATTATTGCTTTTCAATCAAATTAAATTTTCCAGATCACATTTCGGATCTGTAGGAGTTCACTGCAGTAAACACCATGCTTGGATTGAATAGCTCCCGACTTGCCAGTGAACACATAATAGGCACTCAGCAGTTATTCCTGAATGTCTAATCATGCCCCTCTGTTCCTGCCTTACCAACGTGCGTCTGTTGTCTGAGTCTTCCAAAAGTCTCCAAGGTGCTCCAGGTGACGCAGAGTTTCACACCAAGCCCTTAGTAATTCTGTCCTAAATTAAACACACTGGCTGTGTTTGTCCAGGCCGCTACCTTACAACAGCTGTTTCCACAGCGAGATGCTCAGCAGCAGTTCTCTGTAAGAAAAAGGGCTTACGCGGAAAACACTTTAAAAGGGAACAAAAGCTAATAGTATCATGTTTGCCGGTGACATCTTGGAGAGCCCATGGGTATTAAACAGAAAACAAAGAGCGCCAATATAATATGCCCTTCATTCAAGTGCACATGTACATACACCAAAACACGGCAATCCCCTTTTAGCGGGAATATCTGTGGTGGAAATAATTACTATATACTTATTGCTGCTGGAGCTGTGGCCCAACAGGGGAATAGGGCAGAGCTGCTGGGGAGCCAATGGGCATTCAGCAATTTACAAAGGTCTCAGTTTGTTCTACCTGGAGAGAGGGGTGTATATTTTCAAATATCACGTTTAATTAACACTCGAGGAAGGGAATGAAACGGCTCACACCAGTAATCCTAGGCAGCCTTTGTATGGAACAGATGAAGGGGAAAGAAATGTGATTAGGTGCTGGCCTTAAGTACAGTTTCCGTAGATTTCTGTTCTCCTCTTTACCATATAATAACATGGCTTAAAATTAGTTCTGACAGCTAATCAGAGTGAGTGGCCTTTTCTTTCCCTAGAGTGGTTAACGAGTGCTGTGCATTGCGCCAACAAACCACACTACAGAGTCCATGTAGGAAGAGAAGGGACTGGTTGGTTCCTCTATGGTGGGAAGCTCTGAAACTCCTTTGTCAGAATCAGAGCCTTCTCGGGTATGAGAGGCTGCCATGGCCCACGGGAGTCTGGAGTCATCCTAACCCCATCACTGAGTAGGACAGATCTTCCTTCTCTTCTGGCTCTTACATCCCACCCCATCCTTCTCCGCCATCTCTCCCTCAGTTACCTCTGCCTCTGAGGAAAGTCTGTCCGGTAGAAATAGAGAGATTTAGGCTGTTTGGTGAAGGGTGGGAAGAAAGAAATAGAACCAACGGCCTTCCTAAGAAAAGGGCTTGGGAGCCAAGAGGGTGTCTGAGGCTGAGGATAAACACCTGTTTTTAACTGGGTTGTTGGGGGCAAGGCCAGCCAGGTGAGTGGCAAGGCTAGCCAGTCAGTCGGGTGAGTAGCAAGCTCTCTTTCTTTCGCCAACGGCTGTCTGTCTTACTCTTATCCAAAGACAGATTTTTGTTTTCCCAAATTCAGAATCTCCTTCCTGGTTTGGGAGGCAAAAGAACAAGCATTGCCCAAAGGGAAATGACGGCCTGGGATGGAGGTCAAGATCTCTCCATGTTCCCATATGAAAGCAATGACAAAGGTTCCTTTGGTTGCAGTACCTGGTCCCAACACAGTCCACAAGCCCACCCCAGAGCTGGGCCACATTCAAAGTCCTAAGTACCCACAAGATCAGGTCTAGATATCTGCTCTCTAAGGAGAGGATTAGGGAAAAGGTTCTGGGCTTAAGATTCAAATATAGCCAGCTGAGGCCTGAAATGTGGGCAGATCCCCTAAGCCAAAATGTAGGTAGATTGAAGTGAAGAAGCTTGGGGGCACAGTCAGGTCCCAGGAGGTTCTTGACTGGATTTAGGGAATAGTTCCCTTTAAAGTTGTTTTGTGAGGGGAAAGAGGAGCTCTTGAGTTCAGTTGTTTTTAAATTTTACTGGGGTTAGAGTACAACTGTCCTGGCTTCTCAGGGCTGTCTACAACCATGGCCCTGCAAAAAGAGACAAAAAAAGCAAAGCTTCAAATCACTTTTAAAAAGGCACACCTGGTATTAATTATAACCAGGCATGATGACACACACCTTAAATCCCAGCTCTTGGGAGACAGAGGCAGGCAGATCTGAGTTCAAGTCCCGGCTTGTCTGCATAAACAAGTTCCAGGCTATCTGGGGCTACATAATAAGACCTTGTCCCAACTGGAAACAAGAAAATCACATTAAAAATCAACCGTGATGACACACAGCCAGGCATTTCAGAGGACGGAGCAGAAGGTTCTTGAGTTTGAAGCCACTCTAGACCATTCTATAAGACTTTCAAAAAGCCAAAAAATCAAAACAGATGAAACTAAAAGCACAGGCTACATCTTAGTTGAATTGATAGTTTCCTTTCTTATTGGATAAAAGTATACATAAAACATATTTGAGTCATTTTCAGTGTGCAGCTCAGTGGCATCAAATGTACCTGCAAGATCATAAACCATCAATGCCGTCTTTTTCCAGAATGCTTTTAATACTCTACAAGAAAACTGCACAGTCAGCTACTCCCCTGCTAGTCCTTCTAGTCCCTAGCCAGGACCCATCTGCTTTCTCTTATCTGTTTGTGCTGGACATTTCATTGCCATGGGCTCATATAAGGTATAAATTGTTTCCTGTCTCAATTCACAGAGCACCATGTCTTCAAGGTCACTGGTGTTTCAGAATGTCATCCGTGTTTCACTCCAGTACACGTCATCAAGACCCTGCTTTATTTATATGTACAGCAGTCAGGGACTGCTTAGGTCTGTTTGATATGTGCATACTCTCATGAGCACTTGTGTGCAACTCTTTAAAAAATTATTGATTTTTGCGTGTGTTTTGCCTGCATATATGTCTACATATCACATGTGTGCCTGGCATCCTTGGAGGTCAAAAGACGGCATTTGATCCCCTGGTGCTGGAGCAATGGACAGCTATGAGCCACATGTTCATGCTGGGACTCAAACCCAGGTCCTCTGGGAGAGCAGACGGTGTTCTTCACCACTGAGCCATCTTCTGTGCAACTTCACACTTGGTTTCCTATCTTCAATTCTCTGGCCACCCCTAGGAGTGGAACTGCTGAGTTGTAGGATAATTCTATGTTTAGCATAAATAAGTGGTCACATTTTTTTTTCCACAGAGGCTGCTGCAGTCTAAGCATTGGTGTATGAAGGTGCCAGCTTTGACACACACACACACACACACACACACACACACACACACACACACACACACACGTCCATTCGCATTATTGCCATCACTACCATCATTCCAGTGGAGAAGAGCTGTCTCATCGCCCCTTTGGTGTGCATTTCCTTGAGAACCATGGGTTCTGAGTGCCTATGCTATGCGACTGCTGGCTATTGTGATGTTTTCTTTACAGAAATGACTTTTCAAGTTTTTTTTTGCTTATTTTGCTTTTGTGCTGCTGAGTTGCAGGTATTTATGAATTGTGAGTACTTGTACTCGGCCCTTATCAGAACACAACTTATAAATATCCTTTATTTCTATGGTTTGTCTTTTGATTATAGTCAGATAGGTGGGGTTTTTTAAGCAAAGATTCATTCATATTTATTTATTTATTTATGTGGCTCAATGCTTTGCTTCCACTGCCAGTTTGCCTGGTAGCCATGGAGGCCAGAAAAGGATGCTGTATGCCCTGGAGTTCCACCCTGTTTCTCCATTTTGAGGGGCGGTGGTGATTCGAGACAGAGTTTCTCTGTGTAACAGCCCTGGCTGTCCTGGAACTCACTCTGCAGGACCAGGCTGGTCTCGAACTCACAGAGATCCACCTGCCTCTGCCTCCCTAGTGCTGGGATTAAAGGCGTGCGCCATCACCGCCCAGCAAAGCATTTTTGTTTTTAAAAGGGTATATAATGAGCAAAGCCCTCAGGTGCTGCTGAAAAGAGTTTTGAGCAGAGAGGTCTCCTCGCATCAATTACTTCTCTCCTGGTCTCTCCTAAGCAGCCCACACCCAACTTTCCTCTAATATTTCAGTCACATACATTGTGTGAAGATTCTCATCTAAGACCCAAATGTCCTCTGTGTGTTTTCTTCTGTCTGTGTGGGTGCCCTGCCTCGTAAGTGATAGTACTTCTATCCAGGTGGGGAAACTGCGGAACAAATACTTCAGGGAATGTCCTGAGGTCTTGTGCCCATAGCAGCAGAGTCAGGATGCAAACCCAAGTCTATGCAGCCTGACAGCTCGACCAGTCCCTCCACAGTTTGTAAGCTGCTGTTCTTGGGCACTACAGTGCCTCCATGTGCTCACAAGGAGGAGAGTCGGAAGAGGGTTCAGGTCTCCGGAGCCATCACACACCTCAACCACGGCAGCTTTGCTTTGATTTCTTTCATAATTTAGGACTCTGGAATCAGATTTTGGTTGAGAGAAAAGAAAGGAAGAGGATGGCACTTTTAAAAGTGTTTGAAAAATCACAGTGAACCCCCGCCACTTAGTAGAACAAATCCCAAAGCCCTTGTCACTTCCCATGACATAGAGGTTTCAATAAAGGACACCAAGTTTTAACTGAGAAAGGTAGCATTTGTTTGGGCACGCCCACACCTACACATGTGCATGCACGTATTCATACACGCCCACATCCTATCTTTATCCCCCGATTCATGCCCGTTTCTGGCCCAGGACAATGCCAGCCAGCCGCAGAAGGAGTTGCCTCTAAACTCCCACTCACTAGAAAAAAAAATAGTGGCCTCACCCACACTTCCCGGCAGTCCCAGTTGCCACCATCATCGGTCAGGTATGCTGCCTGCTCACCTTTGAAAGGCTTCTCAGCAGCCAAGCCATTCTCCAAAGTTTTCCGTCTCATTCTTTGCCTTTCCATTAGCAAAATGAGTTACCACCAGCCCCCCGGGGGGTCTTAGCTTTTTCGTCATCTCTAGTGATGAGGCTGAAATCCAGGCAGAGCCATCCCGAGGAACCCTGACAAGGTGAAGCCAAGTCCCAACAGAAATAGCTTGCAGGTGAGTGTCCCTCCTTCCTGCCTGGCTGCTGGCCAGGACAGAGAAGGCTGAGAGAAATGAGGGGAGGGGCCAATGGACCACCCACTCTCGAAGGACAGTTTTTATCTTCCAGATAGAGCTCATCTTGGTAGGGCAGGAAATTCCCCTGGCCACTGCAAATCAGATTGGTTCTCTGCGTTTTTTCCTTGGTGGAAGATCCAGGTAGCTAAGGTGAGTTTTGTGTATGAGGTTCAGCAGCCCATGCAGATGAATGGTGTCTGGGAGGGTGAGGCTTTGAAGTGGATGGGGAGGGAGGTAGATTTTGTGAAGCTTCCTAGGACTATATCTTGATTTTTCTGAACATTTACTATGTGCCAATAAATCACTACCAGATGTGTGCTCAAATATAATTCAAGTGTGAGATTCCATGACAAGGTTCAACGCTATTAACTGTTTTGGGAATGATGGGAAGAAGTATTGGAGAGTCTCCCTGCCCACTAGATAAGTTGGATCCGGGGCAGAATATCTTTTCATCTCTATCCCTACCTTCGACTAAACAGTGCATAAGGAAACTTGTTTGCTTGTTACCCCAAAGATTCCCCAAAGGGCTATGGGCATCTAGCTAGATAGTGATTTCTGGTTCCTTTAAGAAAGAGCCAAGGCAGGCAAGGTCTCACAACCCACAGACTCACAGGTGGCAGGAGGCTGCTCTCAAAAGCGTCTCCAGTGACTTGCCTGGGCACTGCTCCTTCTGTAACTCTACCTAAACTTTTTTCAACCCCCAGTTATAGTATCTCATTAGCCAACTAACGCTAATGGGACTCGTGGGACTGAGAAGGACCCTGGAAAAACGTACCTTGTATGACAGGCTCAGCTGCAGAGTGACTGACCACTCTGGAATACCTAACCCATACCACCGATCAAAGTACCTAGGTGTGTCTCGCTGCCTCCAGCCACCATACACACCCACACTAGCTCTGCTCCACCCGTCCACCCAGAGTGGCAACTCCAGTCCCCAGACACACCTTTCCCCATCTTTCTTCTGTGCAAAGCTTAGAGAAGCAAGTGTAATGTATTCCCTTCTTTGCAAGGGGAAAAGTCTTAGAAAGAGTAACACAAAGAGTCCTTTAGGGCAGACAAGGCTGCCTGATTTCCAAGATCTCAGGTCCTCTGACATGCTATGGTGCTTAGTCTTTCAGTGGCACATGATCCATCTGGGAGCATGGGGGAGAGCAGAGAAGCCTGCACACCCCCTACACTCACTCTCTCTCTCTCTCTCTCTCTCTCTCTCTCTCTCTCTCTCAAACTGATGGGAAACTGCTATTGACTCTATCACAACAGTTAGCCATGCATGACATCTATCTGCTACACCTGTAACAGTTCTTTGGGTTCTCCAGGGATGAAATTAGCTGATAGACCACCTGCAGAGCATAGCAGCGAGGGAGGATGTGTTTGCATGAGTACATGTTAGCCCCAGAACGAGTGAGGTAGCATGGGATAAGGAAGAGCAGCCAAGTGCAACAGGAAGAGATACCGTGAAGATGTGATGTTTAAGACTGCCCTTGCTTTTACTTTTTTGTTTTAATAGAAGGTACATAGCAGACATCAGGGATGCTGGATAGGTGTTCTGGAGATCTGGGTTAGAATATCTCCAAGATTCTGTACCAGGTTTCAATGAAAAGAAAATAGAGATTTACACTTGAGGATATGCATTATTGAAATGAGACAAGAAATAATCTTTGTTCACATGAAATGAGCCTCCCAAAGTCCTGCTCTTATTAATGGAACCTCATAACACAGGCTGCAGGCAGCATGTAGAAGAGAAACCACGCACAGTCGTACATGTGTTAGACACTGAGAATGCAATCAGAACAGACACGCTCGCTCTATTAGCTACAGCACACAAATGAGTATGAACAAAGAGAAAGGGCTTGAACTTGCTGACTAATCATGCTTATTAAATTTGTAAAAGATCATTCCTCTCTTGATCATTTCTCAAAAGGAATAAAGATGATGGGTGTTTAAAAATTACACTAGGTTTTTGTGAAGGAAATACATCTGAAATATTATATTATTTCTATTTCATATATATATATACATACATGCTTGCATACACAAAGCTTCATTAGTACACTATCCAGGGTCCTACTTTCTGAAGACCCATGTTCATGACGGAATGTGGACAGGGTGAATGTCCTCCTCTTCATCTGTAGATTAATCTTGTTAATCTTAAGGAAACCTGGCTCTGGGAATCCACAGAGTTCGCATTTTGCAAGCTGTTATTTCAACACAACAGCATTATCTGTCCCAATAATTATCCAATCCAGCGAATCTTTGTGAAAATAAACAAAAGTATTTTTTAAAAATGGCTTCTGGGAGAGTTTCTCAAGAAACCCACACTCGTGCTCTCTGGTGTCATTCTAAATGTCTCTTCTTGCCCCTTCTGCTTAAAATCTATATAAAAGCATCTTTCTTAATCTCACATATATATGCACAGTATCTTAAAGAATATTCACAATATTCGCTGCAATGTTTGCCTTTGGGGAAGAAAGTTTTACTTTATTTAAAATATATGTTGGAGTTTTGCCATGGGTGTCGGACCCCCTGGAACTGGAATTACAGACAGTTGTGAGTTGCCATGTGGGTGCTGGCAATCAAACCCAGGTCCTCTGGAAGCAGCCAGTGTTCTTATCCTCTGAGCTGTCTCTCCAGCCCCAGGAGGTAAGTTTTAATGCTGAGGTGATGGATTAGGAGAGGTTTGTTTTAACGTAAACCCCCTTTGCATATTTTCGGTAATTAAACAACATTTCTTGATTCCCTACCAAAGGAAAAAATATTGATTCTTTACTTTTTGTTTGTTTCAAGACAAAGGCATCTTCTGTAGCCCAGGATGCCCTGGGACTTGTTATTCAGTCTGCCTAGGTGTATTTAAGGGCTGGAGAATAGGTTCAACTGTGTGGAATTTATTGCTAAGCCTTAAAAGCTTTTTAAAAAAAATAAGTTAACCACACTGCTGTTCACCTGAAATAATTTCTGTGAAGCAATGAGCACATTTGGATACCATACAGTGTCTGTGCTCTTGGTCGGGAGCTTCAGTAATGACATGTGTCTTGGGATCAAGATTCACACTTGACCTAAGTCTCATTAGCTGTGAGCCAAAATTTCCAACTGAAACAGTTCCTGTTACCCCTCCCCCGTTCCCTCTCTCGGTCTTTTCAGTGTTTTGAGACAGGGTTTCTCTCTGTGGCCCTGACTGTTGTGAACCTCACTTTATAGACCAGGCTGGCCTCAGACTAAGAGATCCACAGGCCTCTGCCTCCTGGGTGCTGGGATTAAAGGCGTGTGCCACAGACGCTTGGCTCAACGGAAGTGTTTCTTTATGGAAAAGGCAACAATCGCACACTTGTACAAATCCAGAAATACTTCTTTGTAGGTATAAGACTTAAATGATAATTTCCAAAAGACTATTTAGTTTATTTAGGGTAGACAGACTCAAAGCAAGTTTCTTTGAGAGAGAAACGGAAAATTAATCATCATTGCTTGGTTTCATGGAACCATGAATTTATACTCTGCGCCAATTACCTCGCTCATTCCCATCAGCTCTGGGACCAAGTTCATGCTTTGTGAAGTTTCATGTTGTGAAGGTCGGGTTTTTATCCAGTGCCAAGCTTGTCTTAGTGGTCAGCTGAACTTACTTCTCCCACAATGCTGGGTCTATGAGGACAGCCTCCATGGGGTGAAGGCGAGGTCTTCAGGCAGAGGCTGATTCTTCACCCTTCCTCAGACAAATTAAGGCAGAGTATCTGGGTGTGGGGTTGGGAATCTTATTTTAAGACAACATTCTCATGTACTTCTTATGCACAATTCGATAAATTTTGCTAACCACTGTCAGAAACAGAGGGAAATTTGTTAGGACCACCACACATGGTGAGGCATGCCTCTAACTGTAGCATGAAGAAGGCTGAGGCAAGAGAATGGGGTTGTTCATTTGAGGCTGGAATTAATGCAGTTGGAAGTCAGCAGGCTGCACAGAGAGACCGTTCCTTGAAAGGAAAAAACCAAACCCAGACCTGTGACCTTGGCTTTACACTTGTGATTGTGACTCTGGTCCCCACGACTCTGGTCCTCACGACTCCCCTCCAGTGACCAGAAATGCACAGACTGATTACATGGGAACCCACAGTGCAAGAGATAAATTCCTAGCAATAAGGGCTTTTTAACAAAATGTTATCAACCTCTCCTCAGTGTCTCAAAGAGACCAGAGACATCACTACTTATAGGACCACTGGGATTCAGGTGACAAATATTGTTTTCAACTAGAAATGCTGTAAAAAGAGACATAGTTTTGAGCACACTGGTATCGCGTTCAGAAGGTTTCTGCTCTCAGAGTTTCATGTTAGAAGTGCCTCGCCAGTGAAGTCTATGTAACGTCCCTAAACTAGAATGAATCCGGAACGCTTCAGCAGAGTTAACAAAGTGACATGGTCCACTTTCAAAGCAGTGGGTTCTTCGAAATGAATAAAGAATGGCATTAAAATATGGATCGGCCATAGTTATCACCAGTATACATATACGAGGAGCAGAACACATCTCATTTTTTAGTGCTAGGACCCAAAATCAGGAGTGTTTGGAAAAGAGAGTTTTGTTCCTTCCTCTAGGAGCCTGATAGTTGGGATCAATTAAAGCAACAAGACACAAACTGCAATGTTACCAGTACATAGTCACATGTGACCCTCTTAAGACTGAGTTGTGATTTAATTGAAGAAAATACCAAAAGGGCTCCATTTCCAGTGAAAGGATTCAGTCTGCCATTGAGAGGTTAGGCGGGCTGTTGAAAAGCACAAGCCTATTGCAGGAAAATGAAATTCAATTTTTTTTAAAAAATCAAAAACTTGAATCAGAAATGGCCTAGAATCAGGAACACAAGCCACATGACATTTTAACAAGAACACACAACATTTTAATGACGCAACCAACAGCCTCTTACCCTCCAATGAGCTGAAAAATATATTCAAGTTAGTCAGTGTCGAGTTCTGCTCATGGTTAATTGGCAAGTGTGTTTTGTTTGTATTTCCCGTGGAGTTTTACAGACCACATCAGTTCTAAGAGTCACATTTCCTTTGCCTTTTGCTTGCATGGGACACGTCAGAGCCACGACAGTCTCTGCACCCTCTCCCTTCTATTCTACCCCACACCCTATCTCACTCACATCTAACTACTTTCACAGGTGCCAAACATCTCTAAAGGTGGGATGATGCTCGTGTGACTTTGGCATTGCTGTGGCATAACAAACATGAAGAAAGAGCTCATTTTAGCTAGCAGTTTCGTGAGAGTTCAGCCTGTGGCTGCTGGTTCCACATGCATTGTGATGGTAGAATCACGTGGTGGGGCAGGCTCCTCATTTCTAAGCAGAAAGGCAGCAGACAGAAGAAAACACCGAGAGGACAGCGGCGTAGGATGTAGGTCCCAAGGAGAAGCCCCCAGCACCCTGCTTTCTACAGCATCTAGAGGCCCTGCCCTACCTAACTTTTGCCGCCTCCTGATAATATCATTATCTTGTGAGTTTATCAGGGGATTAATCTGCTTAGTCAATCAGAGCCTCAAGTTCTAATCTTTCCTAGAGAAATCGTCGCAGAAGGTCTAGGGGTGTGTTTCACTAATGTCCCGGGCATTTCTTCATCTAACAAGCTGACAAATAAGATCGGATCCCACAGCTTACCCAATGGGCCTAACTTGCCTGACAGGGCTTCAAATGTGCTAAGTCCTAGATAAAGTAGAATTGCCCTAGTGTGGTACTAGCCAACAAGACCAGGTACATGGAACAATTTCATTAAAAAAATCAATAAAACATGATGAAAATTTTACATTCTCTGCAGCGCTGGTCACATTTCAGGTGCCCGGTGACATTTTGTTGCCAGTCGCTATGCCACTGGTCAATGCAAAGACAGAAAACCGTCCTCACTGCAGAAAGTCCCGCGGAGTGGTCCTGAGCTTGGAGGCTGTTCCTTGCAGCTTTGTACGGCTAGCATCCTTTAAAGCAGCACACTAATCAGGGATTGGGCCTTCTCGTATAATGAGGAGACTGCTTCAGTGATCACACAGGGCCCACTGTACCATGAGACCCGCAGTGAGCGGTTTTTCATAGTTTCTACCAGGCTTTTGTCTCTTGTGCCCTCAATTTGCTTAGCTTGCAGGAATGCATGAACACCTGCTGGCACTCAGTGGAAGTAGGGGCATGACATAACAAATATTTAATGATTCAGCAAAACACATCACTTGACCCTTTTTAAATCTGTCCACTAAGCATGACAGTCACGTTCATTGTCTTCCATTTATCGTGTCTCCTTTGATGTGCTGCACTGCAGGGCTGATGGTTGATGTGGCTCCCAGCTGAGGGAGGGCCAGCATGAGGGAAACTGCCCTTTGCAATGGGTAACTTGTAACTCCATTGCAACCCTACCCCAAGCATTAGTTGGGTGACAGCTATGTCCTGGTCACAAGTCAGAGGGGCCGGCCCTCTTCCAGAGGGCAAAGGTGAATTAGAAGCAGAAGCAGAGACACAAACTGCCTGCATGTTTGAAGATCCACTGCTGAAGGACCTCAGTGCGAGTGCAGGGGTTTGTTCAGTTCAAAAAAATGCTATTGACTATAATGAAACCTGGTGTTTATTGGGAGCTTCCCAAAGGGCGGGCTCCGATCTGCACGCTTTCCATGGAGGAGTGTGAGGAAATACTACAGGGATCAGAGTGCTGGAAGGAGCCTTGGGGAAAAGGTGATGTTCCATTTCCGAATACTTCTAACATCGTTTAAGCAAAGATAAACTCTCGCAAGTTATTTGTGAGAACCTTAAACTAATGTAGATGATGGATTTTATTTTACTTTTTATAATGACCATTTTGTTTTGGGAAATCTTAGGATTCTAAAAAAAAATGCAACCGTAGTATACAAAGTTCCAGTGGTCTAATGGGGCTTTGTTTGAAAAAAACATTGACTCAATTTCTGCCAATTATTCATCCTGGGAACTGGATAAGTTATTTAACTGCTCACGTGTATACTCAGATGGATTTCTTCAACTGCCAAACGACACAAGAATTTGTGCCTTCATGTCGTAGGAAGAAGGAAAGACACGAGCGACTGTATGAGAAGTGCTTAGTTCACCTGAACCCCTGGTGTGCTTAATAAACATCTCTTTTTATTTGTATGAATGGCACATTTACTCTAATAATTTTATGAAAAGAATACATATTAAATGGACACTTTCTACTAATGCTTACTATAATTCCCTTTTCTTCCTTAGTCCATTCTTTTCTTAGGTAGAAGGAACTCTTGGGGTTCACATCAAGCCAGATGGGTCCACCACTTTTTTGTTTTGTATAATTAATGTCCTTTTTCCTATTTAAAGAGACAGAGGGAAGCTAGATTGGGTACACCCCTGTCTCTGTCATTCAGGTTGGTGAACTAAGTAGCTTATTTGGTCTACCAGAGACTTAATTCTGTACAGCCATGGTGACAGGAGGCCCAAGGTTAAGCTGCCTGTCCAGTCTGTTATTTGTGAGGATGCTGACCCTGACCACATCCCCACATGGTGAGGAGAGAGGAAAAGGCTTTCTATGGTCTCTTCTTATAAGAGCATTGGTCCTATCAGGAGAGCTCCCCAAAGACCTCGTCTCCAAGTACCATCTCACTGGTCAGTGGCGTTCCAACATAAGGATTTGGGAAGAGAAGGCACAGAGTTCATAGCACTCATGCAGGGTGGGAAGCTGGAATGTTCTGGTCTGGTCAGGGACTCACTGGCAAAGGAATGGGGTTATGTAGCACTGTCGTAGGAGCTCAAAGCATGGGAACAGTGACTTTCTCTTTTGTGGAGCTACTGAATGACCCAGCAGCTAGCTTCTTACTGTCTACTTCTGAGCTACAGAAACGGGTGGTATGGTGTAGAAACTAGAGCATCACAGAACCCATTTTCCTTATGTGTCTTAGTTTATCAAAGTCATGTGGACCATTTCCATCTCCAAATAGAACAACAACGACAAGAACAGAAGCAAGTTTCCCAGTCTATTGTGGGGTCTATTTAATGTATATTTCCTTCATCATTGATTTAACATCGTGCCTACCACCTGATTTCTTAAGAACAAAGGTTAAGAGAAAAGGAGGTGCCTGGGAAGAAAGTAGAACACACAAGAGCACAAGTGTGGTTTCCTCAAAGAAAGAAAAGTCTATTAACTAATCATATTTGGGCTATATATTCAAAATTGGTATTTTGAGTCCTAAGAATTTGAAAGGTTGTTGAATACATTTTAATTTTTCACATTTCTTTCTGCTCTCCTGAAAATACTTTGATTATAATTTGACCTCTGTTTTACATAAAACAGAGATGTCAACCCCAAACTGCTGTTCTTTGTACCCTACCTTTCATGACCTTAACTCACCAGCATGCCTTCGTTCTATCTCTCAGACTTAATGATAATTTACCAACTTCAGACTTCAGGCAAATTTCAGTTGCCCTTTTCAGTTCCTGAGAAATACAGCAAGGCCTAGTGGGAAATTCTGGATCATCATGGTCTTAACGGAAAGCCCCAGATTAAGAATAAAGGTTTTCCTTAGTTTTGAAAGCTATTGTTGGCTTTAAGACAACTGTGAAATATTCTTGGCAATGGTTCCCCCCCCAAACATTTTCTGGAAGGAATTTAGAATGTTAACAGTGGGGAGTCTCATGGCAGAACTGGTACTTTACCACACTTTTGACAGAAAATATCTCCAGGATGTTCCTGCAGATGCACCTCCCAAGGACATACACATCTTGCAGACCATACAGATGATTCCTTCAGGTAGCAGCTTCAAGGGCTACCATTCCAGATGATCTTCTATCATAAAACCTAGCATATGTTAAACACTTACAGCCCCGGGAGCTGTGTTCAGAACCCATGTGGATTGTCTCATATAATGAGCCCAGCAAAGCTGTGACCGGAGTTGTAGTTCTACCTTCTCTTCACAGTTAAGGGAACAGACACGAAGTTTCGCTGCCTCATACAGGGACTCACAAGTGGGAAGACTCGAACCCATTATCTGATGTCAGAAACTTGACTTTGGACTACACACTGTTGACCAGTTGGGAAAATGTTTTTCTCTTTGGAGCCCACACTTTTTCAGAAGCCAGCATGCTAACGGAGTAGTGTGGTCCAGCTTCCTGGAAGCTTTCCCTTGGTTTCTGTCTCACCCTTAGAATCCTGGCAGCAATATCCCTGGTTGGAAACACAACTTTGAGCAGCAGCCGGACAAGGACTAAGGGTTAGAGTTTCCTGATTGGTTCTTTGGTTACTTTACCCAGGGTGCTCTTTCTTAGTTCCCAATCAATATCTTCTTTGAAAAGACAGCCAGGCTGATGAAAACATGGATGCTCATACTAACTCCAGTAAAAATCCAGAAAAGTATACAAAATCTACCTCCTGCTAAGGCTGTGGTGGCAAGAGTATCTTTGGCAACAGAGCCAAAATTCTAGCATTTAGGAGGCTGAGACAGGAGGATCATGAGTTGGAAACCAGTCTGGCCTACATAGTAATACCATGTCTCCAACGAAGAAATAAACAAGCCAAAACATTGCCCAACCATGTACTATCTTCTTTTCTACTTTTGTAGAAAGTAACTTACCTTACTTTCTACAAGTAGGCAGATTGACAATACTAGGAATTAAAAAAGTATAATACAGTCATTAGAATCATTTGCCACTGTCCCTGAATTAATAATAGCTGTGAGATGTTGGGCAAGCTCCTAAGGCTCTCTGAGCTTTAATTTTCTAATCTGAAAGACTAACTGATCTCAAATGTTTTTTGTTTTTTTACCTGATCCAAACTCTCAATGTGAGTCAGTCTGATGCTTGTAAACAAGATGAGCTCATTGGACCTTCAGCTAAAAGTGCCCCCACGAAACTCCTGTCAGTGACCCCGTATTCTCTCAGGGACTCTAGGGGCAGCAGGCAAAGCACTGCAGTCCACCCAAGCACAGCTGGAGGGGTCAAGGAGGGCTCATCTCAACCACTGTCCCCAAAGCAGCAGGCAGAGGAGGAGCTGAAGAAATGATTAGCTTTAAACGGAGGAAAACCAAGAAACAAGCTCCCGTGTTTTTCAACACTGGCTTAGTTCAGTGGCTAGAAAACCCGCATGTTCTTTCTAAAGAGACTTCCAAAGGTTACCTGAACCAGCTACAGAGTTTTAAGAAGCGGGGCTCTTATGTTGGTCCCTCAGAGAAACAAGTACTGTTGGTTGTGGTGAAAACACAGCTCAGTGGGCTAGCAAGCTATCCTAACTCCTTTCTTAGCGGTGGACAAGAGTTCTTGGGGTTGGGAAATCCCCCGGGAAATACTGGCCTCCCTGTCCTCTAACTTTAACTGCCTATCTCTTTCTTTCTCCCTCCCTCTCTGTCTCCCTATCTCTGTCTCTGTCTTTCTCTGTCTCTGTCTCTCTCTCTCTCTCTCTCTCTCTCTCTCTCACACACACACACACACACACAGACACTTATTCTAGAATCATCCCCCTTTCAGAGAGAGGAACTACAGAAGAAGACAGGGAGAAACTGGTCCAGAGGCACCAGGGGTTTGGAGAATGTGTAGAACACCAGCAATGAGAGCATGTAGCTGGGAATCCAATGGCTCCCTTGGCGATTATCAATAGTACCATGATGCCTCAATTCACAGTGGATCCTTGTGAGCACCTGGAATCTGCCTGCTGCCTACATAGGCTGAGAATACAGAGGTGTCAGACATCACTGGAAGAGTCAGAAGTTCATTGCCTGTCTCAGGGTGCCCCATCTTCGTGGGGGAGGCTAATGTGAGACCAGTTACCCTGGGTGGGCGAAGTTAATCAGCTCTTGAGGTCCTGGATCAGCTTTCAAGGGAACCACTCGTCTAAAACAGTTCTGCGAGCTGACCAGGTGGGAAGTGAACTGAATATGTATCCAAAGTTCTGCTGAAGTCTGGGTCCCCTTCCTCCTTCTTCTTTCTGCCTTTGCACAGGGCAACTGGCCTTAGAATAAATCCTGCATTTATCAGGATGAACGGTTGCTCTTACTATGACTTGTAATTTACCTGTTGCCATGAGTCCTGTGGAGAACGCTGGCTGGCTCAGCATCCCATTGGCTGTACCACCCGAGTTCCTGAGGCATCTCCCTCTTATACAGGTTGAATATGAGACCCATGGAATTTGGATAGGAAATGTTCTCATGTGGCTAGCAGTGGGGTTACTTTAATTTTTTTTCTTCTGTATAGTGACTGAGTTTCCGATGATTTCCTGAATACATTCAACCCTAGTTCAGTCTTCTGTATGTTTAAAATGACAGAATAATATGCAGGATAATTTAAACTCCATTACTATTTTATGCATATCTCAATTATAGCACTTATCACATCTTGTTGTAATTTTTGTTTACATATCTGTCTCTTCCACTTGGCTTTGAGCTCCTCCAGGACTTAGGCCATGATTTGACTCATCTTAGATTCTGCCTCCTCCTTTGTACACAGCAGCTTAAGGCTCTGAACATAGTAGGTTTTTAATGAATGAGTCAGCTTTGAGAGACTCAACAATCAAATATGCCTGCTATGCATATATGCATTTATCCATAGATATTTTTACTGTAATTATTTGTTTTTGAGGTAAAAGTAAAACATTTATACACTTCTTGTACATAGCCTGAAGTTCTAAAATGTGCATATGTATAAATGGTTAAATCAAGCCCATTAATAGATGCATTACTTTTTGTATAGATGCACATATCTTTTGTGGTAAGAATGCTTAAAATCTTTTGGCAATTTTCTTCTTAATGATTGTGTTTATTCTTTGGCGACTTACATATGTACATAATGTATTCTCTTTCCTTTTCATTCCCACCCTCTCCTGTCTCCTTCCTACTGTGGTTACCAACTCCCTTCTCCCTATAGGTCCCGTTCCCTCATTCTTATCTTTTTGTTTTGATTTTAACCATGGCCATCTGTGGGGCCATGTCTGGAACTATCCATCAGAGCAGGGTTTCTCAAACTTCCCGATGCTGTGACCCTTCAATAGTTTTCCATGTTGTGGTGACCCCAACCATCAGATTATTTTCATTGCTACTTCGTAGCTGTAATTTTTCTACTGTTATGAATTGCAATGTAAATATGTGTTTTCCCATGGTCTTAGGCGAGCCCTATGAACAGGTCATTTGACCCCCAAAGGGTCGTGACCCACAGGTTGAGAACCATTACATTAGAGTATCATGTGTTTACCTTTGGTATACAACTGAAGGCAATGACTACCCCGCCCCCACCCCCACCCCCGCCGCCACTTTCCACACACACCGATCCATCAGGAGCCCATAGTCCCGCAGGTAAGGGCCAGGCCACATGAGTTCTCCCCCAATCTGCAGTTGACTGTTGGCAGGCCCTGTCTTGAGCAGGCAGCTGCAGCTGCTGTGAGACCGTGTTTGCAGTGGCTGTGCCGTTCTCTGAGGCAGACAGCACTTCACGTCTCTCCTCCCTATCTTCAGAGCTTCCAGTCTTTCCAGCCTCTCTCCTGCCTCGCTCCCTCCTGGAAATCTTTAAGTGCACGCTGCTCTGTTTCTACCTGCAGTCCCCATGCCATGCAAATGGTTTTTGGAACTTAATTTTCTTTGGGACTGAAGTTTTGCCTATTAGCAAACTCTCACTAATTTCTGCCTCCACCCTTGCTTTCATCCTCCAGTAATTCATAATTCAATCTAAAACCATCGTTCTACTCAATGTTCCTTATAGACTTCATGCAACTGAGACCTAGTGGTATTTGTCTTTATGGAGATGAGTTACTTTGTTTAAATATGGGTACTAGGTTGAGCCATGTTGCTAATGGTAAGATTCTCCTCTATGTAAAGACTTTATCATGCTATATGTCCATTATATGCCACATTATGCATGCCTTCAGTTACTACTGAATGTTTGGACCTCATACTTCAAGGACTGAGAAGAGTGCTGCAATAATATAGGAGAGCAGGTGTGTGTCTGACATTCTGACTTCATCCCCTGAGGATGTATACCCATTGTTGATATTGCAGCATCACATGGTACATTTGGTACAGCTGTTTTGATTTTTAAATGGACTCTTCATAGTGGCTCTATCAATCTGCATTCCCACTTAGGGTGTACTAGGGTTCCCTTTTCTCTATATCCTTACCAATACTTTATTTTTTTTTATAATAGCCATTGTGATAGAAGTAAGTTGATATCTCAATTTTGGTTTTAATTTTTATTTACTGGTGATAAGTAATATTGAACATTTTGTTCATGTATTTGTTGGCCATGTGAATGCCTTCTTTTGAGAAATATCTCTTCAGGTCTTTTCCTTAGTTTATTTGACATATTTTATCTTACTGAAACAAGTTCTCACTAGATAGTCTTAGTTAGCTTGGAACTCACCACATAGACCTATCTGGCCTCAAACCATACCCAGCCTCTTTACGTATTTTAAGTGAGTTATTTATTGTCTTGTTTGACAGACATTTTTTAAACACTTACTATGTGCTCAGTCCTCTGAATTAGAGTCTTTGAACCCTAAGAAATAACAGCGTCATTAACAAGCTGAGTTCCTGGTCATCGTGTGATTTTCAGAGATGTGGGGTGTCAGGAAGAAGCAGGAATGGTTCAGGAGGAGGCCAGGGAAGAATTCCCAGAGAAGGAAACTGCTAGGGTGTGCTGCAGACGGTGATTCTGAGAAAACCAGGCAGACGTCAAGGACAGGCATCATTGGGGACTAGAAATGAGCATACCTGTGTCCTGGGTAGGAAGATTTAGGAGGGCAGTTCTGTCAATTTGTTGTTCTTAGAGGAGCACTCTATGATGGGCAAAAGATGAGGCTGGGGAGAGAACCAAAGCCACGTGGCAGTGGGCAGTTCACTAAAGCATGTGAAGGCAGATATCATGCCATAAGTGACGTTCATACAGGAAACAGATGCACATCAAGAATGACTGTGGCATTGCAAAGTATCACCACTCCTCGGCCTTGTGAAGGACAAAGTCGGGGGGACAAAGTGTCACCACTCCTCGGCCTTGTGAAGGAC
>JAQHUG010000130.1:5421843-5460001 GCA_028555095.1 Dicrostonyx torquatus
TCGGCCTTGTGAAGGACAGAGTCGGGGGGACAAAGTGTCACCACTCCTCGGCCTTGTGAAGGACAGAGTCGGGGGGACAAAGTGTCACCACTCCTTGGCCTTGTGAAGGATGGAGTCTGGGGGACAAAACTAGAGTAGGGAAAAATCAATGAGGAGACAGTTGTTGTCACCAGCAAGGGAAGAGTAGCTGGACCAGGGCATCTACAGGGAAAGTGGAGAAAGACTGCTTGGACCTGATTCAGGAGATGAATGGCCTGTTTCACTCCCCTTAGTCTGTCTCAGCTCTCCAGTGTATACTCTTCCTGCGATCAGGGATTAGATCTTTTTTCTAAAGAAGCCTCTGAATGAAGAGCTTCAAGTGGTCAATACCCACTAACAGTTGGAGAATCAATCTCCTCCAGAGGCACAGTCCCACATAAATCATTCAGTCCCAGTGATACATGTGCATACAAGCAAAGCTAAATGGACCCAATAGATCATACTTGTAACAATAATAATTTAAAAAGAGATGATTGTTAGGAATATTTCCTAACCAAGCCTCTCTCCCAGTACAAAAATCTCCAATCAAATCAGATTAGACCAAATCAAAAATGCCCACGTTTAATGACTGCTGAGCTCTTGGGGTCAGGAGCCTGGCAGGGGGAAGACAGAGGGAGAGCACACACAAAACCCAGAACCATGTGTTCCTTCTTCTGGCATGAGCCTAAATGTCCTGACCCTTCCTAGGGGGGAGTCAGTGCTTGGCAAGCTGGGAGTTGGAGTCCATGTGCTTGGCAATTCCCAGGCCAGGGGATGGGGTGACACTTCTAACTCAATATTACATTCCAGACTCTTTGGATATAGGGGTGTTAGAGGGCTGGGGTTGGCTCAAGTCTGGCTACTTCCTGCAGGCATGGGGTAATGTGGGAGAGGGGAGAGCTGGGAGTTGGTGCGCTCACGCTCAGTGAGAGATGTGGTTGGGGCAGCATTTGGGTTACTGTCATCCTGGAGTCCTCAGGCAGCTGTTTTTTGAGGGAGATGAGAAAGTAGGTGGCTAGGAGGAAAAAAATGTTATTATCAGTCCTATGAAATGGGACTAACCATACGATGGGTATGATAGCAGATAATACAATAGCAATAAGATAACAGATAATATGATAATATGGCAGTATGATAGTAATAGCAGATAAAACCAGATTTCAGTTGGCAGGTATACTTGATCCAGGAGAATAGTGCTTTGTGGGTTGATCTTGGCCCAGGCACATCTTGGTGTCATAGCAAAAGACTATGATGTCATGGATGAAGTAATAAGTTAACAGCACCTTATGTTGTCAAATGCCATTAGATAGATCTGGGAGGGATAAGTGAGCAAAAATGAGATAGCATTTTAGCTACACAGTGAGACAGCTTTTTAGTTATGCAGTCAATCCCAAATCCTCTCCTTGGTCCTTGGAGAACAATAGTCCTAGAAGTAGTGCTTGCCATTCTGCCAAACCCAAAGGCGAGGCCTGGAGGCGAAAGGTCTTCTGTCTTCTTGGAGGAGCTAAAGGGTGCTGCAGAAGCTGGTGTGCTTGTATTAGAGGCTCTTTTTGTTAAAATGCCATACCCTCAGATCTGTAAAGACACTTAAGAACTAGGTACCATTACCTGTTATTTAAACTGGGCATATAAGCTAAATTTAGGCGTGTATTTTTTCAATAAGTTATAGTTTATCAATGCTAGCAAATGTAAGAAGACTAAAAGGAATATTTTAATAAATCAAAGAATCTTAAAATGAGCACACATGCACACAGAAACATTTATAAAGTTACACAGGCATACTGTGGCCACATTATTTTAACAGAGAGACAAATAAAGCACTTTTGGAAACCTGTGTAGGCGCATGGCAAAAGCCAGAAAAGCATAGAGGTGATCCCATTAAGGACCAGCCTAGCCGACAATGCAAGAGGGACAGGGCAGAAACACACTTTTAAAAACCCAGAGTGAGAGAAACAGTAAACAGCTGGGCGGGGGGAAGGGGACCAGAGTGATTTCCGCATAGGAAAGGGGGCAAGGGGGCAGCGAAGTATACCAAACAGCTGATGGGCAAGCACCATTCTAAAGGGATAGGCGATGGCCTCCATTGTCCTTGGCTAGTAAAAAGGGAGTCGGGTTTAGCACCCTGAATCCAGAACTGGACCCCAAATCCATAACTGGACATGAGCCAGTCATGCCCGCATCAGAGCCCCACAGGCTATGGAAAGGCAGAAGTGGTGGTGGGACAAACTGCGAACTCAGTGGAGAAAGAGAGGCTGAAAAGGGGAGTCAGGAGTTGCATCCAGAAACTGTGGTTTATGGTGCCTTAGATAGCCCCAATTTAAAAGGATTTTTTATAAAAGGCCGCTCAAGGGTGTTTTGAGTAATTGGTTTGAAATCGTAAGGACCCATTTTAAAAGTCTATGCCCAATGAGACTCAAGTCTGTTGCTATGCGTCCACCAAACAGAGCCCATGAGTCGAAATGGGGGTGCATGAGAAGTGAGAGGGGGACTATCTCCCCATACCCAAGTGCCATCTCAGCAAAAGTCTGGCTTTTGCTGCTTGGGTCAGGCTCCCAGCATAGTCCATGGCTTCAACAAAAGCCCAAAAAGCAAATGGGTCAACCCGGGACCTATGGGCATAGAGCAAATGGCGAACTCAGCTAGTCCAAAGCTGAGTCTGGTGGAGAGCATGGGGGATGGGTGTTTTCCAGCACAATAGCACTGCGCCTGTGGAAATAAGCAGAACCATCTCGGTGGAACCTCCAATATGTTAGGAATATTTTCTAACTGAGCCCCTCCGCTGGTGCAAAAAACTCCAATCAAACCAGATTAGACTGAATCAAAAATGCCCACGTTTAAGGAATGTTGTGTTCTTGAGTGGTTGGGAGCATGACAGGGGGAAGAGAGAGGGAGAGCACATGCAAAACCCAAACCACATGTTCCTTTTTCAGGAGGGAGCCTAAATATCCTGTGGGAGTGGTCATCACCCCGCCCCCCAGGGAGGGGTCAACACTTGGCAGGCTGGGAGTTGGAGTCCAAGTGCTTGGCAGGCTGGGAATTGGAGTCCATGTGCTTGGCAATTCCCTGGCCGGGGCTGGGATAACACTTCCAACTCAATATTACAATGATGGTTAGTTGGTGGCGGTATATGCCTTTAATCCTAACACTTGGGAGGCAGAGGCAGGCAGGTCTCTGTGAGTTTGAGGCTTACTTACTTACAAAGCAAGTTCCAGGACAACCAGGGCTACACAGAGAAACCCTGTCTTGGAAAGCCATTGGAGGGGGGTTAAACTTGAGAAAGGGAACACTAAAAGAGCTGTAGGTAGAGGGACAAGAGTGAGGTGTAGTGCTCATATATGAAGCTCTGGAGAAAAATTATTAAACAAACAAAAACAAAGAAAGAAACATCCACAACCTAGTCAATTCCTGGCAAAGAATACTTGCTTGCTAGGTACCAATATGTTCAATACCAATATGAATTTAAGTTAAAAAGTCATACCCCTGTCTCCTGAGAGTGCAGAGCTACAAGGGAAGTGCTTTGTGAATGTAGTTGTCTGTGCAGTGTTTGAAGCATGAAACACGTATGTGTGTATCTTTGTTATTTCTTCTTAAAATTAAACTCCTGCCAGCTTTTAAATAATAAATTTTAATTATTCTCTTTCTCCTCTATGTAAAATACAGCTTCTAATTCTTGAAGAAAGGAAGAATGCAGGCAAAGACTGAACTAGGCCTGTGTTAGTTCAAAATTGGTAGCTAAGTGATCACATTTATTGCTTGTTAAAGTATACCTGAGCATTAGTTATCAGAGCCCTTGCCCAGCATGCACAAGGCCCTGGTTTTGATCCCTAACATTGAAATAAGTTAGGTGTGGTCGCCGGTGATCCCAGCACTTGGGAAGTAGAGACAGAAGAATCAGAAATCCAGATGTTTAGGGTCAGCCTGGGAGATGGGTCAGTTGGTAAAGTGCTTTCTGGAAAAATACAAGAACCCGAGATCAATCCCTAGAACTCACATATAAATGTTAGGCATGGTTTTACATGCCTGGGACCCTAGAACTGACATATGGATATTAGGTGACCCAGGGCAAAGGCTCCCAGATATTGATATATCTGATGCTGGCCCCCTGGTTCTCCCAATATCCCTCAGTCTCTACCTGTTACAGGGTCTTCCTGGCTACCATACCCTTCCCCCTACCCTAAACTTCTCCAGCCTAGGGACCAGACTGGAACTTTTCCCCCAGCAGCTCTTTCTTATATAACCTCAGTCATTTTGGCTACCAGTCTTCTTGGCCTCTTTGCCGCTTGGCAGCCTCTCAGTTTCTGATCTCCTGCCCCTTGGTGCCTAGCTCCCTCCTCTCTTCTCTGCCCTCTTCTCGCAGGTTTGCTAGGCACACTTCGTTTGCTAGGCACACTCTCCCGAATGCCTCTGCTTCTGCCTGTGCTCTCCCTTATACCTGTAATAAAAAAAATACCCAGCCCCTTAGGAGCCATCATGTCTGTTATGCGTTTTAGTTATGGGGGGTCCCCCGGCGGGTTGCACGAGACCATGCTGGCAGTCCCCAATGGTGGCGGGTCCCCGGCAGCTTGTGCGGGTCGAGACCACATGGCAATGGCGGTGGCGGTGGCAGTGGCAGGCAGGCAGCGGTGGGTGCAGGCAGCCAGACAGGTGCCCAGGTATAGTAAAGTTAAACATTTATTAGTGGATTGTGGAGGGGTAAAGGAAGAAGAAGAGGGAAGAGAGAGAGAGAGAAAGAGAGAGAGGGGAAGAGGAAGAGAGCAGAAGAAGCAAACCTGCTTCTTCTGAGAGCCGGGACAGAGAGAAATGAGAGTCTCCGGTTGCAGACAGGGAGGGAGTGGGCATGGCTTGCCCTTAAAGGGACAGAAATCATTACAATGTCCTCCTTTTATTTCTTTCTTTATTTCCATTCAGTAAGGACAGGAGGACTCTCGGGTTCACTGAGCACCCAGCCTAGCCTAATAGGCGAATTCCAGGCTAGCGAGAGACCTTGACTCAAGAAGGCAGATATGTTTCTAAAGGATGGTGTTTAAGACTGTTCTCTGGACTCCAACACCCATGTGTACAAACAGAAATATACTTGTGTACCCAAGTGTACCCCTGCCACACACACACCAAACATTTAAAATGTTCACCGTTATCCTTAGCTACATATAGAATCCCAGGCCAACCAACAACAACAACTCTACCCGATATCACCCCTTTGGGACAGATATCTAAGTGTTTCATGAAAGCGTGATGGGAAAGCTCTGTTAACCAATCATGCCTAATTAAGGTATGGCTACCTGGAACCCAGAAAAAAAACTGGGACGGACCAGGTGCATGCTCTCTCTCTGCGCAGCTCCCACTGGACAGATAGAAAGTTGGACCTCCCACTCTTGTGGCGTGAGTTTCCCCTTATAACCATTAAAATATAATTGTTATTCTTGAGCTGGCCTTGTTATTTATTATACTGACCTAATTCGCAACAAAAGCGGATCTGATCTTCCATCTAGGGATATTACATTGTAATGCAGATGTGCTTATAATCTAGATTTCCCTTTGGTGACAGTTTTGAGCCACGTTTTATTAGAAAATGCAAAAACACAATTTAGAAGCTACGTAGTTTTTACTTACATATATAACACATTTTTATTTATTTCAATGCTGACAATTAGTTGGAATCTCAAAGCAAATATGCAATACAGTAAAAACACATTTAAACGCATCAATATTTATGAGGGGTCTCCTTGACAAATGTTTAGTGGTAAGAGGCCCATCTCTGGGTCTGAACACACCAGAGATTTGAGTTTTTATCTTCTCTGCCTTCCCATCTTCGCCTTAATCTTCACTCACCCCTGGTCTTCCACTGGAGACTGACTTTTCTGATAAGAAGATAAATACATAAGAGGCACTTAGGGGAGAGGAAACAATGAAAAGGGAGTCAACAGGTATACAGAGCAAAGGTTTCTCTGTGCTCTAGAGATCCACTGGTGACTGGCGTGGACCTACTCTACCTCCTCATGGCTGGCCCAGCACATCCTTTTAGCATCAATGTCATTACAGTATTTAAAGTGCTCAGAGAACTGGCATGCGTAAAGCACTCGGAATATTGCTGACAGGAGCAGGAGATGTCAATGTTACTTGCAGTTTTAGCCTAGGCCATGGAATTTTGCAGAGCGCTTGTCCCCATGTCCTGGATTGCTGTCTCCAGAGTGAAGGGTTTCTGTTTTAAATGTTCAGGTCTTCCCCAGACTCATGGGGGGAAATCCCAACTCTCCAAGTGATGGTTTTAGTAAGAGGTGTAGGCTATAGTTAAGTCCTGAGGACATAAAGACAGAGCCTTCCCAGATAGTATTCTAGCCCCAACAATGTCCACAGGACCTGTTTTACCCCTTTCTCATGAGAGGCCACGGTGAGAGGATTCTATGTGTTAACCAAAAAAATAAACCTGTACCAAACACTGAACCTGCCTGTGCCTTGGTCTTGTAATGCTCACCTCTAAAAACAGGAGAAATAAATTTGTTTATAAGCCTACAAATTTGTAATATTTCATTACAGCATTTCTAAGAGACTAAGACATGCTGGCTCAGGACCACTCTCTCCCTGCCTATGAATCCTGATGTTTGGTCTAGTTCACTTTTCATAGATAGATTAGTTCTTTGAGTTCCGAAAGCTCCTCGAAGTTCTTTTTCTCAGTTCTTGTAAATCCTGGTGACATCATCAACAGCATCAGCTGCAGACTTCCCTAGTGGCACCAAGGGCATTTCGCAAGGAATTTGTTCAACCCTCAAGTCAGTTGCCCAGGGAAACAAACTGGTGATGTCACAAGGCATGCCACTTGCAGTTCTCCTTCAGGTCCCTTCTGCACTGGCTGAGGTAGGGTCCTGTCCATTGCTCTCCCAACCCAACTGTGTCTTATTCCCCAGGGCAGTACAAAAGCCCTTGCTTTCCCCCTCAGCCACATCTACACTCAGTTCTGCTGGCCGCAGCTATCTCCCTAGGTTTCTTCCCTCTGGGCGCATAAATGCTATGCAAATGGACGTCTACACGCCTTTTTGTTCTCTAGAGTAAGGGTGGGGAGATTGAGACTCTCTTGAGTCCGTCCCTGGGGGGGGGGGATAAAAAAAAAAAAGCTGTTTCAAGCTTGATAATACCTCAGAGGTTTCACAAGTAGAAAGACCACAGCTGATTCCCTTTTCTTTGAGCCATAAACACACCCAAGTCTCTACTTCCTGTTTTAAGAGAAGCTCCCCCTTCTTTGAAGAGACACAATCACAACCTTTGACCTTTCTAAGCAAATGAGAAAAAAAAGGAAGAAGAGAGGCCTGGAGGTTTACGGGTTTGTAAGAGGTTATTTCACAGGCCGGTGCCCTGTTCGGAGTGCGACTCGACTTTGCTGTTCGCCACAAAGCTGTTTTGAAATGTGTGCGCATTGTCAGGTTATCTAACTGCAGCTAACTGAGGAAAGATTTCCTCCCAAGGTTATAAGTAAAGGTGCCTAAGAGAGCAGCACAATCCAGCCTGTGTTGAAACTCACTCCCAGAGGACTTTGTTTCTCCAGCTCTCCAGCCTGAGCAGAGAGCAGGGGCGGCTCCCAGGACTCCGAGGCAAAGCAGAGAGCAACACACAGCTCCCAAAGCCATGACGAAGACAAGCACTTGTGTCTATCACTTCCTTCTTTTGAACTGGTACATCTTCCTCAATTGCTACATCCCACACATTGGAAAGGATAATGAGAAGTTAAAGGAATTCCATGACGGCGGACGGTCGAAGTACTTGACGCTCCTTAATCTGGTAAGTCTGTGGTGTCTGTATCTGTGGTGTCTGGAAGCAAGCCATTATCAGCCATGGGAGAGCTTTCCCACGTACCGTTTTACTAAACACAAGTCCCCTATATGTCTTCCTTCTTCATGGTTGGTGAGTTTGGGGCTCCCCCTGTTATTTAACAATTTGCTCTGAGGAACTCAGTCTGGAAACGCTCCATAGCTACCAAGGTGTCCAATTGTAAAATGCCGTCTCGTGAAATCTCTTGGAGTCCAACTGGGGGAACATGGGCTTGAGTGCAACACACAGGTGAGATTTTGAGCCCTGCCTGGGCCTCTGAAAAGAAGGCAGAGTGTCACATGCTGTGTAGGAAGTGTGACTTCCACTGCAGGAATAATGTCCTTTGACAGCACACAGCGACTCACAGATTTATCTAAGAAAAGCAAGCGCATTTCCCACCTTCCTCTCCCACTACAATTTTTTATAGGCTCAAGTTCCATCTGAAAGGAGAGATCTTCCGAGCCAACAACCAACACACAATTTCAACTATTTTAAAACCAAACTTCGAGCTTAATCCCTTCTTGCCTTCTTAACCTGACTGGCCACGTGCTACTGAGCAAAGTCTGAATGACTGGAAGAAAAAGTGCTTTGTAAGAAGGATTTTAGGGGAAATAGTGTCGTTTTAACACACACACACACACACACACACACATATATGTTAAAAGATAAAATTGGAGCATCTTTCCGACATGGGAATTGACATTTAAGTTTGTCATTGTTGCTAAAACACACAGTTCCATAGAAGCACCTGGTTTCAGGGAGCTGGAAATAATATTCTTGTTTTCAAGATTTATTTTTTATTTTATGAGCGTTTTACATGCTTTGCCGACATGTATGCATACGTGCCGCATATATTTCTGGTGCTTGTGGAGGCCAGAAGAGGGCATTAGATGCTCTGGAACTAGAGTCCCAGATGGCTGTGAGCTGCCACGTGGGTGCTGGGAACTGATCCCCGGTTCCCAGGGGTGGCAGCAGGGATCCTGAACTGATGAGCTATCTCTGCAGCACATCCTGTGATCATTCTGATGCTAGTCCTTCCGAATCACAATTCTCAGGGCAGATGAATGGCAGAAAGAGGGACACTGGAATGTTGAGTAGGCAGAAAAGGTGAGTTCAGGCTGAAGAGGCTTTTCTTTGAGGCCCTGGTCCCTCCCTTCTGACCTTGTGTTCACCTTTTGATGACACATTGGCCTGAATATTTTGAGTTCTGGACACAGCTCTCTAGTGCCAGAAGGTGTCAGGTTGGCTGTTTGTTTCAGTCCTGAGATTTTATGAGGAAATAAGTCGAATCGTGAGAAAAGAAAAGAGAAACTGGTTTACAGACCTCTCAGAGCTCTGTAAGTGACAAAGAGTGAGGTTTGTATCTCGGTTGGGTCACCTGGGGCTCTTTGTCTATCCATGTTTAATTAGTGATCAAACTCAGGCCCCAGTATGGCCATTCTACTGCCCAGAATTACAGAGCAGTGGGACAGACTTTGCACATAGGTCCACAAGCCACCTCCCTGACTTCTTTTGGCTTTCAATGCAATTTCCCCTCCCCCTCATTTTCTGTCTCCTAGCCTATCCTACTTGGATGTTGTTTAAAAATTATAACGTTTTTATTTATTTTGTGTGCATGGATGTGTCTAGGTGTTGGGGTTGCATGTACCACAATGTAGAGGTCCAGGCGCAACTTTTAGGAGACAGCTCTCACCGTTTGGGTGCTTAGGACTGATCTCAGGTGGTCATGCTGGGCAGAAAGTATCTTAACTTTAAGAGAATCTCACAGGCCCAGATCATCTTGGAGTTTCATCTCATTTTCTGCCTTCCTGTTGAATTAGCCATCAAATCAAATCCCATTTTTTTTTTGTTGGACCTGCCTTCCCCTCCCCCACACCCCTGCCTTACTCCTTGCCCTCATTCCAGACTCACTAATTGGCATCAGAGGACAGCATTAGCCCTGCGTATTATCCTTTCCTATCTGAAGCGCCTCCCTCCAATGCGCAGGTTCCAGATTGATCGCCCAAAGCTCTTTTTTTTAAATTTTATTTTTAATGAATTCCTTATAACATGGTGGCTTCTTTTGGAAAAAACAAAAAGCCAAACTCACCTCTTAGCTCCCCTTCTTCCCGGGAAAGCTGGTGTCTCTTAGCGAAAGGCCTCTGTCTGACCAGTTATTCCCACAGATGTCCCTCCTCAAGTCTCTGATTATATCCCCAAACAAAGGCCTCCTGGCCTCTGTTCACCAGTTTGTTTCCACAGACCACCAGAAATCCCGTCGGTCCTACAGTGCTCTTTTCTAGTCCTCTCCCTCAAGTCAGATTTTAGAATGTGGCACTGTTTTCCTCCTGACATTGCCCCCCAGGGAGTCCAGAAAGAAGCCAGAAGAGCTGCCAGAGGGTCAGTGGCTGGTAGAGTGCTGGTAGCCAAGAAGAGGAAGGCAAGGGAACAATTGAACTCTTACTGGTCAAAACCAGTATTCTACCTCATTAGCCCTTATCAACCCAGGCCACTTACAGTTTTCCATTGTGTTTGCCAGGAGAGCAGGGCATAGGGCGCTCGTGGACTAGAACTTTGCTCACTTTCTGTTGTAAGTGTGGCTGTGTTTTCTACTTTGCTGAGTTGATATCTCTCCGACAGCTTCCGGCCCCAGCCTGTAATGACTTCCTTTCTAGGCTTCATGAGTGTTCCCCATACCTGATAAAGATGGGTTAAGCATATTTTAGGGGACCTATCCAAGAAGAGTTTTCAAGTAGTATGGTTCTAATAAATGTTTGAACCTCAAAACTTCTACCTCTTGAGGTCTCACGGGTTTATTTGTGGGTATTAGTTTTGAATGGATTTATATTTTGTTTGAAATAAATTGGCCCGGCTGTAGAGGTCTCCTAACTTACTCTAATACCCATGTTTATTTTACTTCACCTTGGTGACATCAGTATCCAATCCAACTTAGCAGGATTGTAAATTTTATTATATTGTATTTTATGGTAAGTTTTCTGCCTGTATGTTTGTATGTGTTCCATGTGCATGCAGTACCTGCAGAAATCAGAAGTAGGCAGATTTGAACCATCACGTAGATGCTGAGAACCGAACCCAAGGTCTCCGTAAGGGCAGTAAATGATCTTTAACCACTGAGCCACCTCTGTAGCCCATTTTAGCGGGACTGCATACCCCTGCTTTTAATTTATATTGTTTAATTAATCAAACATAACTATTTGAATGCCTTTGTAATATGCCCTGTTAGCCATGCTAATCTTCTGTGTGTTTTCTCATGCTAGCATACAAACTGAATGGGTGTCATCAAGTTTTCGCACAGACTTTGTTTTTGTTGATCCCCATCCACACTCCCTCCTCTACCCTCCTAGCCTCCATCCTCCCCCCACTTTGTCCCCAGTAGCCCCATTCTCCTGTTGTCACAGGCACCTCTGTCCTTGTTGTCTTCCTCTCCACGACCTCTCTTCCTCCCTCCCACAGTCCCTGTCTAGTTTCTTGACTCAGGCACTCCAGCCCACACATGGAATTGTCTTCCTGTGTCTGGTGTACCTTTCCTTTCAGACACCTGTAGTTTCTAATCGACTGAGTGCACTTCTGTCTCCCTGTTGAATAACAAAGCCTGTCTTATTACAAGTCAGATTTTAGAACGTGGCACTGTTTTCCTCCTGACACTGCCCCCAAGGAGTCCAGAAAGAAGCCAGAAGAGCTGCCAGAGGGTCGGTGGCTGGTAGAGTGCTGGTAGCTAAGAAGAGGAAGGCAAGGGGACAAGTCACCACCACCAAGACAGAGAGCTTGCCCCAGGGAGAGGGTGTGTGCTCTGGTGGTTGTGTCCTTGCTATGGCTTCTTAGTTGCTCTGCCACCTGGGGCTGAGGACTTTATGCTGTTCATTTCCACATTAGTTAAGCAGGAACAAAAATAGAAGCTAGCAGCATGGCCATAAACTTCGAAGGCCATCGACATGGTGTAAGGAGAAAGGATGGAAGGGAGGGAGATGGGGAGCTTGGAGTTATTTTGTGTTTGATGAAGCTGGACGGTGTGGAACGTGGTGACTTAGGTGATCGTGGGTCTCCTTGCTAAGTTCTTAGTGGATGGTATATCTAGATGAAAGTCAACCACCACCCCCAGCTCCTGTGTTTGCCTCCCCACTCTGCACTCTCTGCCATTCAGCTACAAGAGGATGTCTGTTGAAACACCCTTCTCCCTGCTAGGTCATTGCTGGGGTAGATGTCCTTGACACTGCTGCTTTGGGGGAGGTATAGCTTCCGGTTCATGCAGACAGCAGTGAGTCCTTCGAAGTGAGGAAGCCCCAACAGCTGAGTGTAGAAACCAAGCTATGCACAGTTTTAGTCTGCGTGTGTTAGCTCCGTCGGTGACTACAGTACCCACCTTGGTATCAAGAGGCAAACCCTTGATTTTCATCACCGAGTCAAGATTTTCATCTGTGAAGCTCTTACAGAGCCCGAATGACACACGGATGTTGCTCGCAAAGATACTTAGAGCTGCTGACTTAGCTCTTGGGTGACTGAAGGGATTAGAACTGTTAGCACAGAGAGAAAGGATATCTCCAGCACCCAAATAAAGCCATTTAAATAGACTGAGTAGCCAGGATGGGTAGCATTTTGGGGAGATCTGTATTGAGAGAGGCCTCGCTTCTGGAGCTGGAGCACTGGCTGTTTCCTTACTTTCTGTGTAATTTTGAGTGAGTTACCTAACTTTTCCACATCTCGGTTTGTTCCTGTGTTGCAGGGAGGAAAGCAGATCCTCCCACCTCCCCAGAGCTGAGAGATTCATTCCACAGCTCCCAGATGGTGTGTGGGCTTCTGATATAGTTCACAGGTGATCTCTCCTCCCAGCAGCACCCTGGGCAGGAGGAAGCTGCCTCCACCAGGGTTTAGCTCCTTCCCTGGGATTGTCAAAGCCCACTTGAGAAGAGTGCTGCAGGGCTGCTCAATGCAAGAGCCCCTCTAAGAATGTCTGCCCCCAGATCCTTCCCCCTTCATGTCACAGATAACCTGAGGGTGTTGTCTGTCCTCAATGAATCCCCACAGGTACATCTCAGAACCACAGACTGTTTCTCACAGATTCTGGCTTTTCATCCCACAAATAACTTAAAGAAAATGTCTCTCCCTCCTCCTCTTTCTCTTTTTCCCTTCTTCCCAGTAAAGGCAAAGTGACACAGAGCCAGTCCTGGCCTATAGTCTCTCCAGTACAAGTCTGGGTTCCTAACTGGTGCTCCCGGGATGTTGGCTGAATGCACTGATAACCAGAACAAGGTTCTAATTGGTATGAGCCACTGCCAGGAAACCCCCTTCCCTCCTGTAGGTTGCTCTACTCCAGGAAATCCTACTGCTATATGAAAGCCACTGTCACCAGCTACATAGCTTTGACCAAGGCTTCCTACCCTCCTAACCAACACATTCCACTATTTCCTCTTCTTACTATTGGTCTCTCCATCTTCTCCTCATTATTCTAAAGTGTGTCCTTTGCACTCTTTGTTCTTTGGCTTTTGTTTGTCAGACCCCCTTGTTTATCTCAGCTTCTTTTTTTATTTTAACTTGATCTATTTCTTTTTATTTAATTTTTTGAGAATTTCATAAATGAGTTGTATTTACATAGTTTTACCACTCCCACTCTCCTCCCTACTTCCCCAATGCACTGTACCTGGAATAGCCTATCAGGAAGCTCCTCCCTCCGCAGCCACTGATGGATTGTTTGTGACTTTTCACCTAGTGTCACATGCTTTTTCATTAGCCACCAGCTCACAAATAACAACATGGAGACTCACTAATTACAAAAGCTTGTCCACTAGCTTAAGCTGGTCCCACTAGCTCTTATAACGTAAATTAACCCATTTATATTCTGTCACGTGGCATAACCTCTCTTCTATCTTGCACCTTTATTTTCCTCTATATGTCTCGCCAGCAACCACCTTTCTTCCCAGAGTCCTTTCTGTCCCTGAAAGTCCTGCCTAACCTCATTCTGCCTTACTATTGGCCATTCAGCTCTTTTTTTTTTTTTTTTTTTTTTTTTGGTTTTTTGAGACAGGGTTTCTCTGTAGCTTTGGAGCCTGTCCTGGAACTAGCTCTTTAGACCAGGCAGAGATCTGCCTGCCTCTGCCTCCCGAGTGCTGAGATTTGAAGGCGTGCACCACCACCGCCCAGCCTATCAGCTCCTTATTAAACCAATCAGAAGGTACCTTGAGAAAGACATCTTCACGGTGCAAACAAATATTCTGCAACAACCTAGGGGTGGGTTCTTGTGAAATTTTCCACTCCCACATTGGTATGCCAACTGGTGGTATTATTATGTAGGTCTTATTTAGACCATATTGTTGAGATTACATGGGTGAAACCTCAGAGTCTTTCTTAACCTAGAGGCTCATGGGTGATGAGTGGGGATGGGGCAATTCACACCAGCCCTGGCTTGCCTTGGCTAAGCATCCTATCCTCCCTCCGAGTCAACTGCACCCTTTCCACTACCACCAGACAAGATGTCTGTCCCAGTTAGTTCCTACATTCTCTTTAATTTGGAAATAGTCTTTTACTTCAAGGGTTACATCAGGTTGAGGGAAGGGCAAGGAAAGTCCCGGGGTGGCCAAGTCAGGCCCAGAGCCTTGGGCTTGGCATTGGGTTGTTTGACTCATCCATCAGGAGTCATAATGTCTTGTTCAGGGGACTTGTGGAATCTCCCTCTCTGGAATTATTATTTTTTTTAATGGACGAAATTTTCATTTCCTAGGGTTGTTTAAAAGGGTTTTGGCTTTAGGGCAAGGAAATAAATCTGATGACTTAGAAAGGGTAAGTTTCCATGATTATAAGATCCTCATGGATTTGTGAAGACATGGAATGTATAAACTAAATAGCCTTCAGCTACAGTTTCTTAAATCACATTAGTTATTTCTTTAAATGTAAAATTCATCTCTGTCACTGGTCATAAGTTTGTTAGCTAGCAACAGAAACAAAAGACAGCCAGCAAATTTAGAGCAGCAGCATTTCAGAAAAAGGCCCAGAACATTCCACTGGAGTAAAATCAGGGAAGAACTGGTAGAAAGGATGACTCAGGAAACATCAGTTATGAAAAGGCTTTGATCAACAGGACACTTTGAAGCCTGCTTTCCTAGGAGCCCGTGTCCCAGGACAGTGGATCCCTGTCCATCTGCATGACACGAGATGACCCCAATGTTCCCTCGAGACCCCTAAGGACTCCCTGGAACCCCTGGCTTCTTATCCTCCTCATCTTCCCACTCTGCTCAGTGGCTCCTTTACATCCTAGCTCTTGCTGTGTCTTTCCCTGGGCAGCATCCATGTGCGGCCTGCCACTGCCCAAGTAATCCTTGTTGATGCTGATGTGCTGTGTCAGTTGAGAGATCCAAGTAACAGTCACTGTGCTGTAAGTTTCTTACAAGCATCCCAGTTCTTGCTCTGTTTGCAAAGCCACCACATGATTTGACAAGGCTGGCCCTAATGGACAATGGAAGTTCCTTGTGTCACTGTATTAGAAATCACAAGTCTGAGAATGAGTCTTTTCACTGGCTTGCAGATGGCCCGTCTGTTCCTGTGTCTTCTCATGGTCTTATGTATATCTGTGTCCTATAGGACACTAGTTTGATTACATCGGCCTGCCTGTGTGTGCTCATTATAACCTAATTCTTTAACGAGCCTATTTCCAAATATAGTTACATTCTGAGAATTCCTTAGGTGTTTGAACACCAACATAGACATTTCTAGGAGGGATACAAAGAGTCCATAACTGTTGCCATTTTCTCCTGACAGCTCTTCCCTTTTCTTCTTTTGAGAGCACCATCACACCATGTGTGTATGTGTGTGTGTTTATAAACATTAAACATTGTCTTATTCTTTTTTTGGCAGTGGATAAACAGATCCCTATCCATCTGGATGACCTGAGTTGACCCAAGTGTATTCTTGACATCCCTAAAGACTTCCTAGAATCCCTAGCTTCTCATCCTCCAACTCTGTTCAGTGTTCCCTTTATACCCCAGTTCTAGCCTATGTCTTTGCCTTGGTAACACTTTGGTACCTTCCTCCCCAACACCTATGTGGGACCTGCTGCTCCCCAAATATTCACTGTTGATACTGATGTGGTGCGTCAGCGCTCAGATCAATGGCAGCAAGGCTGTCTCACACTGAGTTGACATCTGGAGATGCCAGTGTGGCATATGTCTTGCAAGACAACATGTGAGCTAGGGTGGAGGGGGAGAGGTGATTGGCACACTTACGGTGGGGAGCTAATTCATATTGATGGAGAGAAACCTCGGAGGAGCTGAGTAACACACTTTCTTCCTTAGTCTGGTTTCCATATTCCGCGGCTGAGACAGGCAAGGAAAAGAATGGGCTTGACTCCTGATGACTCTAAGGAGCTCTGGCCAAAGGACACGGGTAGTATAAACCTCACTCTCTGGGTGGAGGCAGCCTTTCTCCCAAAGGGGCCAGATCCAGGGGATGATCACTGTGTGATGAATTGCTCTGTTGATCAACAGAGCCCAGACCCTGTGGCTGCTTCTGCAAACTGAAATGGTAAGGGACTGCTGCTGCCAGAGTATCTGGAAGTGAAACACGTCTGAGAACTATGTGGGTGGGGGAGGGAGGAGGGAGAAGATGCGACTTCTGACATCCATGTGCAAATGACTTGTGTGCATGCTCAGAATTCTCCAGCTCTTGGGCTCAGTTCCAAAGACACCTACAGTAGGGAGAAGCATTCTGGAGGGAACCTCTCTGCATGGCATTTAGAACTGCGGCATTTCCCTCCCTCCCACACACACAGCCTCTGCCATTGGGGAGAATGCTGCTCCCCTGGGCACCTTGTGACTTTCACCCAGCCTGTTGTTTTTTGCCCCTGAATCTTCCTCGGCCACCTTGGATAACCCTTGTCTCACTCGGTGCCACACAAGAATCGCATTCTACACCCTATTCACAATGCCCTTAGCAATTTCATCCCACCTTGAAGGACTGGCTCCCTAGGTCTTCTTCCGCCCCCATCTCTTTTAGACTACCTGGTCTGCATTTCCAAGAGGAGGTTTGCTTAGACAAGTGGGCCTCAGCCTTGACTACTTAGGTTAAGAATAAACCAGGGATGTGGCTTAGCTGGTCAAGTGCTGGGGCACAAGTTTCAGGTCCAAACTGCCATTCCCAGCACCTCCAAAAGAAGCCAGGCATGGCTTGAACTTTTAATGCCAGCACAGAGAAGGTGAAAACAGTCAGATCTCTGGGGATTTCTTGCTGGCCAGCCTAGTTGAAACAGAGAGCCCCAGCTCCCAGTGATGCTGCCTAGGACAACAAGGTAGAAGATGGCTTTACCATGCCCAAAGTGGATCCACACTTAAACCTCCCCCCACCTCACCAACAGACACACCAGAAAAGAAAATCAAGCAGCCTTTAGAAGATTTATTAACTGCCCAGACCTGGGTTCCCCCACCACCAGGCCAATTAGAAAGTAATTTACAGGAAGAAACAGTACATTAATAGTTTTAAAAGTTGTATTTTGTCATCTTACTCAAGTAGAATTGTTTTCCTCCGACCACCCACAGAATTTTATGTGGATGGCTTGAGAAATCTGATGTTTCTTAAATCTGGCTCAAGAACCAGACTCCGAAGCCATGGAACTTGAAGCAAGTTTGTTAATCTCTCTCTCCCCCATTTTCCTTACTCCCCCCCCCACTCTGAAGACAGGGCTTGCTCTGTAGATCAGAACGGTCTCTAACTCAGAAATCCTCTTGCCTCTGCCTTCCAAATGCTGGGATTAAAGGCATGCGCCACTGCCGCTGACCACTTTTCCTCATCTTGAAGATGGGCCCGCGAGCTTAATTCTAGCACATCATGAGGACATTTTTTTTTTTTTTTTGGTTTTTCGAGACAGGGTTTCTCTGTGGCTTTGGAGCCTGCGCTGGAACTAGCTCTTGTAGACCAGGCTGGTCTCAAACTCACAAATATCCGCCTGCCTCTGCCTCCCGAGTGCTGGGATTAAAGGCGTGCGCCACCACCGCCCTGCCATCATGAGGACATTTGAGAATTAACAGTGAGTCTCAAGTCTGGCATGTAACAAGCCATGACTAAAAGTCAGCTGTTGGAGTTACGAGTCCTTAGTAAGACCCATGAACGATGGATGCCTAACCCAGGGGCTTCTGCCCATGTACGGATCCTCTAGAGTGCTGGTTTAAAAGTCACCACTAGGACTTCCTTTCCAGGTATTGTGATCCCAATGTCTGCAGATGAGGAAGAACCCTGGCTTCCTGAGACACTCAGTTACTGCACTTGCTGAGGGTCTGAGTACTCAGCTGCGAGTCATGGATGAATCCACGTCTGCTTCTCCCCACCCCCCAGTCACACCTCAGTCTGGGGAGTGTCCTGAAGCTAACTTTAGATCTTTGTAGGAGTCTAGACTTCAAACACTGTTCTCCAACAGCCAGCTCGGATCAATTATTAACCCAGTTCCCCCGGGCTCCATAACTTCTGTTCTCCAGGCTAGAATTCAGCTGCCAACACAGAGCTCCCAAGGACTGAGATGACTCCTAAGGCAAATATGCTCCAATCAACCCGGTCCCTGCAGAGGCAGCACCCACCGGCCTTAAATCAGTGGTCACAACATTGCACAGAATTCCATGACCACACAAGACTTGCCTTTCAGGCCATGCTAAGGGCTTACCATCCCAAATCCAAAGACCTGACCCTTGAAAGGCTCTAACATCCAAGCTTCTTGGTTGCAAGTATGACACCACACATGGAAAAATTCACACCAGGTTAAGTTGATTTCATACACGAAATTGTTTTTTTTTTAAATATAAGGTTACCTTTAAGCTATTTTGTTTATTTATCTATTAACTTTATTTTATATGCATTTGGCATCAGGGCTCCTAGAACTGAAGTTAGTGACAGTTGCTACAGCCAGTTAGAGCTGCCATGTGGATGCTGGGGATTGAACTGCACTTTGGAGGAGTGGCCAGTGCTTTCAACTGCTGAGCCATCTCTAGGGCTGGAGGGATGGCTCAGTCATTAAAAGCTAGGCTCACAACCAAAAGTATAAGGTATTTTTAGAAAGTTAATATAAAAAATATAAATGAATTTCGTTTGATACACTTGAATGTTATCCCCATTATGTATCAATATTCTAAAATCCGGATAAAGAAATCATCAATTCAGAATACTTCCAGTGCCAATCATTTTGGATAAGGGGCCTTCACTCTTACTTGAATGAAAGAGATTGTTTCTCTCTTTTTTTCTTCATTTTTTAAAATTGATTTTTATTAAGCTCTATATTTTTTCTGCTCCCCACCCTGCCTCTCCCCTCCCCATGTCAACCCTCCCTCAAGGTCCCCATGCTCCCAATTTACTCAGGAAATCTTGTCTTTTTCTACTTTCTACTTCCCATGTATATTAGGTCTATGTAAGTCTCTCTTGGTGTCCTCATTGTTGTATAAGTTCTCTGGGATTGTGGTTTGTAGGCTGGCTTTCTTTGCTTTATGTTAAAAACCACCTATAAATGAGTACATGTGACAATTGTCTGTGTCTGGTATAACTCACTCAAAATAATGTTTTCTAGTTCCATTCATTTTCCTGCAAAATTCAAGATGTCATTTTTTTTCTGCCGTGTAGTACTCCATTGTGTAAATGTACCACATTTTCCTTATCCATTCTTCGGTTGAGGGACATTTATGTTGTTTCCAGGTTCTGGCTATGACAAACAAAGCTGCTAGGAACATAGTTGAGCACGTGTCCTTGTGGCACTGATTGTTTCTCTCTTGCCTTGCCTCAGGGACCTCACAGAACTCAACAGCTGCCTGAGTTCTGGGTATTGCTTCCTGTATCCTGTGATTTAAATCCCTTCAATTGTCAGGTTCTCTCTCTAGGGAGCTGCAGTGGTTCCACACTATCTGCATATCACCCCCCTACACACACACCCAAACGCCAGCACAGGACTCCATCTTGATGCTCATGACCCTCATTTTGGCTTTCTCAGTGAGAGGTGTGTGTGTGTGTGTGTGTGTGTGTGTGTGTGTGTGTGTGTATGAGAGAGGGAACATGCTTATGCATATATGTGCATGTATACATGTGTGGAGACTAAAAGCCAACTTTATTTCATGAGTCATTGTTTCACATTGAACCCAGAGCTCACCAACTGACTATATCGACAGACCAGGGGTCCACCTGTCTCTGCCCTCACCCCACAGTGCTGGGGTTACATACATGCTATCCCATACCCTGCTATAACATGAATTCAGGTCCTCATGTTGTGAGGCAGCCATTCGAATGACCGAGTTGTGTCACCATCCCCCAGGCTTTTACCTGAATTGTCTTTCCTGGGAAAGGATTCTGACCATGTCACCGCTGTGCTTGGCCCTTCTCCTGAGCTGTAGATTTGGCTCTTACCTCTGTGCAGTCATGCTGTACAACTCAGTACATTCTCCCTTTAAACTCTTCGTTTCCACTGTAGCTGAAAACCATTAGACTAACTACTGCACACATTATTATCTCGTGAATGAATTTCCTCAATCAGTTTTAGCGTGTGAGGTCAAGGCCCAGTGAGCTGGAATCCCAGCTCTTAAAGTGGCGCTCCACCCAAACAACACTACATCCCTTCCTTCTCGGATCCTCATAGCTCCCAGAGGGTTCGTTTTATTTCAGTGGAGAATGCATTAATTAAAGCCAGTGCAAATGCTCATTTGTTGTAATGAATTTAGCTCTTGCAGGCTGTTTTCTTTGGGGTCGCCTGCCTGGATGATGTGCTGAAAAGAATCATAGGAAGGAAAAATATCAAGTTCATCACATCCTTCAGAGACCTGCTGTTTACTACCTTGGCTTTTCCTATATCCACGGTAAGAGCCCAAGTGTGCGTCTAATCCCATAGGCATGTACAATGGATAGGCACTTCTCCTGGGACAGCAAGGTTGTCCGGGGACAAGCATCTCCATTTCCATAAATGTCCTGTCTGGGGATTGACTACATGGACCAGTGTCTTCATGAAGTAGGGTATACGACAGATGAGCTCATTATTAGCTTTCTGTTTGGGGGAAGGCTTGGTGTATGGTCCTTGTTGCTGTCTTATGGAAGGAAAGTTTAGTCAAAATACAATAAAAAGGACAGTCTCCATGTTTGTGGGTTTAGGACCCACAAATTCAACTAAGGATCAAAACTATTTGACAAATGAATAAAAATCAAACTAAAAATACTTATAACAACCACATAACATTTGCATTGTGTTCAGTATTATAAACAGTCTCTAGGCGATTTAACACACACAAGAGGATGCAGATGGGTTCTAGGCAAATGTGATCCCATTACATATACAGGACTTGAGCATCTGTGGATTGAAGCATCCTTGTGAACGCTAAGGGATGACCATATCAGTGGGACAGGCTTGCTTCCACCATGATGGTGGAAAGGACTGTACTAGGTGGGGAAGATAACCCCCTGTCTATACATTCAGAAAGCTATCAAATAAGAAATAAAAGATAAAAGACCTTCAAAGTTGGTCCATCGAAAAGACACATTATGCAGAGCACAGGGCAGGTGCTCCCTCTACTGTGTCTGATGAACAGAAACCAGGAGAAGCAAGCCGCACACAAGCAGAATTAAGCATGTTTGCGGGGACTGCCCACATTGCTATTACATTGTTCGTGCTTCCACTCATTAAGTGGGATGGAGACAGACTAAGATCATACATGTTCGCTGTGCAGCAGGGCCTGGGACTAGAAATCACTACTGTCGTGGCGTTTCATTTGTATTTTAGTAAACAAAACTTGTCTGAAGATCAGAGAGTAAAACAGCCCCGTTGGGCAACTGTACATACCAGGCAGTGGTGACACACACCTTTAATCCCAGGAGCCATACTAGTTTGCCATAGAAATCAGGTGGTGCATGCCTTTAATTCCAGCCCTTGAGAGGAATAGAATGTGGGAGGAGACAGCTCTCAGACGCAGTCTCATTCTGAGATTCCTGGAGGCAAGGTTGCCATTTCAGACTGAGGTAGAGATAAGAGCCAGTAGCTGACTATTTTCCTTTTCTGACCTTTAGGAAAACTTTGTTTATTAAAACACAAATGAAATATCACTACACACTACCTTATTCCCCCCACCACAGTCCTGCTTTCTGTGGCACGGAGACTTCAAAACCTAAATGCAGGACAAAACTTTGTGCCACCAGTGAGCTCTCAGATGGCGCAAGCACTTAGCATTCCAGGTTTCTTTGTGGACTACTTCCATCTCCACTCTCAGTAACTCTTCCAGCGTTCAAGATGTGAAAAGGAACAGTGGAGCCCCTTCATTATTCTTGCAGACTGAACCTATGTGAGTTCAGAAGGTAGTGTGGAGAGAGAATTAATAGCCCGCCCCATTATCTTAGCACAGACCACAACACACAGGGCAGATGCTGTGATAGGACACACGAGACGTACAGGAGACACAGATAAATCCAAAGTTCTGGGCAATGGAGAGAACAACTCTCACTTTACTAGCTCATAAATGATCTGCTACTTAGCCCTACACCAGGCCATCCTGCTGTCCCTTGCCGTGACTGCTTAAAGGGAAGAGGGGGCGAGGATCTTCTGCTAAGCCATTCCATATGTTCTTTCTCAGCGCTCTTGGTATACGCTTAGATGAGAGAGGGCTCATCAGTGACAAAGGACTTACGGTCTATGCACCTTTTTTATCTGTGTCTTCTCTGCATGCCACAATGGCCACTGTTGCTCCTAACACATTGCCCTCATCAACGCATCCCCAGAGAGCCAGGATACACTTGTTATACAGTAAGCATTTCCCCTTTCGTTTTATGACCCTAAAATGTGTACATGATAGCCTTCAGACTGCAGTCAGTTTTATGCTGCTGTTTCCTTGGTTAGCTTAGAAACCTCTGACGACAAACAAATCTAATAATAGTACGTTTGTGTTTTCTTCCAGTTTGTATTTTTGGTATTCTGGACCCTCTTTTACTATGATCGAAGCCTCGTTTACCCCAAGGACCTGGATGACTTCTTTCCAGCATGGGTTAACCATGCAATAGTGAGTACAGAAGGTTAATGACCACCAACACGAGCAGCTGCTGCCCTGAGTGCTGAAGTGCCTGTGTGTGTTTCCACCCTGCTCTCCGGTGCCCTCCAGGTCACTCCTGTCTCTCCATCCCCTCGGGATTTGAAAAGCAACCTGAGGGGTGCCCGAGAGATAGCTAGCTCAATGGTTAAAGGTACTTGCTGATTTTCCAGAGGCCTTGGATTCATTTCCCAGAGCCCACATGGTGGCTCGCAACCACCTATAGCTACAGTTCCAAGGGATCTGATGCCACCTTCTAACCTCCGTGGGCACTTGCACGCACACACTGCACACATGTACACACACACACACACACAGGCTCGCAACCACCTATAGCTACAGTTCCAAGGGATCTGATGCCACCTTCTAACCTCCGTGGGCACCAGGTATGCGTGTGGTGCACATACATACGTGCGGGCAAATGCTCATATACTCAACATAAAAAATAAGCAAATCTTGGGGGGTTTTTTGTGTTTTTTTTTAAAGCACACTGAGGATATAAATGAGTGGACTCTGGTATTGCTGCAGAGGGAGTCTGCTGAAAGCAAAGATGGAGAGCTAAATAGTTGTGTTGACTAGGAAAGTCATTTAAAATTTTTGCTACCAGGAAAGGCAACCTTTGGCAGTTCTGAAAAAGAAGTGACTTCTGCCTATGACTAATAACAAAATTCATTTCCAGGAATGGAATAAAGGAAGGTTTAAACAAAATCTATCCACATGTTCAAACAATACGCTCCTCCAAAGGGCAAAGCAGTGAGCAGCCACAGAGACTCCTCCAGGACCATGCGTCACAAACAGGATTAGTAATAAATGTTTCCGTGTGGTTTATCCAGGCATCTCTTCTTCACTGACTACTGTTTTGAGGAGTTAAACAGAAAGCAGAACCTGCTCTAGGAAGTTCAGGTCACTGGAGTCTGAAGAGTTGGCTGTGACCCAGACATGCAGGGCTGACCAAGGTGCCCAGGTCTCCATAGCGGTAGAGCTGTGGGTATAATCTCCTTGGACAGTCCTAGCTCAGCTTCTCCACACTTAATAGATGTATTTCCACTTTACTGGGCAGTTTAATAGGACGATCTCAGGTTCCAGGAAGTAAGATATACCCAAATCAGGAGAACTTGCAAGGGCTTAAAACTCCCAAGTCTACCCACAGACTTTCTCCTATCCTTCAAAGCGCCCATTGCCTCAAAATTCACCACAATCAATGAGGAAAAGCTTTGCTGCATGCTAATACCGCCTCATGGACCCCATGCGCAGAAAATACTGTTTCAATATTTTTGCTGAGAGAGATACTGACCATTGACTGAGTTCCGTGCTCTGGTTTCTTCAAGATTCAAATCTATGTGTAAAATAACCCCTCCTTCCAGTGTCTCCGCAGTTTTCATTAGTATTCATGCCTTCATAGTGGATATTCCCGATGTGGGTGGGTGGGATGTATGTATATGTACAGGGGCATTCAGGAGTGTGTGTGTGTGTGTGTGTGTGTGTGTGTGTGTGTGTGCCAGCCAGAGATTGATGCTGAGTGTCTCTGTCATTATTCTCCACCTTATTGTTTAAGACAGAGTCTCTCACAGAATCTGGAACTCACTGATTTAGTTGGGTTGATTGGCCAATGTGTTTCCGAGGACATACACCCCCCCAGTCCTGCTGAGGTTACAGTCACCTTGTCCAACTATTATATGAGTGCCTCAGGGCTAAGCTTAGATCCTCTCACTTATAGAACAAGCTCTTTACCAACTGAGCCATTCCCATCCCCCATTTTTTTTATTGACATTACACTGTGTAAAACATGTTCCTTGGATATGAGCTGATTTAATTCACACATCCTTCTTTAGATAAGTACCACAATTTTGAGTTTTACAAATGAAAAAAAAATAGCAGAAAGCCTATGTCACCTGCCTGGAGCCAGCAAACTCATCCCTGGCTCACTTAGGGTGGTAATCCTGTAATCTGATGCTAATTCACTGTTGCCTTTTACCAAACTTACATTTCACCAGAAAATCAAAAGGAATAATTAATATGGCAAAGTGAGAATCTTCACTTAGAATAAAAAAAAAATCCAGGCTTCGTAGTATTTTATGCCAATAAATCGCAACTTGGAGAAAGTGAGGGGACAGGAAGCATGCACCCTCTGGATGCTACTGCTATAAGTGGAGTCTTGAAAGTTTTTTCTGTCTGGAGTCAAAGGTTCATTATCAAGCCCAATCCCCAGGCTTTGTGAGCTCTGCTGCTGATTTTTCTACTGGGACTACCAGCTCCCTCCCTCTTAGAGTCCCTCTTTCTACACTCACTTGGAAATCTTCCAGTGTGTTGTGATGGTGATGCCCAGTCCTAGTGACCTTGCTAAGTAAACAGCCATATGGATGGTTGATCATTTGGGAAGTGAAGAGCTGGATAAAATGCACATCATGTCCATTAGCCAATTATTAATAGTAAGACGAATCCTGTAGCATCGAGACGCTTAAGTACTTTTGTGCTTGGAGGAGGATATTAGTGACACTGCCCCTTGCCCTTTGATTACTATCACCTCCGTTCCTTAGGGAGATCAGGCAAGAGTCAAAGGAGGTGAGCAATCTGAATTATGGGAGGAAAGGGGGAGGCAGCCTGCCATGGATTAGACACTGATGTTTCCATGTTTCTCTTCACTTAATGGGAGACAATCCCTGCAGAGCCATCTCAAAAGACAATACAAAGCAGAAACAAACAAAAGACCATTCTCAGCAAACCCACTCGGAGTTCCCTAATGAAACTATTATGAAACATCCCGCTTCTCTTCAATGCTGGCTTCAAATCGATTGTTTGTGGCTGTTTCTTCCCTGTAATCCAGACTGTTGTTTACTCCAGATATTTCTGTCTTTACTCTTCAATCCTTCTAGCCTGATGCTTCAAGGATGTTCTTTGTCAAATTCTCGTACGATGATAGTCAAAGACTAGAGACTCAGTCAGTCAAGTTCTTGCTGGACAAGAATGAGGACCCAAGTTCCATCCCTTGCTCCCACACAGAGGCTGGGCACAGTGGATGTTCCCATAATGCTAGTGTTGGGGAGTTAGATGGGTGGATTCTTGGAGCTCATTGCCAACCAGCTTAGTTATAGAGCAGAGCTCCAGGTTAGGTGATACATTGTATCTCAAACTAAATGAAGTGGTGTGCTGGCTGGTTTTATGTCAGAATGACAGAATAGTCATCGGAGAGGAGGGGACCTTGATTGAGGAAATGTCTCCATAAGATTGGACTGCAGGCAAGCCTATGGACATTTTCTTGATTAGTGAGTAATGTGGGAGAGTCCAGTCCATTGTGGGTGGTAGCACCCCTAGGCTGGCAGTCTCGGGTTCTATAGAGAAGCAGGCTGAGCAAGCCATGAGCAGCAAGCCAGTAAGTAGTACTTATCCATGGCCTCTGCATCAGCTCCTGCCTCCAGGTTCTTGCCCTGCTTGATTTCCTGTCCTGACTCCCTTCAGTGATGGACAATGATGGGGAAGCAGAAGCCAAATAAACCCTCTCCTCCCCAAGCTATCTTTGGTCATGGTGTTTCATCATAGCGATGGTAACTCTAAGACAAGAGGGGAACAAATGAGAAGGATGGCTAACATGGACCTCCAGCTTCCACACACATATGCCATGTGTATGCTCTCATGAACACATCTATAGGAATGTGTATGCACATCTATGTCCATATGTACTTTCCACACCAAAAGAACTCAAAAATATTACATAGGGATAGAGAAGTAACTTAGTCAGAAAAGTGTTTGCCACAGGAATGTGAGGATTTTAAAAAATCCCCAGACCCATGTACTAAACCTGGATGCTGCAACACGTACCTGTCAATCCTAGGTCTGGAAAGACAATGATGGGAACATTCTTGGGGCTTGCTGAGCAGCCAGTCTAACCAATCAGTGACCCCATCACAAAATGATTAAGGTGGAGAAAAATCAAGGAGAGAGGGAGGTACTTATTCGGTGCTATGGTTCATGTGTAGATGGGCTCCAAAGACCCGAGTGTTAACCCTTGGATCCCTAGGGCCTTTCTGTTGGCAAAGGGTGAAACATGGAAGAGATGGGTGCTAGTGGGAGGCCTGGAGGTTACTGATAAGCATGCTGTTAGAAGGGATTTGGGTTGGTTTTGGTTTTGTTTTATTCTTTCAAGATGGGTTTCTCTGTAATTTTGAAGCCTATCCTGGAACTAGCTCTTTCAGACCAGGCTGACCTTGAACTCACAGAGATCCACCTGCTTCTGCCTCCCAAGTGCTGGGATTAAAGGCGTGCGCCACCACTGCCTGGCACATAAAAAGGAATTTGTAAACCCAGCTTCTGTACTCTTTCTTTTAGCCACTAGGTAGAGGTAAGAAATTTGATGTCACAGAGCAGTGGTGGTACAGGCCTTTAAATCCCAGCACTCGGGAGGCAGGGGCAGGCGGATCTCTTTGAGTTTGAGTCCAGCCTGGACTACAAGAGCTAGTTCCAGGACAGGCTCCAAAGCTACAGAGAAACCTTGTCTCAAAATAAACCAAAAAGAGAGAAAGAGAAAAAGAGAGACTGATTTGATGTCTCCACATGCTTCCTGGCATGTGATGCTGCTTTTCTATGGCTCCAAAAAGCAATTTAATGAAATGGTCATCAAAAGATACCTCTAAAGCTGTGCACCTCCTAAACCTTTTTATCATCATAAACTGTCATTGCCGGCATTTGGAACAGCAATGGGAGGCTGACTAGCTTACTGGGTCACTTTGTTGGAACTTCCCATTTTACCAGTGTCCTTCTAAGACAACCTGAAAAGATGGTTCAGTGCTGGGAAGCTGGGACCAGAGGGATGACAGCTGCCTGTCTCCCACATGTGGCCTATGTGCTTCTGTGTGGGACCAACCTGCTCCCTGGAGTGATTCCCTCCCTGTACTGCTCCTCCTTTCTGCCTTAGAATAACTGTGACATCACCGGAGCCCTGTGCTATAGAAAGGCTCCTTTACAGTATCCCTTATGCTGACTTGATGCTAGCTTTCTTTTTGTAATAGTTTTCTTGTTCGTATCAGTGTTCTTGGTTTTGTGGCATTTCCTTCTGACACTATATTTCTTGATGCTTCGGGACTAATTGAGTCTTTGCCATCTTCTTGCCTAATACTTCTGACTCACTGGAAGTTTGTCGTTCCTGTAGGACCCTGCAAAGCTGACTGTCAGTGTTGTACTCAACAGACATTTTCATGTCCCTGTTACATTTTCAGTCCAAGCAGTAACCTCAGAGGGATGTTTGCATCCTCCTGGACAAACTGCCTTAGCTGATGACAGCTTAACTGCCTTAGGTGAAGTAGATCAACGCGATTGTGTTACTGCTGAGCAGTTCCCTGGCCTTCATAAAAGAAGGAACAGAGCAGCAAAGCATTCCTTCAGGGTTTGCCAGAAAAGCATTAACTCTTCAGGTCTTATCTAAATGCTTACTAAAGATAGAACCAGAGCAGACAGATTGAAATAGCAGGAAGAGGACTCTTAGACGCTGAGAAAGAACAACCCCATCCTGCATTGGAGGGGAGCTGGGGAAAGCATTTCTTTGGAAATCAACCTGAATTGTCTAAGTTGGAAAGAGGAGTGGACTAGATCAGACTTTCTCCTAAGCTCTGCTGCATTTGAAAACCATGCATAATTATCTAAAATGTGCCCAAGCACTTTCCAAGCAGCTAAAGACTGCATAAATGGAAGTCATTATCATGTAAAATATGAGGATCCCAGCCAGGACCTGTCACACTACTCTTTATCCACAACCACAGTCTGAGGCCCACAGGCTCGGTGGGTGTGAATGGAGCTTAGAAACAACCTCCTTTAAGAGAGAGCCTTTCCTCTGGCTCTTTGAATTAGAGAGCAAATATGGCTCCTTAGTTACTGGATATGTTGCCATCTGTTCATTTGAAAATAATTATTAAGCACTGTTACGTGTGCGGTGTCATCAAGGTTAGAATATCAAGTGCCCCTCTGGAGGACACGTGTGGATGGATAGATGGACGGGCTGTTAAGAGATTCTTGAGTTCATGGTTGAACAGACTCTTAGGAAACAGGCTGACATAGAGGAAGTGGGCCAGGGGAGTGTGCCTTTGAAGAATGTCTCTTGTCACAGGACACTGCCTTTGGTGTCCCTGTTATCTGTCTGCTATGAGGAAAGCAGCTTTGTTCTGCCTCGCTGTTATGATTTATGGTGGCATGACCCTGGCAGGTCCCCCTGCTGGTGCGGGGGACTGAGATCTGCCATGCAGAGAGCTTGGGTATAGAGTTTATTTAGGGAAGGGGATAAGAGTAAGGGGGATATGGGAGAGAGAGACAGAGAGAGAGAGAAAGAAGGGGGGAAAGGGGAAAAAAGGGAAAGAGGTTGCCTCTTCAGAGTGGAGGTAGGGGAGGCACAAGATCTGCTTTCCTCAGTAGGAAGGGGAAGATTGGGGTTGGGCAGAGTTTGTCTCTTAAAGGGAGGCCAGCAGATTTATAATCACAACACCCGCAACCTCCACCGTGATGTTCTACCACATCACCATGGACTAAAACCATTGAGCCCAAACCAGTCCTTCATCCTTTAAATTGTTCCCTCTTGCATTTTGTCATAGAGAAGGAAGATAAGTAACACAGATGATGCAAGCAACATTTGACTAAGGTTTTGGCATCCAGTAATTTTGAATCCCTATTGAGTCTACTACACACACATACACACACGTGCACGTGCATGCACACACACATACACACATGCACACAAGCACACACGTGCACACACACACACACATGAGGTTGGGGGAGGGAGGAGATAGAATAGCAGTGAATGCTAAGACAAAACACTGGTTTAGATGACGGCATGTGTTGGTATGTAATTCTTGACTGATAAGTGTGTCCTGAGCAGTTGGATAACCTTGAGGCCTTTGTCTCCTGTTTCTATCTCCCAGTCATGAGCTCAGTGGGTGATGTTTGGGCTACTAAGTACTAATTAGTGAATCCTGAGGAGTCAAGTAGACCAATCATGGGCATGTCACCCACAGATGGGTGCCCACAGTTTCCAAGCCTTATAAACTGCTCTCTCTCCCTTCCTGATTCCTCATCCTCTATCCACCCACTTTGAACACAGGTCACCCATAGCCTAGACATGTCTCCGCATTCTCAAACTTTCAGGGACATTAACTGTGTGTGAATCTGAGTAAATCTTTAGGCCGTTTCTCAGGGATAACCCAGATATCCATTAAATGAGTACACTGTTTAAGAAGGCCTCAGACCATCAACACTCCAGTGAAGGTTGGTCTCAGGATGAGAATATCTAATATATTGAACATATGCTAGAAATGGAGCCTTGTGTGATGTCCAGATGTGTAGCAAGAACGGGGGGCTCAGGGGTAGATCGCTTACCTAGCACACGGAAGGTTTGATGTTGGAGTTGGGATAGAGGGACATATGAAGTAAACGCTGAAGAGCTTTAGTGCTGAGAACTTGTTTTGTTGATGGTGATGGTGTTGGTTGTCTATTGGTTATCCTTGATAGCAGGTTTTGAGCTTGCACTTGTCTGTGTCCATGAGTGTTAATAATTAGAGTTACAAAGAAAAAGTCAGGGTATTTAGAAGGTGTTGTCAATGCACATGGTGAGCTGTGATGGGGAAGTCTCACCCTGACTAGCTAGGAAACTCGGAAGCGCTCTACAAATCTCAGATTCCACATTTCTTTTTCTAGGAGGAATCCTGGGAAGACCCACTATGTTATTTTTGTCTTGTGTTAAATCTTGTTTTCCAAAGGAAAGAACAAGAGATTACAATTCTATTTCTGTAACAGTCTTAAAATAGCGATTTTGATTCTATTCTTATATGAGTGTGGCATTTGTGAGCGTTTCTTACATTCTGCTGGTGACCTCACGGTGCTAGCTGCTACCCCAGAGTGATGAGTCATCCTCCGCTCTGTTGCTTCCTGGAGACATAAATGTGGGGTAGAACTAAAACGCCTCCATGCTGAAGCTTCAGGAGGGGAACTGGAGGAAGGCGAAGCTCAACTGTGACGAGCTAGATCGAGCTCACGACCCTGACCCGTAAACGTGTTTTCATTAAGACTTTTATACTTATCTTTCCCTCGTGGCACATCAGTCACTAGACAGAGAGTTGTTTCCCTGAACTTCACAATCCTTATATGCGAACATGCAATACCTACCCTATGCCTATTTTTCCTTGATTCCTTGATTTGCTTTTAATTAAACTACTTTTCGATAGTTATAGATTTGCTTACACACATGAAGAATACTACAAATCCCCTGTGACCTTCTCCCATCTCCACCAGGGGTGTTGGTGATGTGTGTGTGTGTCTGTGTGCACACATGTGTGTGCACCTATGAATTCCTGTGGACATGTGTGCTGTGATGTGCATGTGAAGGTCAGAGAACCACCTTTGGGGTCAGTTCTCAGTGCCAGCTAGGCTCGAGGTAGGGTGTTGCTGTTTAGCTCTGCATGTACAAACTGGTTGTTTCTGAAGACAGGATCCTTCTGTCCCTACCTCTCACAAGGATGCTAGGCTTACAGATATGCTCCACCATGCCTTAGCTCGCATGTGCCTTCTGGAGACTCACACTGGAGCCGTTACCCACAGAGCCATCTCTCCAGTCACCCTGTCCCCATGCACTTTGAGTGTGCTACCTATTGAAGAAGCTGTGAACTATCTCTGAGTCCTAAACACAGAGGCAATCATTTCACATCGCCTCTAATCCCACTCTGTTGCACTATTAAACTCTAAAATGTGTCCCGGCCATGTTCTACTCTAGATTACTGTCTTGGTCCATTTCCCTTGTTATAGTAGACTATTGGAGAGTAAGACATTTACTAAAAGAAAGGGGTGGGTATTTAGCCTACAGTCTTGGAGCCTGGGAAGTCCAAGATTCGGAGGCTGTACCTGGTGAGGGCCTCATGTATGTACGTAGCATTAGTGATAAGTCCACATGAGAAATCGACAAACCAGCATATGAAGAGAGAGGGGCAGGGAGCCGGATACTTTCTAACAGTGGACTCAGGAAAAGGCTCATCCACTCTTGCAAAGCCAGTCCAGCCCCTTGAGAAAGATGTGGTTCTTCTCAAAAGCCCCAACACTGCTGGACTGGCAACCAAGTTTCAACAGGAATTTTGGCAAGAAGGAGGCAAAGCCCGAGCGTAGCAATTGTGTTTCCATCGGAAAAAGGAAATATGACTTGAACCGTGAGCAGTAAATATTTCTGGAAACCACTCCTGTGACCCCGGGAAGGATGGCAAGGGTGAAGGCTGTGGATGAGCAACCCTGTGGGCACACCGCAGGGAAGAACCTGGGAGTGTGTAGGAAGCCCCTGCTCAGAGGACTACAGCTGTTAACCACACCCTGACAGTTCTTTGGCTGGGATGTCAGGCCTGATCACAGGCCGTGGTTATGGGTTGCTTAGATGTATTTCTCACTGGCCTTCCTTTGATTTTGCTCACTTCCTAACAGTTCGACAGTCCTCCAACACTCGCCGGAGAGACTTTGAGAAGGCAGATGAGTATTGAAGTATTAAAAGGCGGCAGTGACCCCAGAAGCTGAGCTTCTCTTTGTCAGTGGTTACTTGCATGACAAGGACCACACCATACTCCGAAGCAGAAGGGCATCTAAGTATGGCCTGCCTCAGGATAACCATCTACGGCGGGCTTTCTGTAGCTAGAATCAGTCAGGTGTTCACTGGGCCTGTTTTCTTCCTCTCTGGAGAGCAGAAACCAGGATGCCATTAGCTTGCCCGTTTTGTTTTGTTTCTTTTAATCCCAATTCAGAGACGGTCCAATTTGTGCTGCAGCGGCCTGCTTTCAAAGTTCCCTTGATTCTCAGTTGTTTATCAAGGGGCTGCTTTCAGAAAGATTTCTAAGTCAAGGTCAAAGGTTTTTCAAAAGTCATCAAAAACATGTAGACATCTTCTGAGAAACTGCAGGAATTGAAGCAATTGAAATCATCCTGTGTGCTTGAGGGCTTGCTAGGGGGCCCCCCTCCTGTGTGAATCAACCAAGCCTTACTTCCATGGCAACCATGTATAATCCTCCAAAAGGAAGAATGGCTTCGCTGAAGTCTACCAGGAGGCCGACACTTGAAACAGAAGAACCTGGACCTCTCTGAAATACCAAGAGACAAAAATAAAAAGCTAAATAGGTAGGAAAGACCAAACGTCCCGTAATCTGGAAACAAGTGAATGCCCAAGAGCAGGCAGCCTGGTGTGTGGGCTGGGCAGACACCCCAGACAGATTTGAATAAACGCCCAACCCCCTTCCTGATGAAGCAGCCAGTACAGAAAAGCCATCTTTCCACTCTCATTGCTTAATAACCCTACGGGTGGCTACTCCCGCAGCTTCTGTGGAGACCCAGCCTTGAACATAGCTGCTGCTAGCCCTCACCCAGCCCCCACTGAACTCATCTCTTGCCTCTTCCATCTCCTCTGCCCACCTCACACCACTTGTGCCTAATCAGGAATTCTACCTCCTCCCCTCCTCCAGACCCCCACTTCCTCTGGGTGGATTTCCAGTCAGAATAATAATCCTGTGGGGGCATTACCCACTAACCCTCTGGATGGCCTAAAAATTACCCAAGGATTCCAGCACTTGCGTGGCTTCTCAGTGCTCCGTGCTTTGAGTCCACGCTTTGGCTCTCTCAACTTCCAACTGTCTTTTCCACCAGTTCTTCCAGTCCAGGATCTAAATAGCTCATCTTAGGGCAAAAGGCCCAGCTTTGCCATCCCCTGCCTGAATCTCATCAGGTCTTGTAAAGTCACAGCTAGACTTCCTACCACAGGTGCTGTGGTTTGAAGGTTCCCACTAAGTCCTCCTGTGTTGGAGACAGTCCCCAGTGCAGCAGTATTGGAAGGTGGGACCTTACATGGTGATTAGGTCACAAGATTGCCACTCTTAATAAATGCATCAGTTGCATTTAATAAAAGCACAATTAAGTGAACTGTGAGGCTGGGTCCCTAATAAAAAGATGAGTTTGAGTTTCCCTTCTCTGCTCTTACTATGTTCCTTCTCCCCCCCACCTTTTTCTTAGAATGGAGTAGCAGAAAGACCCTCACCAGATGCAGAGCTTTCCATGCTTTCAATGCTGGACTCCCCAGATTCCAGCACTATATGAAACATGATTCTTTATAAGTTACACAGGCTCTGGTGTTCTGTTCCAAAGACACTACGCAGGCTAAGACGTCTGGCGTCTGCCCTCTTTCAGCATCTTCACTTGTTTGCTGGATCTAAAATCTTTTGTTCAAACAAAGCTAAGAGGAGCGAGGAAAGGGGCCTAGGCAAGAACTTTCTCGGGAACACAGAGCATACTAGGCCATGTAAGAGACAGGAGTGTGGGCCAGAGTTGATGGAGAGTGAGTAAGATCTGCTCCAGTTTGGGATTCTCAAGCTCAGGAATTCTTGAGAGTGCCATGTAGCCACCCGTAATCTTGTAACAGCCATGGCCACCTGAAAACACTCCAGACATTGTCAGTGAGTACCTCCGTTAATGTAAAACCCACAGGTATGTGCTGAACCCTCCCCTCAACGAGTCGGTTATCAAACCACGATGGTCTTACCACAAAGGAAACAGTGATGCTAACAGTTCCCCAAGGGAAGGTAGACAGACAGGAATTGCTGCTTGCAGATACCATTATTGCTTGTCTTTTTTCCCCTTGGGTCACATGACTCTAGCAGATGATCATACCATGAGATTTTCTTTCTTTTTATTTTTTTTTTATCTATTTCATGCTCAACAATGAATAATCCTTGGTAGGAATGATTGGCAGTGATATTAAAACACTTAGCCTGTCAAATAGCATATAATAAAGGCCTTTTGTCTCCAATCAGCACAGGGAGTCAAGTTCAAGGCTTATATGTGGGAACATTTTAATTAATATGCATAGTTATACTGACATATTTTAAAATAATACTTCATAATCCAGTGTCAGAGTTGCTAGCATTAAATTGTCATTGTGAGCACAGAAGGTATGAGCTTGGCAAAAAAAAAAAAAAAGCAGCTACTTGAGAAATATTTGTTGAAGGATATTTGTATCTGTAATATGGGGTTATATGTCCAACTGAATGAGGTGGCCTTTGGAATTAGTAGCTTTTTTATTGTTGTTGTTCTTTTTACATCGAGGTGCTGGTATCTAGAATATGAAGTAAATATGGGGCATCGTTATATGCAAACCATGAGGAAGTGTTTTATATGATGAAGTGATTTCCATCTTTACAATTGTCTCTCCACATGTTTTAGAGGTCTGTTTGGGCTAAGAGGTTGAAAAGGGTAAACTAGGAATGAAAACACTGAAGCTCAGTCACTCCCTACACCTCACATCAAGGTCAGTGAAAGCAATGCCTCTCTGCCCAAGCCACAGAGAAACAAGCGATCTCAAGCATGCACAAGTTTATAATTGATTTCATGAAAAAAAATTGACAAGTCCCAGGACATTTTGATTTTGATCTATATTAATCTGGCTGTATAAACCTAACTGTAACAGATTTAAGGGGAGGAAAGGTGCATAAGGAGTTCGAGTTTGAGGGGACATACGACATCATTGTGGGGAGGGCATGGTGGAAGGAACAGGAGGATAGCTGGTCACCCTACATTGTTAATCAGGAAGCAAAGAGTGAACAGGAAGTGAAAAATGGGCATAAAACTCCAAGGTTTTTTCCCCATGGCCCACTTCCTCTAATAAGGCTCCACCTCCTAAAGACTTGAGAACCTTCCCAATAAGGTTGTCAGCTAAGGACCAAGTGTTCAAACACAAAAATGAGCCTACAATGGAAGATTTTTATAATCCACACCATGATGGTGTTTCTGCCATTGTCTTGTCTGGTTTTAAGAAAGTTGTTAAATTTGTCTGAGAGTTGGATTCCTTAGAACAAGAAAAGTATATTGAGCTCGTGAAGCCTCAGAAATGTTATAGAGAGCAAATTAAATGTTATATATGGGAATGGGGAAATGGCTCAGTGTGTAAGGTGTTGTGCAAGGATGAGCATATGTGTTCAAATCCCCTAGCACCCATTTGAAAATCCAGGTGGTGTGGCTGCAGCCTTCTGTCACCCCAGTGGTGGGGGAAAGAAAGGGGACAGAGGTAGGCAGAGACCTTAGGCTCACTAGCTAACCACTTTAGCTGAAATGAGAGACCTTGTCTCAATAGAAGATATGTAGGTAGGTAGATAGATAGATAGATAGATAGATAGATAGATAGATAGATAGATGTGTTGACAGAAGTTTCTGTCCTGCTGGGTCCCACAACCATTCAGTCCCAAAGAGACACACAGAGGCCTACATTAATTATAAACTGGTTGGCTTATTAGCTCAGGCTTCTTATTAATTAACTCGTACATCTTACATTAACCCATAATTGTTGTCTGTGTTAGCCATGCGATTTGGTACATTTTATCAGTGAGGCATTCTCATCTTGCTTCCTCTGCATCTGTGTGATACTGAAGACTGAGTCTTTCCTCTTCCCAGAATCCTCCTATTCTGGTTGCCCTACCTATACTTCCTGCCTGGCTACTGGCCAATCAGTATTTTATTAAACCAATACAAGTGACAAATCTTTACAGGGTACAAGACCATTGTCCCACAGCAGATGTGAAGAGAGAGTGATAGAGGAAGATGGCTGTTGTTGAGTATCGGCAGCACATGGTTGATCCCACATACACACACATATACCCCGTGGTACACACAATGTGTTAAGTGTGTAACATTTGAATTACAGTTATGTAATGAATTAAGTCAAACTGAGGCCAACTTGGAATTGCCCAGCTTCTTTCCTGTTCTCTACATAACAGAGAGAGCCAGAAACCACACATTTTGAAGCATCCTTTCCTCCAAGGAGTCTAAGCAAGAAAGATGACTTCTCATGGAACCCAAACAGAATGAACAAGCACCACTTGTTCATTGCTGTGTATTGTCTAGTGGAAGAGGACAACAGGTTTGTGGAAAGACTACAAATCCAGAGGTAGTAGTGGTTCCTGGATGAATATGTAGGGGTCACACAATTCACACAGTGAGCAACTGAGGCCATAGTGGCAGCTCATGGAAGACACTCCATGGTGGCAACTCATAGAGACACTCCACAGTGGTAGCTCATGGAGACCTTGACCCTCATTTACAGCATCTGATAGAGAGCTCCCTCTTCCATGGGAGTTTCTCTGATTTCATCATTCTATGTTTAAAATAATTACTTGAACTGCCAGTCCTTGTAGGCTTGGATTCCTTGAGTAGACTTTCATTTTTCCCAGGGAATCCTGATGCCACGTGATCATAAAATCCACACTTCTTTCTGAATCATGGTCATGATGATGGTACATTTTTTATACTTTTCAAAATCTCTGTGTGCATGTGTGTGAATGTGTGCACACATGCGCTCACTTATATGAGTATAGCTATATATATGCCATGGTGTGTGTGTAGAGATGACAACCTTAATTCTGGGCTTCCACTTCTACCTTGCTTCTGGCAGCACCACTTGTTCATTGCTGTGTACACTAGGAAGCCTCTGTACCTCTTGTCTCCAGCTCCCATTTTACTGGAGAAGTGTGGGGATTGCAAAGCTGCTACCAAGTTTGGGTTCTGGAGATCTGAACTCAGGTCCTCAGGCTTTAAAGCCAAGCACTCTCCCACTGAACCATTTCTTCCCACTATTACTTTACATTTCTAGAGTTAACCTACACAATAATGGGTCTTATTGACATATGGAGAAAGGCATCTATAGCCAAAGGAATCTGAATCCAAAGGGACTTTCATCTCTGTCATATCATAGAAAAGCGGCCCACAAAGGGAAAACTCTCATTAAGAAAAAGGTACCTCAACTGCTGAATAAAACATTTTTTAAAAATCTTTTCAAATGCTTGGCTCACATACAAGAAAGTAATGGAAATTTCCCAAAGTTAAAATAAAGCAGAGAAATAATAAAAAATGAGATAAAGGCAATATTTGAAGAGATAATTACTGTTTTTTTAAAGTTTAAGAACAATGAATCATCATATTGAAGATGTAGGAAAAAAGAGTTCCACACAGGACTAAGAAGCAGACAAAAACCACTCTTACTAGGCCATATGTGTAATCCTGCAGGCCACTGAGATTACAGAAAATCCTGACAACAGTCATTAGTAGGCCACATTTCCAAATATATCTGGTTTGGAATCTTACAGATTCAATTACTGAAGACTAGAAATAATTGGGGAAAATGCTTATGTGTGAAACATGTTTAGATTTTTTTTCTTATTTTTACCCTCTAAACTGAACCTGACCCGCGGGTCCAGTTATTCAGGGTCCAAAGAGGCTCCTACCTGAAAATCATGAGTGGGAGAAAGGAAGAAGACCAAGCAAATTTCACTTGTCAAGGTCTCACTTTATTA
>JAQHUG010000130.1:5468523-5535493 GCA_028555095.1 Dicrostonyx torquatus
TACCTCTCACATCTAAACTAACCCATTATAAAAGTCTGTATGTCACCACAAGGTGGTGATCTTACCGGACTGTTCTAAGATACATCCATCTGCGGCGGGAGCTTCATGGAGACTGGCTCTGACCCAGTCTTCTTCCCAGCGTCCTCTTCTCTTTTCCCCGCCTATCTAAGTCCTGCCCTATCACATGGCCCAGGAAGCTTTTTTATTTAACCAATCAAAGCACAGAAATAAAGACGGACCCTCCTACATAGATGGATCATTCTGGTAAATCTGTGTGATCTATGTCGTCGTTTAACTCTGATGTTCCTTTGTTGATGGTTTGTCTGGATGCTTTTAGTATGGGTGACTGAGGTCTTGATGTGACACACTGTTCTTGGACAATGCCAGTCTGTGCTTTTCCATCAAGTAGGGCTTGTTGGGTGAAATCAGTGGCATCAGTGTTCCGTTTATGTGTGCTGTGGATTGGATCACAAAACCTGTTGATGAGTTGTCTCTGTCATCAATACGAAGTGACTTTTTTCATCTGTTCTCATTTTGGTTTGAAATCTATTTTGTCAGATGGTCACACTGTGGTGTCTGCTGGCTTTCTGGGGTTGCATTTTCATGGGAGTGCATTTTTCTAGCTTCCTCTTACTCTTAGAGTTGTGTTTGTCTTTAAGGATGCTTCATAGGGAACAATTAGAGGTACCTGTTTGTAAAACCAGCCTTCTAGTCTGTTTCTTTTGATGGGAGAATTGAGACCATCAAGTTCAGAGTTATTATTGAAACCCATGCATTCCTTCCTGTCATTTGTTCTTTTTGTAATATTTGGGGCTTTCCTGGGTCTCGCTGCTGTGTTTACTGTTCTGGGACAGGGTTTTGCTTTCCCGTGACCTCATGAGTGTTCATCTCTCTTCACTGTGTAGGGTTCCTTCAAATGTCTTCTTCAATGTTGCCTAAATGGTCACAAATCCCTTTCCCTTTGAGTCGACGTGTTCAGAACTGCTCGTTTTGTTTTCATTGCCAAGCCTATTCTGGGCTTTTCCAACTTGGGAACTGGAGCCATGTTTTCCTAATTGCTTAGGATAAAAGCCAGGATCGACAGTGTAGCTTTAAGATGATTTGGAGCTACATTATGAGACGCTGTCTCTTGAAACAGCTCATACCTATAACCCAAGCACCCAGGAGACTACGGAAAAGCAGGTGGATTTCTGTGGATTTAAGACCAGTTTCAGCTACATAGTGAGTCCCAGACCAACCTGGGCTATCTGGAAAATGGATACCATCTGATGTCATCATGTTTTGTGGAATTAGCGACTCAGAAAGACAGGTGTTGCACACTTCTTCCCTTAGTGGATCCTAGAGTCACTATAGATAAAAGCTAGATATGCAGGAGGGGAGGCTGGGGAAAGGGAGATGACGCATTATGAGGGGGAAGGGGGAACATGGGGTGGAGAAAAGGAATATGATCAAATCATGTGACATATTTGAAAGAAATTGTATTTATGAAACCCAGAGCTATGCTCAGGGAATATAAACCGACAAAAATATTAGTCAAACAAAAAGCCGGTATTGACCTTGCTAATTCCTTAGATATCTTATTCATTCCACTCAAGTATGTTAGCACTTCTGTTCACTTTCTAGCATCACTGCTGATGTGCTGGGGGCTACAGCCACTTCCCACATGACCTATACTGGAGCTCTGGACCAATCATAACTGTTTGCCATTCTCAACTACCTCCACATTACAGTAAAGGAAATTGGAAAATACTACCTTAGTCCTCCTCCATGGCTTCCTAGTTTGTTTGATGTGTGTTCTTCAGACTTAACTGCTTCCAGCTCAGATGGGACGTCTTTCTTCTTGGTGTGCTGGGAATTATTTATTTATATTTGTTTGTTTATGTTTCCTTATGTATAAAGTGTTCTGCCTGTATGTATGCGTGCACTCCAGAAGAGGGTAACAGACCTCATTATAGACAGTTATGAGCCACCATGTGGGTGCTGGGACTTGAACTCAGGACCTCTGGAAGAGCAGACAGTGCTTCTTCAGCCTCTTGTTTATATATATATTGAGACAGGGTCTTACTGTATAGTCCTGGCTGGCCTCAAACTCACAAAGATCTGCCTGTCTCTGCCTCTGCATGTTGGGTTTAACGGTGTATGTCGTCGATGCCTGGGGAGTTTGAGATGTTCTTGCACCAGGACCTTTTCCCATGCAGTCCTTCTTACCTGGAATCTCCCCCATCTGCTCTTGAATGGCTCCCTTTATGTTTCAAAACATTATTAAACCCAACCTCTGAATGAACGTCCCTGACTCTGTCCTTACTGCACCTTTCTGCCTGTGTTCTCGTGTGTAGCTTCTCAGTCTTCCTTCACAGCACTCAGTGTGTTGGTGCCTGTGTTTTCTTGATTATAGAAAATTTTGCTCATTGGTGAAGTCTGCAAGAGCAGAGACATTTGTCCTTTCTCTTAAGTGTCATACAGAGCATGTGTAATGAAGGTCAGTACATGAAAGGATGGAAGTGTCACTATTTAGCCTCAGTGTGTCCCTGTAATCTTGACTGAACCAAAGATTCTTCCTCTTTAGGAGCACAGTAGGGTGTGATGAGATCAAGTGGCCCTGGTGGCAGAAGGGAAGTTGTACTAGGAAGGCAGACGACACTTTTGAAATTGTTTTTCTTATTTTGTTTTTGTTGTTGTTGGTGGTGATGGTGGGTTTTTTTGTTTTGTTTTGTTTTTTTTCACAGAGTTGTAATGAAATTCTATCAAGCTCCCTAGTATCTTGAGATACTTATGTAAGTTTCGGTTCTACCTGAGTGAGACCCAGTATATTTGAGGCTGGTTCATGGGTAAGACAAGAACAGCACCATAGTTACAGCATCCATTTTATTGACTAGCATTTATCCTGGTTTGGGTTGTGGCTCAAAGGCAGACCTTTTAGTGGAGACTTTTTGCTGATCTCTGGTTTCCTTGGTTATCACCATTGCCAGGTGTACACTGGGCAAGAGCATTCAGGTAGCCAGGGTGAGTGTTCAAACAGCCACTGCACCAAGGAAGAAGTGTGGCTGAGGAGGAAAGGAAGAAGAGAAACAGATACACACTCATGGAGGCCACCAGATTAATGAGATGTGAGAAGAGACATGGTTGAAAATAGAAACGTCCTTTCTCGCTAAACAAACGTGCGTGAAAGGCCCATTTCCCTCCTTTGGGCAATGGCTGGCTCAGCACTGACACTGAGCAGTATACTCATACACAAGCAAGAGTTCCCACAGATGGGTGACTGGGAGCATCATTTTGTTATATGAAGGAAGCGAACCCTTGAAATACGGAGCCTCAGGAAGAAGCAGTTCTTTAGTGGCCTCCATGGAACCAAACATTTCAATTGCTGCCTGCTAATCAAAGACTTTAAGGACAGAATTTTAAGAAAAGCCTCAAACAATTTCAGCCCTTCCTTACTTCCCTTACAAGGAACAGATGCTACCAGCAAGTATTTAGATGGGAAAGCTGAGACGCATCAACATGCAGAGGACTGCAGGGGAGTTTTTGTTGTATTGTGTTTCCTGCATTTGGAAACCAAAAAGTGCAGAATCATTCCAGAGGGGTATTCCAGACACCTTACCGAGCGTGTTTTCGGCACATTGTCTCCAGACACATATTCAGGCTCCTAAAAACCACAGTTGACTGTTCTTTGTTCAGAAGATGCTTTGTGACCTTTAGAGCCCTTTTGATGTTGTTTTCTCGAAGAAATCCAGGAAAAGGAATCAAATCAACTTTCTGGGTAATGGGAAGTAATTCAATAGCCCAGGCACACTTTCTCAGGAGTGTGGAGGTGCTGAAAGTCATGTCAGTCCCTTAACCCGCACATAGGTTCCCAGACTTTATAGTCACAAGTGAGATTTCAGTCAGTCTCTGGGTCTCTGGGCCTGCTGGAAATGGCAGTGTCTCCAGGCTAACCCTCAAAGTCTCTCCAGGGTCCAAGGCTAAGAACATCATAAACAGGAGGCTGGCAGCCAGTGCTTTCCTGGGCAAGAAGTGCAAGAGTCGCTGTGGAAGGGTGATCGTGTGGAGACGCAGGGAAGAACTTACAATCATCTTCTCGCCTCTATACTTAGTCAATTTGGTGTTGTGTCTTTGTAAGTGGATGCACATGCCTTTGAGTGTGCATGTGGAAATGTGAGCATGTGTGTGGAGGTCAGAGGGTTTCTTCCTCAACCACTCTACACATTATTTTTTCAAATGAGGTCTTGACTGAACCTAGAGCTTCCCCATTTGCTTAGACAGACTGGCTGGGAAGCCCCAGGGAGCCTCCTGTCTCCAGCCAACACTGGAATCCTGGGCATATGCTCCTATACACTGCTTTGCATATGGATGCTGGGATCTACACCAAGGTCCTAGTGCTTGTATAGCAAGAAATTTACCAATTGAGATATTCCTTAGCCCCTGGTGCTATGTTTTAATATCTCTCAAGTTTGGACACACATGACCACATTGATACTGAAATCACCTAGCTTTCTCTTTACACGACCCCTAAACTGACCATTGCAAAACAGTCGTTAGAACATCATTTTACCCTGGGACCCTCAACTCCATCTGACCCTCAACTCCATTTGACCCCCCATTTCATCTGACTCCCAGCTCTATCATCTGACCCTCAACTCCATCTCATTCTCAACTCCATCTGACTCTCAACTTCATTTGACTCCCAGCTCTATCATCTGACGACCCTCAACTCCATCTCATCCTCAACTCCATCTCATTCTCAACTCCATCTGACCTCCAACTCCATCTGACCTCCAACTCCATCTACCTCCAATTCCATCTACCCCCAACTCCATCTGACCCCCAACTCCATCTGACTGTCAACTCCCTCATACTCTCAACTTATCAGACTGTCAACTCTCAGCTAAGATGGAGTTTGATGTCCAGAGGACGTATAACAATGTCTGGAGGCAATTTAAACTGTCATACTGGGACTAGGGACTGTGCTACTGACATCTGATATATGCAAACCAAGGTTGGTACCGGACTTCCTGTGGTATATGGGGGAAGCCCCAACTCAAGGATGATCTTTTCTAAAATGTCAGGCGGTGGAGCATGAGAAGTGCTGACTTCACTGTGGTTGTCCCACGATATTTCATTCCAGATACTTACTTATTCCTTTCTTCTCCCTCCATCGCATTCTCTCTACTTTGATTTTTAAAGTTTGTTTAACGCTCTGATGACTCCCAGTTCTTTGTCCTTATCTGAATATTTCTTGAGTGCCCAATATCAGACTAGAAAACTTCAGTTTGACATCCTACACACAGCCATTTCTTGTTTTGTTTTGAGTTTTTTTCCAAAGAGACATGAATTTATAACTTTAAAAGTAGCTTAAGACAAGTAGGCATCTAAAATAACCATCTCAAAACAAAACAAAACACAATTTGGCAACCACTATGAACTAATCAGACCTGACAAGGAGCCCAAAACTATTGAAAAAAGATCTTCAAGTTTTTAAGTGAGCCTCACACAAGGGGCCTAAGTCTTTGAATTAGGCAAAGACAAATGGGACTCTGTGACACAGTGGATAGCGCCTTGGACTTCTAGTGATAAACTAAGCAAAGATGTGTCCATCCTTTGCGGTTTCCAAAGGCTACCCCATGCTACCTACCACTGTCTAATGTTCTCAGAGTCTCCACCACATGAAAGTTGAAAAGCAGTCTGGCCCTGGGGTGACAGGGTCAGTTTGAAATAAGTCTAAGCTTACATTCATTAATGTTATTTTCAGTTGCTTAAAGTGAGGATTCCAAGCTGTTTTTTGAGGTTAAGGGCATTTCTCGGACCTCACTTGCAGCCATCCTCCTCTCCACTGAGAAGAACTCAACAGAAACCCGTACTCAGACTAATCCCACATCAACTGATTTATGTACATCGAGCAACAAGCGTTCATGCAGAGTAGATAGTGAACTCCAGCAGAAAAGGATGATGGGTCAGTGGGAGGAAAGGAAAAGAGAGAAAGGGAAGTGGTCCCTCACAGGATCTGCCTTGAGGAGGGTTCAGAACGGCACCCCAGAACTTGTGCTTACTGGGTGATTTCATAAGTCACTGCTGTCTCCCAAGCGAGAGAGCTGTCTTCATGTCCTGAGTTCTCTGCTGATGTGGTACTAGGATACTGGAGAGGAAGTGATGTTACCTGGGAAACACAGTGCCTACAAAGCAAGCCAAACCCCAATGCCCCCTAAAACCTCTCTATGTGGAGAACAACCTCTCATTAATTTTGAACAGTCATCTAGAGAGTTCCCTGTCTGTCTGTCTGTCTCTGTATGTGCCTGGTGGAGCCAGATAAGGGGTCAGGGAGGAAGAAGATGATTGATGAAGGAGAGGCTATTCAACAAAGCCATAGGAGAGAGGGTTCCACTTGCCCCAACCTCAGGATGGAGGTAGCCCAGTTAGTCCTAGTACAGACAAAGGGTTGTGTATGCTACCTTTGGGTTTTTCAGCTTCCTGCAGGGACATTGACTCCAAATGCCAGTACCTCTGGTTGAGCCTACAGTGTAGTCGTCAAAATGTGGGCACCTGTTGGTTGTTCCCTGGAGTCTCACTTGCTCATAGGCTTCCTTGCAGTATCTAAGACATAACTTTAAGACCTAGCATGCCATCTCCAGCTATGACAAAGTTGCTGCCATATTGTTGTGAGACTGGCTGCGCCACTCTTTCCTCACACACACGTTGATATACGGAAGGCACTGCCTATGGATGTCACTCTGAGTTCCTTTCCAGGCCTGCAGAAGAACTCTCGGTCTGCCCCTTGACTGTTCCTTGGCCCCACTCATTAATGCCACCAATATTAAGTGGCCTAAGCCCTAGATTGCTTCAGTCTGAGGGAGAAGCTCTGGGTTTGGAGGATGTTGTGATGGGAATGGACAACAGATGGCTTCAGGCAGGCCATGACGAATATCAAGTGGAATTCTGGGATTCACCCAGGAGTCACTGAGCCTACAGAGGTCTTCAGATGGGGATGCCGAGTAACCAGAGAGAGGCGGAGAGGAACTTGGATATGAGGTTAAGAAAAGAGAGGTGAGCTGGAGAGATGGCTCAGTGGTTAAGAACATTGCCTGCTCTTCCAAAGGTCCTGAGTTCAATTCCCGGCAACCACATGGTGGCTCACAACCATCTGTAATGGGGTCTGGTGCCCTCTTCTGATGTGCAGACATACATACAGATAGAGTATTGTATACATAATAAATATTTGGGGGCTGGAGAGATGGCTCAGCGGTTAAGAGCATTGCCTGCTCTTCCAAAGGTCCTGAGTTCAATTCCCNGCAACCACATGGTGGCTCACAACCATCTGTAATGGGGTCTGGTGCCCTCTTCTGCCCTGCAGGCATACACGCCAACAGAATATTGTATACATAATAAACAAACAAACAAACAAATAAATAAATAAATAAAAGAAAAAAAAAAGAAAAGAGAGGTGACCAAGCTACACGAAGGACTTACCCTTCCACTGTAACTAGAAGACCAGTCAATATTTATTTATCCAACTAGTGGCAAGTGTAGAAAAGAACAAATTCGATCTTCCCCCTCAGATGATGTGTGAGCTCACTGAGAATAGGAGTGGAGATACAAAAAGCTGCAGCAGAACAAATTCACTGAAGAGTACTGAGGGAGGGTATGTCCTGGTCAGGAGTAGGGGTGGGTAGGGAGTGGAGTGCAGCGGAGAAGGAGGCACCGGTTTGCTTGGGAAGGCTTATCTGCAATACCAGGGAATCAGTATCACCACCACCTTTAAAAAATAATCCCTCCAAGTTTTTACATCTGAGTCACCACCGATAGACAACTCTTGCACCTGGGTTTTAGACAAAGAGGCTGGCACCCAATTCCAAAATAGAAACATTGATGAAGAAAACGGCACTTCGGGTCTGTTGCTCAGACCAGGACATGCTGCACAGTGGCATACAAGGATTGTCTTCCCCAATCATGCTTTATTCTGTTGCCTCCCAAGGATATTGATTCTAGATTCGAGAACGCTGAACTATTTGCCATTGGGACGCTATTAAAATCGCCAGATCACTTATGGCCCCCTAAATGAAGTACAATGGTAAAAATTTCTTTTCAGTTTTCTCACAAGAGGAACCCCTTTAATTTCTCCAAAAGGAGCCTAAAACCCATCATGCCAGTCCCCTCTCTTTCCTGTCAGTCGTCTGGAGACTCACTACCGAATAACGTGAGTCTCGGTAATAGAGCAGTAAGATCTCTGGCGGGTTTACTGTGCCTGGCCTCTTGAGTCCTATTTTTTTTATGTCTTCCAGTGTTAATGAATGGACTTGAGATGAAAGGTATCTCAGAGCTACATAGGGCTAGTTAAGAGAGAGGGAAAAAAGAAGAACCAATTTAAAGCAAAGAAAAGCGAGGAGTCACAGGAAAAGACAACAAAGGCAAAACTAGGGTGAGAGGCTGCTTTGAGTCTGAAGACAGCCTGCCGACATGCCTAGGAGAACAGGGATGGGATCTGAGTAGGGGGACAGGAAGGGGAGAACCACAAAAGGGTTTGAGCAGGAAGTAGTCAGACAGGATTTAGAAGACTGGCCAGATGACAATGTAGGAAAAGACGCTCCTGACAGGAGTACTCCTTTCTCTTTTGTTGCTATGACAAAATGTCATGACCAGAAGCGGCTTAGATGAGACAAAGGTTTTGATTTAGTGTAGCTTACAGCTCCAGATGGATCCCAGTCCATCATGGCAGGAAGGCATGACAGCCGGAGAGGGAGAGGCTAGCCCAACAGCCAGGAAGCAGGGAGCAAGGGAGAGTGAGGGCGGCAAGCAGGAAGTAAGGAAGTGAGGCTATAAAACCTCAAAGCCTGTGCCCAGTGACAGACTTCCTACATGTCCCATACCTTCCCTCCACAGCACCACCAACTGGGGACCACGTAGTCAAATACGTGAGTCTATGGGGAGCATTTCTTACTCAGATGGACCTCCACATGGGGGCAGGGAAGCCAGCAAGCTTAAGCTTGAGATTTAAAAGCTAAGCAGCTGTAAGGAATATAAAATTTGGACATAAGGTCTAAAGGAGCAAGTCAAGGTTACAAGAACGAATAGAAGAAAGGACCGGAAGGGCAGAAGACACCAGACAGTTTAGAATCTCAGATGTCTGTTTATCTGACCCTAGCTCGATAGAATCCAAATCATCACTACCTCTCCAGGCCGAACTCTACTAAAACCAACTAGCATCTCCAGGTAGGAGAATGATGCTTGGGTCAGTCACCCAGAGGATACCAGTCTACAGTGGAAGGTGACCTACAGAGCTTTCAGAAGGTTCAAGAAGTTGTGGTCCAGCTATCCATTCAAAAACACATCCATAGGGACTGGAGAGATGGCTCAGCAGTTAAGAGCATTGCCTGCTCTTCCAAAGGTCCTGAGTTCAACTCCCAGCAACCACATGGTGGCTCACAACCATCTCTAATGAGGTCTGGTGCCCTCTTCTGGCCTTCAGGGACACACACAGACAGAATATTGTATACATAATAAATAAATAAATATTTTAAAAATAAAAATAAATAAATTAAAAAAATTTAAAAAAACCACATCCATTAAAAAAAAACTAGCACACTTCTTCCCTTGCCCCACAGGACCATTTATTTCCAAGTCAGTGAAGGCTGTTCAACCTCTCAGTGTTTTATTATGAAAATCATGAAAATTTTCCAACACATTGATGAAGGGATTCTATGGTGAACTGTTGGTTCTGCCCTTGCTGGTCTGTTGGCTTGGTGTTAGCATAAATCTGTCCATTGCTCTATGCGTTAGTTCATCGGTCCAGGTGTATTTTGGAGTAAAATGGAAAAACCATTAACCATCCTTCCCCATAAATGAAGCAGTTGGTTTTTAACTTCTTTGCAGGTAGGTAACCTGTGTCTGGCTAGCTGGGTGGATAGTGGAGAGAAACCCAGAGCTTGTAGCTCTGTGGGTGGGTGGTTTAAGTCCCTCCATCCTCCGCCCCTTGCCCAAAGCAATTTCACATTGACTCGGTAATTACAGTGGAGTCTTGCCAGTGAGTTCCTAGAAAGTAAAAGAGAATTTTGTTTTACAAGTACAGTCAGTCCTCTTTCAAGGCTATAATATTGAGGCTGGAGAGGAGTCTTGCCAACCATAGGGACACAAGACTTAAAAGCCAAGATCCCCTAGGGGCAAAAACTGAATGACCTGTATGTACACTTCTGAATTAGATTTACTTCAAGCAAATCTGCACCTTTTTAACAAACAGATGGCTTCAGTTTGGGACTATAAAAAACTGCCAGCAACATGTCCAGGACCTCCACTGTTGTCCTGTGGGGATTTGAGGAAAGCCAGCCAGGGAAGTCAGTGCGAAAGAGGGTCAAAAGCTGTTAGCTGGAGACCACATGGTGCTAACAAAACCAGGCTCTGCCCTAATAGGATCAGCCAAACAGCTCTCACTGTGTGGAAAGGGATGTGGGCATACTCGTGAGCCATGTGACAATACTTAAGGAAGGTTTGCTTGGCCTCCATATTTTCACCTCTGGCATTTACGTTTAAGATTTTGATTCGTCATGCTTGTCCCCAAAGAGCTTTTGTACAGGTTCCTTTTATTTGTCTGGTGTGTCTGGTTTATCATGAGATCCGTCTTTCTCTGTCCGGAAGTGAGGTCTTGTAGCACACTAAGGCTCATTTAAAAACATCCACCCATTAGCGCCATGGAGAAGTTAGCCACTTTTCTCATTGCTATAACCAAGAGCGGCCTAGGACGGAAGGGTTCATTTTGGTTCACAGTTGAGGGACAAAGGACGGGGAGGCCATGGCAAGAGCGTGAGTCACATGGTCTCAGTCAGGAAGCAGAGAGCAGCCACAGTGCGACTGCTCAGCTTTATTCAGTGGGAGACTTCAGTCCCTGGAATGGTGCCTCCCATATTTAGATTGATCTTTTCTTTTTCATTAGAGAAAATTAAATGTTCTCTCCCAACCCTCATTCCACCGCTAGAGTGTTAGGTGACTGGCTGTCCTGTAAGATGTAGTCTCTGGGACCTCCGTAGCTATGAGCAGGGTAAAACTGTGAGGCAGATCCTGTAAGATGTAGTCTCTGGGACCTCCGTAGCTATGAGCAGGGTAAAACTGTGAGGCAGATCCCGAACTGCAGAGCAAAGACCAAAATCAAGATGCCTGTGGGCTCCACTCACGCCTTCATTGGCTGAGGAGTGCTGCCTGAGAGAGAGAAGGCATCCATCCATGGTAGGTTCAGGTCACCCACAGGGCCACAGCAGCGGCCGCTTTTCTGCAAGAAGGAGGCGACCAGGAATGCGAGCGCAAACTGCTATCATCGCTTTTCTGCGATCAGTAAGAATGTTCTATGGTTATTATTCACAACCCCAGAGAACCTAAAGTACAATTATTGTACTAATACCAAAACTAATATTTTGCGTGTAATTCGGATGGAAGTTGGCATTATAGAAAGACTAGGGGAGAAGGAATAACCAGGAGGGACAAAAAGGAACAACAGCACACTGAAAAGAGAATCCAGCCAAAAGACAACTTCATTGACTGGGAGAGAGAGTTTCGCCCCACCCACTGTGTTTACATATGCCATTGTTTCAGCCTGTGATGTTTTGTTTACTTCAGAAGGAAATATTTTACCCTCTCTGAGATAATTAATTTTTGTCAGCTTCACGGTTTATAAGGGAAACTGAGAAACTGTTAATTGAAATACAGACTGAGTCACTGTTTGCGGTAATTTTTGGCAGCGTTCTAATTTGTGTCAATCCCAGCCTAATTATTAGATTTTGTTGGAAGCAGAAAGCATATTTGATTTTTTTCCCTTATTGAACTCTTTTTCCCATTTTTTTCTTTGAAATCTGTGCTCTCTGGCAAAGGTTATGTAATTTATGTCAATATGAGGTGAGACACAGATATATCGGAAGCACCGAAGAGGTTTTATTGGATCGTGCTTGGCTCTGCTCAGTAGCTCAGTACTTACAAAGCCTGTAGGCTGCAGTCTTCTGGCCTCACTCCTGCCTATCCCAAGCCCCTGTGAGAAAATGTGGTACTTTAAAAGACCTTCTCACTGGTGAGAAGCCGCTGCCTATAGACCATCACTAATGGCATCACGGAAGTGAATTTCCCAGAAGCCATCAGGGAGAGTTCATTTGGAAATCCAATTGCATGTCTCTAGCAAAGGGCAGACACCTAGTAGAGGTGGCCAGTCATGCATCCCCTGAGTTGTTGGTTGTAAAAGCATCGATCACCATGAACTCATTTACTCCTAATGCAAACATACTGCATTATTCCACAGGAATTCTGTTCCCAATGATCATTAGCGCAGACAACAGGGAGCTTCTGGTTGTGGGTGAGGTTAATAAAATCTGTCAGCTCAATGGCCAGCATAATGGACCTGTTAATGACTCCTAATAGGAGCTGGATCCATCCTTCCCACTGCAAAGGCAGGAAGAGAGGCAGTTTTCTATGCAGGGCAGACAAATCTTTCCCTTGACAGCTCCCATGGTGGCTTCTACATAGAGACAACACTAAGATCAGTCACTGAGTATGATCAGAAATTGGAGCCCGCTGTATGTCGGAGCTCTGAGACCTGTGCGGGGCAGGGGAGGGAGTCCCCAGGACGACCCACGATGGCTCCTGCTCACATTCTCTAGCATTCACGCTGTAGTTGCTTGCAAAGCTAGGAACATCCAAGCTGTGAATACCCCAGACCCTTCTCAACCCTGAATTCTCCCATGAGAAGGATGGAATTCACAACAACGATAGCGACAACCATGGCTGGTGGTCACCAGATGCTCCCCATTTGACATCAGGGTAGCCCAAGCTGAGAGGTCTTCAGTTACTGCCCCAAGGTGGCATTAGGAAGGTTATGCCCATAAACACCATTCTTCTCCATTGGAGGAACACACAAAAACAGCAAACTGTAGTCAGGCTCATGGAAGGGTACAGGGCATGAAAGAGAATTGTATGTCCATCTAGCCAGTCAGCACACGCAGGACCATCCTCCACGCCTTGTTACTACCATGTAGGATCCCAAGCCCTTAGGATGCGCAGCTGTTCCATTGTCATCCATCTGCGATCCTGGATGGGATACTCCAGCCAGTGATGCCCTTGTCCTTATCCTTAACATTTGCATCCTATTACCCCAGTCCCACTTGTCACAAAACTGGTCACTCGAAGCTCATCTTGATCTCCTGATTGAGCTCTAGCTGCAAGGGACAAAAGAAGCTACCAACTCCTGGAGACTACCCTTGAGCCCAAGTCTTGCGGGACAGTCATTGAGGAGGGCCCTGAGCCAGAGACCTGAACTCCAGCCCCATAGGCCAGGTAGAAGCACCCAGACCCTCCCAAGCCCTGAGGACTCTGTGACTTAGGTGGTGACATCTGTTAGGAGTCAACATCAGGAGGCTTTGGATGCAAGGGGCTGCAAAGAACTGTGTAAACCCGGGTGCAGAGTGACAGATGGTCTTTGCAATGAAGGGAGCTTTGTGTATAGACTCCCAGGGACCAAACCTAGAGCAGCTTCTGAAACCCAAAAGGGTGTAGCCCCAGCAATTTTAACCAACAACCTTGTCCCTAGATTGCACTTCCTTGACTGTATTTTCTTAACAGAGTTTTAAGTATTCAAAAGACACAACAAAGCATATGATTAGAAAGAGGGAAGATATGGGGAAGAAGGTGAACTTAGTGAGACTCAGAAGCAGCCTTATGAATACTCTGCAGCCCCTAGCATCCCCCGCAGGGTGAGCTCAGCGCTGACTACACGGAGAAGGTGGGAGGTGTTTTCTGCCCCACACCCCATGCTTAGGGAGGCACGACATCAGTACGAGACTACATGGCACCCAGATACAACAGCAGTGGACCAAGAGAAATTAGCCAGAGGGAAAACCCACAGAGAGTGCCACGGAGGATACTGGTAGTTGTCAGGAGCATAGCTCCACGCATGTGCACAGAGGGAAAAGACACAGCCCACTTACGGAGAGGAAGCATGATAAGGCTTCTGGATTGAGGACAGCATGCAGAGTACAGAGAAGTCTGAGGGACACTGCCCTGTCCCTGTCCAAGCGGAAAAAGGTATTTGTGTGTGTGTACATGAGAGAAAGAGTGTGTGTGTGTGTGTGTGTGTGTGTGTGTGTGTGTGTGTGTGTGTGTGTAAGGGCACAGCAGGCAGTATGCAAGGCCAGAGAGGATGGTAACACATGTCCAAGAGCCTTAGAAGCCATACAGGGGCGTTCAAACCAACACCGCAGGTAACTGGAAACCACAGAAGGAGAATGGCCCAACTCAAGTGTCGCAAAAGTCAACCTGGTACAAGTGGATCGACTGGATAGACTGGATAGCACAAGTGGATCGACTGGAAAGGGACAAGGGGCTTATGTGCCCTGTGAGAGGCTGGGGAGCCCTGCCTCAGTTTGTCTTCTTCTCTTTTCTAGCATACCTCCATATTCCCCCTTTCACTGATGGAAGCCATTCTCCGACCACATCACTATCCACCGAAGAAGCTAGGCCTCTCCTTGTTGGGTGCTTGTAACCTTGCCTACATTATCAGGTAAGAATTACACAGAAAGGGTCCCCTGAGACTTGCCATTGGTGACCCAAACGAACATTTCATAAAAGTATATCATTAAATCACTACTTTGATTGGCTTAGTTGTTGATATAACGAATCTTTACATTTCTAGAGGGAAAGGGTTCTTATTGTTTGATTTTAATGCTCATGGACAGCTCGTATTCAGAAGACACACACACGGCAAGCCACAACTTCCTTATTCTCCCCTCATGAACAGTAATTATTGCCAAGTGGCACACATGCTTCTGTTTTCAAGAATATATTGATTTCAGTTTCATTTGCAATTAGAATGTTTGAGTAAATGAATGAGTGCTCCAAAGCCTCTGTATTTACGACATCTAAAAGGGGGCAGTTGGCAGGGGGCCAGATGCTAGTGCCCTGCATTGTCTTAAGCCTCAACCTAGAGGGCAGTTGCCAGAGACCTGAAGAACATGGGAAATGAATCAAGTAACTGGCCTTGATTTGATCACCTGCCCCATGGTCTGCAATCAAGGGCATGCACACGACCTTCTGTCTGGTACTTGAGGAAGCCCAGTTCTCGTCCACAGCTCCTTTCTTTTCTTTCTCTGCTTGTTTGTTTATTCTGAGACAAGGTCCTGTGTAGCTCATGGTGGCCTCAACCTCTTGGTATGACTGAAAATAACCCAATGGTCTTCATTTTGAGTCTTCCTGTCTTTACTTCCCAAGTGATGAAATTACAGAACTATACTGTTGCCTTAGTTAGCTATTGCTGTGAAGAGACACTGTGACCATGACAACCCCTACAAGGAAAACATTTAATTGAGACTGGCTTACAGGTTCAGAGGTTCAGTCCATTATCATGGCAGGAAGAGGCAGACATGGTGCTAAAGAAGGAGATGAGAGTTCTACACCTGGATTGTCAGGCAGCAGGAAGAGAATGAAAAACACTGTACCTAGCTTGAGCATCTGAAACCTCAAAGCCTACCCCTAGTGACAAACTTATTAGAAGGCCATACCTTCTCCCACAAGGCCACATCTTCTAACAGAGCACTATATAGGAGCCCGTGGCAGCCATTTTCATTCAAAGAACCACACTACCTTGCCCAGTTTTATGGTGCTGATGTTGAACTGAGGGCCTCATACATAGCAGGCAAGCACTCTACTAATGGGTTATAGACCCAGTCCTACTTTCCACAGCTTGCATATGACATTATTTCATGCCTAAAAAGCCATCCATGTGCAGGACCTGAATATTGAACCCCTGGCAGTCTGGATCATCCCCCAATCTCTATACAGGAAGCCATTTAGTACAGTGCTCTGTTAATAATGAGAACAAAGCATAGGATGACATTTCAAACAACATGGGGAAGCATGGTAGTTTGAATGCAATTGGCCCCCATAACCTCAGGGAATGGGGCACTACTGGGGGGTGTGGCTTTGTTAGAGGAAATGTGTCAGTGTAAGGTAAGCTTTGAGGTCTCACATGTGCTCAAGCCACGCCAAGTATCTTAGTTCACTTCCTGTTGCCTACAAGATGTAGAACCCTCACCTCCTTCTCCAGCATCACATCTGCCTGCACACCTGCTGTGATGATGATGAAGTAAATCTCTGAAATTGTAAGACACCCAATTAGATGCTTCCCTTTGTAAAAGCTGCTGTGGTCATGGCATCTCTTCATGGCAATAGAAACCATAACTAAGATGGGAGAGGGCATCCCAGGCCCTTTAGCAGCACATTTTTCATGGAAGTTACCAGCTTGGTACCCAGGACTTCATGACCTCTCTTTCCTTCCCATAATCTTCCTATCTTCTCCCCATCCTTCCTCATCCTCCCCTGCCCCTGAGTGCCAAGGTCTTTCTTGCTTTCTCTTGAAGGAAGTTCTTGCATAATATAATTTCTCTGAGAATTGTGTTCTGTACTGTTCTCCACACTTTGGAATTTTTAAAGTTTCACAAAGGGACACTTTAAGAAAACAAAGCTCTAGCTGGCGACCACTTGGGATCGACCCCAGGATCACATATTGAGGCTATATTGTGTGATTCAGATACTGAGTACACAGAGTGGCACAAGAAGCCTGTGGCTCTTAGACACTGACTGGGAATGAGAGGGGACACAGGATAAGGAAGACACAGTAATAAAACTGGTGGTGGGGAGACCAGGAGCGCAGTTGATGGTCAGTACTGGCCTCTAAAGGGAAGAATCATTTTGGCTGAGATCCAGAGCAAGAGTAAGAACTCAGAGAGGATGTGAGCGAAGATTAGTCGGCTAAGGGAATGACCACCCGGAAGCACCAAAGGAGGCAAAGGCAAAGCTGAATGGGAGGACAGAGAAAAGTCAGGCCATGAATATATCTCAGCGAGCTTGCATTTACACACGGGGCACTCTTCTGGTTTAGAAAAGATTTAAGTAGGTTCCCAGAGTCAGAATGTACAGTGAGTTAAGCACAATGGTAGGTAAGGGACCGAGGCTGAAGTGTGGAAAGGAGACGAGGGGAGAAGAGAGGTAGTCACTGACTCAGAAGTGTCAATGTCAGTCAAATGCTCAAAAACCACAATATATCTCAGCATGTGAATGGAGGATGGCAGCTTAGAGGTCAGCAGCCACTGAACACGAGGGTTCCAAAGGCTTAGATGGCATGCTCATGGTCATGAGGTCATAAGGCAGAGGGAATACAAGCCCAAAACCTTTAAAAAGGTTTGAAAGTCCTGAGACTAAGGCAAGCTTTGTGCCTCCCTATCCCCCCCCACTTCCGGCATGGTGGCTTTGCACACACGGGGAGCTGAGCAGGCTCTTGGCCATGTGTACACCATGGAGAAAGAACTAGGTTTGGAAGCAAGAGACCCCAGTTTAAGGCGACTTTAAACCCAACTTTGTACCAGAATAAATGGAAGACAAGTATTCCAGAGGGCCATTTTGCTGGTGTCCCAGAGTACACACTTCCATAGTTCAGTCCAGTCCCCAGGAAGAGGGCATGAGACTCTGCTGCCTGCTAGCTCTGCCTTGTTGAACAAAATGCACCTTTCAGACCCCCATGAGCACGCATGGCTATAGTCAATTCCCTAGTAGTAGACACCCATGGAGAAGAAGTGTTGGCACAGCTCTTAGGGTGTGCTGATTGAGATGGTCAACTGGGGAGATAGCTTAGCAAGAACGAGGTCCTGAACACAGGCTGGGCCATGGAGAGCATGAAAAACAAATTTGAGTCTGCAAAGAGCTGCTAACTGCACCAGAGACATCATCCTGATAAATCCGAGTACAATGGCCTAAAAATAACCACGTGGACCCCCTGGGGACTGCCTCCCCTATGCTGTTCTCTTTCTTTTTCAGGTTGCAAAATTAGAGGTTTGGCCCTGCAGAGGGAAAACAAAGCCGTGCAGAGGAGTAACAACAAAAAATGCCTCATTTCCTTTGGATGGCTTCAGCCACCAATAAATCTGTTGTTTTGCTTCTGCCTCCCCTCTCTCTCACCCCCAAAACACCTTGCCTCATTCTGTCTATGGCAGTGGCAATGGGTGGAGAAAGGAATGCTCCTGCTGCTGGCCCTATTCCTCTTTAAAATGGGGGTTTGAGCAAATATTTCCCCTAATAGTGACCTGGTCCTGTTAGAAAAAGCGAGGTCATATAAGGCCAGGCTGCAGCCTGCAGGGGACCGATACTTAAGAAGTGGAAATGAGCCTGGCATCTAAACCACAGGGGCCTGGACTGGAAACTGATAAAATGGAATTAACGCACAAGGAGCTGAAAAGCCCCAGATATCCCCTCAGCCCCCCCTTCTCCTTCCTGTCCCACTCTATCCAACTTCCTCAGTCTTCCAACATCTCTATGGCTAATCCAGGTCAGCCAATCGCTGACCCCATCCTTACTCAAGGTGGCTTTATTGGCACCATGGAGTGACAGTGTGAATAATTCTCCCACAGCACGGTTTTTAAGCTCAAATCTTAGCAAGGGTTAGACTTGCAGCCCCATTTTCCACAGTGATACTTAGCAGCCGTCATGCTGATGTACGAAAACAACCATCAGGATGTCACCCCATGCCCCTCTGTTCTCAGCATTTAGGGCTGAGCCTCTGGGAAACAAAGTAAAACGTAATTACTATGCTTGTAACAGAAACTAGAAATAACAGCAGTGTAAAGCAGGCAGCAGATTCTTTGGAAATGAAGAATCTACCAGAACTATATGGTTGAAGGAGTGGAATGGGTTTGTGGATTGTTTGGCCTGTACTGGGTGGATGTAAAGGACACATTAAGGAGACTTTTAAGAATTTTCAGATAGTGGCCAGAAAAGACCATGGTTTCACTCATAGAGATGAAGATGAATTGTGAACAAAATAGTTAGGAATAGGTTTCTAAAAGGCCATTTTAAAATCTCATATTCAGGTTCTATTAAAATCAAATGCTGGGCCAGTTGGTGGTGGTGCACGCTTTTAACCCCAGCCCTCAGGTGGCAGAGGCAGGTAGATCTCTGAGTTCGAAACTACCCTAGTCTACAAGAGGGAGTTCCAGGATAGCCAAGTCTACACAGAGAAACCCTATCTCGAACCCCCCCCCCCCGCCAAAAAAACTAACAACTAACACTGGTTCAATTTGTTTAGGGTACATACAGGGTATTAGGGAAGTAACCCACACTCCACACACCCCACACACCCTACACAGCACTTTCTCTCTACAGCAAAGACTGAAGAGGAGACTCACCACATCCTTTCTGAAGGGAGATGGGTGCAGAGGCATTACCAGTAGTTGACCCCTCAGGTGGGATGTGATTTCTGGAGTCACAGGGAAAGATAAGGAAAAGAGTCAGGAAGCAAATGCTGGGGTGATGCTCTTGTCTTGGTGATGAGATGGTGCAGGAGGTTAGCTGAGGTCGCCAACAGATGAGATCAGAAAGACAGGAACTCCCATGGATCTAACAGGGAGAAAGCCTCACACCCAAGGAAAGTGGACCAGGATGATATGGATGAGTTTTAAAATGCAGGAGATAGAGGTGAGATGCAAAGATGCAAAGAAACGGGGTGTACCATCACTCCTCCTCCCTCTCCTCTCCACTCCGTACTCCCTTCTTTTCTCATTTATATTCAAGCAAACCGTGGAGAAATGATTCCAGCTGCCACAGTGACTCCCCTTACTCACCCCTGCCGAATGCCCTTTAACAAACAACTCCTGCAAGCTTACCTCGGACTCCACTGGGCTTTCTTCTGCTTTTCCTCCTGCCACCGAAGAGCTATCACTTCTCTGGCATGCTCTCTGTGAAGACGTGCAGCTGGATTTCTCACCTCGGGAGCTTTCCTTCCTGAGCCTTCTGCTGAAGGGAAACACAAGTGAAGTTAGCAGACATGTCTCATGTCCCTAGGGAGATGTCCTTGTTTGTGGACTACCTTACACAAAAGGACATGGGAGTTAAGAAGCCCTAATTTCATGTATCTAAAGTAAACCATGTGAACTAATTAATAGAATCTGGGAGTGTGCTCAGGGATCATTCTTATCTGCTTGGGACATTTGTTTTCTGCCCCTTGTTCCTACTCCATTCTGTCCTAGGAAGCAATCATGCAGGCAAGAAACTCCAAGAAAAAGTCTTCAGCAAGGCATCTCTTCCATGCACATCTTCATCCTAGTATTTATTATAATGAATGATATCTGTTTGTTATGGCCATCACATCACCCATGTAGCAGGCAGCAGCTACATGGTTTGGGAGAATAAAAATCCCAGCACGGCAGGACTAGGGACCAAGCATTGAACTTGGTCATATACTTGCATGACCCCAAGACTGATGCTGTCTGTCTTAGTTAGGATTTCTGTTGCTTTAATAAAACACCATGGCCAAAGTGAGGGTAGGGAAGGGTTTATTTCAGTTTACAACTTCCAGGTCACACTCTGTCCCTGAGGGATGTCAGGGCAGGAAGTCAAGCAGGGCAGGAGTCTGAAGTTGAGCCCTGAAGCAGCCGCCGTGGAAGAGTGTTACTGAATCGCTCGCCGTGGTTTCCTCAGCTCGCTTCTTGTAGAACCCAGGACCACCTGCATCACTCACAATGAGATAGGCTTGACCACATCAATTATCAATCCAGAAAATGTACCACAGGCTTGCTTATGAGGTCAATTTAGTGGGGATTGTCTCTATTGAACTTCCGGCTTCAAAATGACTCTAGCTTGTGTCAAGTTTAAATAAAACTAGCTAGCGTAGTGCCCTAAGTGGATTTTAACTGTGACAAAGTGAACATAGCATAAAGTCAACTATTTTACCTGTTTGAAGTGGCATCAAGTATATTCACATTATTTAGCTGTACCCGCATGCTCTACTCAGAACTCTGAACCCACTAAACAATGCCTCCCCATCCTTTCTCTGCCCACCGCACACACTTACTGCAAACCTTTCTGTCTCTAGGAATCTGATGTCTCCTCTTCTAAATGGAATCCATGTGTCCTTTTCTCACCATAGCATCTTCAGGGTTCACACCTATGTTGTAACCTTCATTCTTTTTCTTTTTAACATCATGTTTTACTCCACCATTCACTCATCAGTGGCCTCTTGAGCTGTTTCCACCTTTGGGCTATAAACTCTAATGCACGGTTATCTTTGGGTCTCCGATTTCAAGTCACAGAGCAATCCCAGTGGTAATGAGTGTACACAGCTGATGACAGCCTGTCCTAATACTCTGAAGAACCTCCTTACAGCTTCCCTATCCAATGGCAAAGAGGGGATCCAATTTCTCCTAATCCTCCTGAACACATACATCCTATGGTTCGATTTGTTTTGGGTTTAGTTTTGATAGTAGCCATTCTGTGTAATGATGCAAGGGCTCATGACTTCGATCTGCATTCTCCAGATGCTAGTGACACCTGACACCATCTTTGTTTATGTTCTGTGTGGAATGTCTATCCAAGTTACCTGTCTGTTTCTAATTGTATTGTTTGGGAGTGTTTTTGAATTAGGCAAATTATTTATATAGTCTACATGTTAGCCTATTAATATACATAGTATTTGCATATATTTTTCTCCATCCCATAGATAGCTTTTCTACACTGTTGACTGTTCTTTTTGACTAAATCTTAATCATTCGATTTTATCAACAAAGACTTGGAAGTTGGATGTTGGCTCGAAAACCTGTGAGCTCAGAGAGGCAGAGAATGCACCCATCTGACCTTCTTTCCTCCACTGATGTCCCAGAAAGAGCTTTATCCTACACCAGCTCAAACAAAATTCCTCAAACTAAATGTTCCTCCCTTCTGCTTCCTGTGTGTCTCTCTGTCCATCCTCCTGACTCCCTCTTACTCTCTGTGTTTGCTCCACCTCTTGACCTATGGTTGACTTTATTTAATCCTGTTTACAACATTCAGGCAGAAAGCCCTTGGATTAAAGGTGAATGCTAGGGCTCAGTCACACTACAACTAGAAACAGGTTTTTCCAGTAAATAATGCAATCTCAGTGTGATCAAATATCCTGCAACAGTTGACAGTATCCTTTGATCCATAGAGATGAGCCTCTAAATTCCCCACTCTAGATCCCGTTTGCTCCACCCTAGTCCTGCCCCCAAATATTAGCCCTTGTCCACAAAACACTTACCAAACTGAATGTATTAAAAATGGCAGAGATTACATTTAGGTTTTTGAAAGCTTCATTAAGCACAGAGCTTCATATTTCTGCTCTCCTCTTGTTGGCAGAGGCTGCTCATTCGTTCTTGGCTTCCCAGATTTGAAATAACTACGCAGAAACTATATTATTTAAAACATTGTTTGGCCAATAGCTTATGCATGTTTCTAGTTAGCTCTTATATCTTAAATTAACCCATTTCTATTAATCTGTGCATCATCATGAAGTTGTGACCTACGGGCAAGGTTCCACCATCTATCTCCTCCAGCGGCTACATGGCTTCTTCCTGACTCCACCTACTTTCTCTCTACATCTCTGTTTGGATTTCCTGCCTGGCTTTACTGTGTTAAGCCATTGGCCTAAAGCAGCTTTATTTATTAACCAATAAAAGCAACACATATACAGAAGGACTTTCCCACACCACCCTCTGATAGACAGCCATGTTGAAATTCTGTTTCTCAGGCCTGGGCTATCTTCCGTCTTACAAGAGAGCCATGCTGGGTTGTCCATGGCCGCCTAGACGCTCCTGTCAGACTCCCACATGGCAGGCACTATCTTATGTCTCTTGCGCATGAAATACATGGGTCACAAACACCTGGTTCATTGCAGCCATTCTTGCACCGTCCTGATGAGGCATATGCTATTCGGACCCCCAGTCTACACCAGCAGAGTTAATAAATGATGGAGGTGATGTAGCTGGTAGGTGGCAGACTGAACATTTAAGTCACAGAGTTTACTTCCAGATCCTCTACACTTAACAATTGTAAGCCGCAGCTGAGGCGACATCATCCCTTAACACATATTCTGTGTTTTAAGTTATTTCAGACTTTGGCATCTTCGGTGCATTTGGCTTCCAGCGTACCACATTTTTAGTTTCCACTTAGACGTCATGGCTTCTCTCCCAGCATTTCTTTTCTTTCCCTTGGCTCACAGGAACAACTTATAGTCTATCCTCATATGAGTGAGTTCTGAGTTTCCCTACCAACTCATCCATTCCTAACCAGTGCTGGCTTCCTAAGAGTTTCTGTGAGCTAAAGTTAGGGGTAACACACAATCTCCAGGCATCCTGCTTTAGAGCAATGACAAACCATCTCTGCCCGATCTATGTCAACAAGACTTGGAGAGCTAAGAGAAGCTGCATTGTCCTCTTAGGCACCAACACCCAGGGCAGCACACATCGCTGTCCATCTCAGAGAAAGCAATAATGAAGTCATATGCTCACCTTCCTTCCTTCGCTGGTGATGTGTGATGTGCTTCTGTCCTTCACCAAGATGAATCACAAAGTATTAGATAAGGAAAAGGCTGACTCATTCCATGAAAAAAAGATGTTTTATTAAACAAGTACCAACCCTAGGAGATGATAGACTCCCTTCTGTAGATCTGCGGGAACGCTTCAGGTGTTGACAAACCTGAGCCTGATCCTGGGGTGAAAATAGCTTGCTGGCCTCTGTGGTCCTGATCATTTTGACTTCTTGTTCATGCAGGATCCTGTGGCGCTACTCTCAGACCGGAAACTGGGTATACCCCGTGTTTGCCTCCCTCAACCCACTGGGTATTATCATCTTCTTCTTGGCCAGTTACATTCTGAATGCCGGCCTCTACTTGCTTGGAGAGAAGATCAATCACTGGAAATGGGGTCAGTGCTTCCCTCTCGCCCACAGTCCACAAGAGATACTTCTTTCTTACCCATTTTCTACTCTCCACCCAAACCAAAGGAAAGCTTAGTCCAAGCCGGAAGGCACTGCCGGATGTCTTTGTTGTAAGAGCTCAGGTGGGGTCTATGGAAAGTAGAAAGAGAAAAGCATGGTTCAAGATGGCATTCCATTGGAGAACTCCAAGTGTCTCCTCTCTTCTGCCAAATATCTCATTTAACTCAAAGACGGAATCTTCTTTCAAAACTTTAGGAACCAAAGAACAAGGTGTTACCAGCCCAAACATGAGGGGGGAAATCCAAGAAGGGTCTTTGCTCACCCCAGGGAGGGCTCAGGGAACAGGAACTCTTAATGTGTGAGTTCCTTTTGTCCTAGACAAATGTGACTCTCGTTCTGAACTGTAAGAGACAGTTTATTCTGAGCCAAATATGAGTAAGCATGGCCTAGGAACCATGGATTCAGGTTGCTCTAAATGATGTACTCCTCCTTGAGTGAAGAAGGTGCAGAACTTGCACAGCCACGAACAAAGGACAATCACAAATCAGTGCAGTAAACCAAACATTGATGCATTGATGGGGACAGCAGGTAGGTGGGACCCTGGGCTATGGCAAAATGGGGAAACTCTGCTATAGGTTTCATGTATTATCTGACGACTGTTAGTTTCGGGGCTAGTGGGAGTCAGCAGTCTGTCAAGTTATCCATCCCAAAGGTTTTATGTGACAGTCAGAAGAGATGGGAGGCCAGATGCAGAGGAAGGCAGCAAATAGCTATCAAGGGGAGTAAGGGTATCTCAGGATAATTCTGGTGCACCATTCCTGGAATTTAGGGGTGGGCGATATTTTATGTTTTAATTCTGCAAAGAGACATGCAGACATTCACCTTAGTTTTGTATGTAACAAAGCAGAAAAAAAACCTGTAGTCACCAACCCCAACCATTCAGCTACCAGCAGTTCTGGTCCATCACACAGAAATGGCGTCTCCCACCATTCTCTGAGTTCACGGGAAGCATAAGCTTGTGGGTGCAAAGAGCAGGTGGCTTCCAAGGGCCTAGAATGAGCTACTTCCGAAAAGGAGGGCTGAGACCGCGGAGAAAGAAACGGTCAGCTTGGCATTTATCTCTCTTGGAAGATTTAGTTTATGTTTTTAAACTAATTTATTTACTTTACATCACAATCGCAGTTTCCTCTCCCTCCTCTCTTCCTAGTCCTTCCCCCACCTCCCTCCTGCCGCCACCTGCTGCCACCCAATCCACTCCTCCTCCATTTCTGTTGAGAAAGGGACCTATAAAACATATAAAATAAGATATTAAAAACAAGCAAACCAAACTAACTCAAATGCAAAAACAAAATCCTAAAACCAGCATTTCAAAGCCAGAATTCCAGTTCTCAAGGAAATCACTGGGAGTGGGGACTACTGGGATTGCAAATGTACTGGCATCTAATTCTAGCAATTCAGGGTACTTGAGTTTCTGGGTGTAGATTTCTGATGACTCTCAAAGATCTATAATTCTGAAAACCGAAACAGGAGGAAGGGAGGAAGGGATGTGCGGGAGGGGACTAACACATTTGGAATCCAATGGTTAGAAATGCAGATAAAGAAAGTGCAGTTAGGGGGCTGGAGAGATGGTTCAGTGGTTAAGAGCATTGCCTGCTCTTCCAAAGGTCCTGAGTTCAATTCCTGGCAACCACAAGGTGGCTCATAACCATCTGTAATTCTGGCCTGCAGACATACACACAGACAGAATACTGTATATGTAATAAACAAATAAATATTTTTTTTTTTAAAAAAAAAGAAAGCTCAGTTGTATTGAGTTTGTAGATGATTGCTTTAAGTCATTTCTTTGCAATAGTGAATGTTAAACATCTTGAATTAAAATATAAACCATCACTCCTGAGTTCTAGGGATTCCCACAACCTCTGACTTCTGAGAGCACTTACACACACATGGCATAGATAAAGTCACAGACATATACACATAAAAATAACAAATACATTTTTTGCTGTTGTTTTTTTATATTTAGAGACAGGTTTTTTTGTGTAGCCTTGGCTGTCCTGGAACTAGCTGTGCAGACCAGGCTGGCCTTGAACCCAGAGAAATCCACCTGCCTCTGCCTACTGAGTGCTGGGATAACACATACGTTTTTAATAAAATAAAATCTCACTGTGTTTATTATCCTTCAAATCCCAAAGCAGCACGCTCCTAATAGGCCCCACTGCTGAGCAGTGTGTCCAATTTTGCTTACAGCAGGCATCAGCACGCGGGTTCCCACTGACCAAGAACCTGCATGTGACGTACAAGATGGAGATTAGTATGGACAGTGATGTACCTCTCCTCTAGCTCGGCATTTCCAAGAAAAACACATGAACAGGTGAAAAGCCTTACACTGCATCAGACCAGGATAAGAATTACATCCTTTTTTTATCATTCATTGCAAAGAACCAAGTGATAAGGGAGAAAGTGCAGCAAGGGCGGGCCATGGTTGACACACGCCCATAATGCTTTTGCTTAAGAGAGCTGAAAGGCTGAGGCAGGAAGATCAATCACAAGCTCAGGGGCCAGTCCAAGCTACTGCATCAAAGTGGGTGAAAAGCCTTAGAAGGGAAACTGGAGCCCTCAAAATTTCATTGGTGGTTAATGTTTTTAAATAACTAAAATGCAACAGGGCAGACGGTCCATGCAAACCTACACCCTTCCTCTCTACTGCCAATACTTTAGTCCTCTCCTGGCTTACAGAAGAAAGTCCAGCCCTCAGAACACAGATTACTTATGAGTTGATTCCCATCTTGGTGTTTTCTCATCCTCTTCCAAGCCTCCTTCCTTTCCCTCCCTCCACACCGGTACTGCTCTTGCCCTCCTGAATCTTAGCCCTCCTCCCCTCATCTCCAGCCATTGTCTGGCTCATTTTTACTCATTTATTTCAACTTATCTCTAAGATGGCTGCCCTGATCTGTCCAGGTTGGACTCAGTGTCCTTTCCAGTTGTTCCTTGGCTCTCCCTCTTTCTTTCAAAGGCCAGACCTATGTTTTAGCATTTCCGCTTTTGCGATAGCTTTAGGGCTTTGTCTTTGTAGGACAAGGAGTTTCCTAAGGGTTAGGATGCCTTAGTCATCTTTGACTCTCCGTTTCTTCTAGCTTTCCCAATGCCTCAATCAGAGCAGATAGTTTAAAAGGGGTGGGGGATTTTCTCCCTAGGTAGGAAGAGAGAATACTCACAAAGGTTTTCTGGAAACAGCCGTTAGGACAGTAGCTCTAACTTAGGTTTGCAGGACACTGGGCTAGGAGTTTGGTGTCTAGGCAGGTGGAGATGCAGTGTACCCACTGAAGAGCTGTTGAAGAGAGGTGCATGGTGAAGCAGGCCATGTAAAGCAGCCAAGATCACTGAAATCGCCATCTGCATTGAGCTTCTCCAAGGCGGTCCTCTGAAGCCAGAAAATGCGCTTTACATTTTCCATTTAACAGCTCAGATTAGTGTAGTTGTAGGCATACAACTGTCAGTATTTAAGGAGCCATTTTTAAAAAAAAAATTGTCATGTGTTCTGACTCCTGGAGTCATAAAGACATGCATGATGTCTGTAGTCATATAGGCGAGAACACTTGCTTTGCCACACCAGCAGATGACTAGTACATATTGGTCTTAAACTCTCTCTGACATATGTTAAAGGGGGTGGGTCCAACCCTCTGGCTGCCAACTAGGAGGCTTTTCACTGTGAAACATTCTCTTCCGTCAAAAAGTACCCCAGTAAACGACATTATTTCTCACTCGGAGCTTGAAATCCACTTTGTAAATGTCATCTATGGAAGATAGATGGCCTATTAATAAGTTGGCAGTTTCCATGCAATATAGAAGCATGGTCAGAGAATAAATTTTGAAGACACAAGGGAGCCTGGAAATTGCTCCGCTCTGAGAGAATGCAAAACTAAAAACCCATCTCATGCCTCCGTGTGCTAGAAACAAAAGAAAAACAGTATTTCGGCGAAAATTAAAGCATGTAATTCTCTACAGAATGAAGTGACTCAAATCTCCACACATAAAATTGTGTGAGAAGGTGCCTTCTCCTTGGCGGTGAGTATATTAGTCAACTTTTCATTGCCATAATAAAACACCTAAGACAGTAAATGTTAAAAAGCAGAAAGTTCTATATGTACCTCACAGTTTTTTTGGGGGGCGATTCTATTGATTTGTCTTCCCGTGAAGGTGATATATAGGTTACAGATCGTAGCATATTTTAGAGATCAAGCAAGCTAATACATCTCACACCATAAAGAGACTAATCGACAGGATCAAAGCCAAGGCAACTAACAGTCCTATGAGAATTTCTCCATAACCCCAGTAACCTAAAAATCTCCCACTATGGTCTACCTCCCAAAAGTTCCATAACCTCCCAGCAGGATCACGTGGAGGCCAATACTTTAATCACGGTGAATGCTTGAAGCTAACTCAAATCATACCCATGATACCGCAGTGGGTATGTGGACATTCCCTAGCATTCCATCTAGCTACTTAAGTTTGGATGGAGGAGAGAGACTCTGATATAGAGGAAGGAGACACCCTCCTTTCCCAACAGATCTTAAAACATCATTTCTGCTTTTCTCTGGATCTTTGTACTCTGTGTTGGGTCCAAGGAGAGAGACTATCATTACAGTCAGATACAAGAGGTGGGGCTTGAAAACTACACAGATAGAATGTTAAAAACCCCGAGAGTCAGAGCAGAGCAAACATATTTAAGAAATGTATATTGATCAAGCCTTTGAATGTGAAGGAAGCAGCTTGCTCTTCAATCGACAGAGGATACTTAAAGGGCTAACGTACACACTCAGCCCAGAGCAGGAGATGCCATTGAACTTAGAGCATAGAGGAGACTACCGGGACAGGCGTGGTGGTCTGCACCTTTAATCCCAGCAGTGGGGCGGAAATAGGGATCTGTAAATTCAGGGTCAGCTGGGTCTATAAGAGTGAGTTCCAGGCCCGCCAAGGCTACATCATGAGATGCTGTCTCAAAAAACAGAGAGAGAGAACCTGAGAAGACTTACTGGGAGTTGGTGTGACTCACATAAAAATGAAAAGAGAAGAGAAAATTAATGTAATATGAAACCTTCAGGTTCAGTAGACACTAAAGCTCTGCTGGAGTAATTGCAACAGTCTGAGTCGATGAGAGAGAGGCATGAATGCAAAAATGCTCACAAGGATCGTGGGATCAGGGATGCTATTTTTAAGGAAATCAAGGTGACTGGAAGGCCACAACTAGGACTTCAAGATACCAGTCGCCGCCCTAGAGAGATGGCTCAGTGGTTAAGAATAATGACTGATCTTCCAGAGGACCCTGGTTTAATCCCCATTACCCACAGGGTGGCTCACGGTCTGTAACTCCAGCCCCAGGAAATCCAGCAGATTTGCAATATATACTGTTTTTTCTGTGTTTGTTTGATTTTACTTTTGAACCCAGGGACTTGCACCCCTTACCTTTGAACAATATTCCCCGGCTACAATGTGTATTGTTGAAAACAGACGTGTTGGAGGTGGCAGTCTGAAGGACAAAAACAGCCTGGGATTTTTTATGTGTTTGTTTGCTTTGCAGTTAGCATACAATACACTATGTTCTGTTGTGGCATTTCCATACACTTGTTGTTGTTTCTCCTCCCTGCTTCTTCCCCACCCTTCTGTCACCCCAGCTGCATCCTCCCAAAGCTAGCATTCTGCTCCCATGTCACATGGGTCCTGTTACCCTCTCCCCTTCCTTAAAACCTTCGTTTGCTCTTGGTCCCTTTTCTGATTTTGAGACCCATGCTTTCACACAACCCACTTATACGTATCTACATAAAAATTAGAAGCTGGGACCTACCTATGAAAACTTGTGTTTGTCTTTCTGAATGTGGGTCACTCAACAGAACAATTTCCAGATTCTATTTCCTGGCAAATTTCATTTTTTTTTACAGCTGAATAAGATTTCATCATTATGTGCTACATTTTTATTACCAACTCATATACTGATGAGCATCTAAATACTCCCATCTTCTAAGCTGTGATTAGAACAGCAATCAACATGGATGACCAAGCATTTCTATGGTAGAATACAGTCTTTTGTATATGCCCAGAAATGATATAGGTGTGCCACATGGTAGTTACATGTTTAGACTTGTTTTGTTGTTGTTGAGAAACCTCCATACTGAATTCACCATAGTGACAGCAGTTCTTACTTCCATTGAAGTGAACAAGGGTTCCTCTTTCCACATATCCTCGCCAGAATTTGCTATCATTTGTTTCCTTGATCATAGCTGTTCCAACTGGGGTGAAGTGGAATTTTACTTTTATTTTGCCTTCTTTGATGGCTAAGGGTGTTGCACATTTTTTAAAAAAAATATTTATTAACTGTGTTTCTTCTTTCAAGAACTGTCTATTTGGTACTTATGGAGTGATAGCTTTGTTTTGGGGGGAGTTTAATTTTCTGAGTTCTTTATATATTCTAATACTACTCCCTGATGAAGCATGGCTGGTCATGCTTTTTTCCATTCTGTAGGCTGTCTTTTCACTCTCTTGCTCTCTGCTTCCATGCTGCTTTCAGTCTGGGATCTAGAGTGTGAAACCACTGCAAGCACGAAACCACTCCAGCAATACCAGACCAGAGAAATCACAGCTCTGATTCCCAGTTCTACTATCAAAGTAGAACTGATAGTATTTGGCAATAGGCAGGATGGATAATAAGCTACAGAGAGATTATCAATTTCAAAGCTTGTGCCAACATTAGTGATAATGAAATATGGAGATACCAACTTTTTGACTAAATGGAACATTCTAGAAATGTTGTTCATGATTTCCACCGAAGAAGGATCCCATACTATGCTTACTCAAAACAAATCATGCATCAGTACTGATATAAATTGGTTTGGGAGAAGTCATGGAGGACCCAATTAAGTAGACTCCCACTCTTCTTGTTCTTCTCTAATTCCATGCAGTCTTTTTGTCTCTATCTGCAAAGTCTCTGAATTTCCCTATGGATATGTGCAGTACACAGTCTCACCCAAAGCACCAGCAATTGGAGGCTGAGTTGAGAACGCCATGCAAACCAACAGCATCACTATCTGGCTAACCACACACTGAGCTCCAAGTCAGGAGATTAGATTGCTTTGTGCCCTTTTAGCAGTAGTGGCTGTTGACCAGAGCTCTTCTCTCCTAGAGAGAAAGTGTTTTTGACTTTTCACTGCCCCATCAGGGAGAATCTCTACCAACTCAAGAACACCCACGAGGGAACCCTGTCTGAGATATCTCTGTGTCTGTTTGTGCAGGTACCACAGTGAAGCCATGGATGAAGAAGAAGTGACTACATACTGTTTTCCAAGAGCCATGGAAGAAGAAACATAAGAACTGGTCATCTTTCTATTATTCTCATTATTATTATTTCTTTGGGGATCAGTGGTGGGATAGCATGGGGAGATACAAAAGACAGAGAATGATGCATAAGTTTAATAAAGCCTATGAAGGGAGCTTCGCTTGAGATCTCTTGGTTTTCTGAAAGGCTGGTAAACAATTCCTAAAGTCTCAGAATCCATTGATTTTTGTCTGACCTCCATAGAGGATTGTTTCTGGCTGAAAAAAAAAAAAGACTAAAGAAGCCTGGGTAAACTTGCTGGTGGACTATTTAGAGAAGGGCTGTGGGGAGTGGAACTCAGAGCCATCTAATCACTTTACCATCGAGGGGGATGGTGAGGACCCAGAAGACAAGTTGTTACATTGTCAAAATCATTGTCATGCTGGACTAGCAGCACACATGGGTATTCCCAGCATACTGGATGCTAGATCAGCAAGATCATGAATTCAAGGCTGGCCTAGGCTGCCGAAGAAGACCCTGTGGCGGTTTGAAAGAAAACGGCTCCCAAAGGGAGTAGCACTACTAGAAGGTGTGGCCTTGTCGGAGTAGATGTTGTCTTGTTGGAGAAAGTGTGTCGCAGTAGAGATGGGCTTTGAGGTCTCATATTTGCTCAAGCCACGTGCAGTGAGACAGATCAAGTTGCCTACCTATCAAGATGTAGGGCCCTCAACTCCAGCAACATGTCCACCTGCGTGCCACAATGTCACACCATGATGATAATGGATTAAACCTCTGAAAATGTAAGCCACCCCAGTTAAATATTCTTTATAAGAGCTGCCATGGTCATGGTTTCTCTTCACAGCAATAGAATCCCTGACTAAGATAGACCCTGCTTTTAAAAGACCAAAAAGAAAAGAAAAATTGCTGTCACAATGAAGGCAATGACATCTACCTCCAGATCTCCCATGTAGTATGAGGTGCGGGCCGCATTCCCAGGGAACCCCAAAGGATCACTCCCAAAATCCAGTGCTGGGTCGTTTTTCAATAATTCCAACTTCTCTAAAACCTAAGGATTTCGAGAGTTAATTGTCTTTGATGATTCCTGACCTGTTTTCTCTTGACTTAGAAGTGTAGTGACCTAAAAGCTGCTGAAGGGGTCTGTCTGTCTAGGATGATGGTGAACCCACTGAAGCCGTGAGAATAATTTATAAGAAATGGTGAGAAGTCCGCCCTCTTCCAGAACACACATTTGGGACAGGAATTAACATGGAATGTAAGGAACTGTCAAATGGCTCTTCCATTTGAATACTGATTTGAATGGAGGCGTGGGAAAGTTATCGTAAGATCAATGTGTGTGGCATATGCAAAGACTCTAGCTGGGAAGAAGGAAATGCCGAGGGCTGCGATGGCATCCGTACAAACTGATCAGGTGACTCGCAAGGGCTCAAGGGCTGCAATGGCATCCATACAAACTGATCAGGTGACTCGCAAGGGCTCCTGAACCCTTAAAGTTTCCTGGTGGGTTGTAGGTCCTTTTTTCTCATTGTATCTTCATCGTACATAGAACTGGGTCTTGTTAAAACAATTCCTTTTAACAGTATATCATACACTTTAACCACATTCACTTCCTAAGAACCTCCCCTTTCTTCCCCTTGCCAACTCCTGCTCCTTCTCCCAGTTTCCCTTCTGATTTCACCTCCTTCCTGACAACACACACACGCGCACACACACACACACACACACACATGTATGTGCACAGCTCCATGTACCTACCGTTATATAGGAGAGGCTGGGTAAAAGTAGGCACCCAAAAAGACCCTTAAAGAGTTATAGATATATAGACATATAGAACAGTGAACTAGTCTGATATTTTGGACACGCATCCCAGAGAAAGATTACCCGACTAGGGCAAGTACCAAGAATCCTGTTTAGTTTTGTTTCTTCTAACTACAGTGGGAATATGAGCCTCCAGTTGTTTTTTTTTTTTTCCTTGAACCGGGAGCTCCACCTCCTGCTCCACCTGCTGCTGCTCTGAACTGCCTGGAGTCCCTGGTCTCAGCAGAGGCCCCCCTGAGCAGTTGTCAGGGTGGAAACTCCCTGCTTGTAAAGCTCACAGGGGACCGCCCAAATTTTCCACACCTTGAAGACGACCTGTGCTGCATTCTTCTCATGGGCAAAGTACGCTCCAGTCCCAGAGGAGCCCATTTCTATCTGTGGCTTGCCTGTCCTGCCGCCAAATTAAACTTTGATGTCAGCGTGGCTGGCCACTGCACAATTCTGTCCTGACACCAGAAATACCTCAGCCCCGTGTCCCACTGGGCACATGCATAATCAGCAGACAGGTGCTTCTTGGGGTAGGTGTAGTTAAATTACAAGCAACATGGCACTTGGAATGCTGATTACACATTCATGAAAAGACATATAGCATTTTCTGCCTGCATAAGGCTGTGTTAGGGGCCTTAGTGGCTAGTATATGATAATAACAGGAGCCAGATGATGGCATCAGCAGTCATATTTGCACAGTGTCGTTCCTAACCACTCCCATTTTAGCCTCACGATAGCATGTATGTGGAAAATGCACTGGGTTCCCATTTTACAGTGAGTTAGGCTGACCTTCTGCTAGTGGCGTGCTGGTAAATGTTTAATGCCCCTGATTCGTGCTGTTGGCCTTTCCATGGCACAAACGCTCCCTTCAGTGATGGCGTTTTTTAAGCTATCAAGATGCTACTCGAGTTGGCAAGAGGTGTGCCCAACCCTTTGGTCCTATAGAGCCTGTTTCCAGGAAACTTCTGGATCGAAAAGGGGTTGGGGTGGGACAGAAGAGGTGGGCCACCGCTCCAAGTTCACATAGATAATTGATTTCCTAGCCCACGTCCTTCCCTTTTGCTTGCAGAGCAAAATGGCAATGCGTTTGACAAAGCTCATCCCATCTTGCAGTGCTACACAGGATAAAGTGGTCAAGCACCCCAGAGTAGTTGGAGACCCTTATCCAGGCTGGGGAAGAAGCAACGCCTCTCATCCCCAACCAGGTCACTCTCACAAGTGAAACCAGTTTTGAGTAAACACTTCCCTTGCAGTCTAAAGTGCCATATTCACCTCCGCTTCCAACCCAAGGGTCATACGTCCCACGAGCTATTTTAAGCAACTCGGCACCTACTCGCCTGAAGTATTTGTCATAACAGGAAGCCAGTTTCATATACAGTAATTCTCAAACACGTTGAGGTGTGTGTGGGGAGCATGAGCGGGCTGAGGGAGAAGTAGGGATGAGGTTGCCTCCCCCAAGCCCTGAGACCTGATCCAGATCTCTCAGAGACTCAGAAACCCAATTTATCCCACAGTCGGGCAGCCTTGTTTTCCTTCCTCCTGTAGTTGGTGGTGCCTTTTTTTTTTTTTAATAAAGGCTTTTGAGTAGGCAGCTAAGCCAGTCAGCTGTTTATTTATAGCTGCAGATTTTCAATGCTGTATAAATTAGAAACCATTGCTGAATGAGGCCTGCGCCCACTCACACACGCAGGGCCCCTATCTGTGAGTCCTTTCACACAGTTTGACTGTACAGTCTAAAATGGGAGAAAATGACATGCTCCGAGTCAAATGACGGAGTCACAGCTAAACGGCAAAGCAGAAAACCAGCAATTATTTTTCCTTGGCACAATATGGGAGGTACGACAGGTGCAATTATCCAATATTATTTAACAGCACCGGTTTGTGGTGTACGGAGAAAATAAAGGTTTCTGTGTCTTGGAGAGGGAGGGAGAGAGAGAGAGAGAGAGAGAGAGAGAGAGAGAGAGAGAGAGAGAGAGAGAGAGAAACCTGCCAAGCAGCTCCTGTTTCTGTGGATTAAATTGTGTTATGTAAATTGAAGTTGGCCAGGATTCTAAAACTGGGAAGGGAGAGCCACCTGGCTCCAGGGCCTCCCTCAGGCCCCAGAAGCCTGCAAGCAGCTGTGTTACTAGGGATTTAGGGATTTCTGAGGAATGACCCCAGACCAGGGAGCGAGAACTACCTGAAGACCGTGGGGAGACTGGGTTTACTCCCTTAGGGACCCTTGTCCTGCATTTGACTCTGTCAGCGAAACAGTGATGAAGTCCAAGAGAGCCCACAGGGATGACTTCTGTTTGGTTTGCGGTGAAAAGTCCCTGAAAGCTCATGCATTTGAACACTTGGTCCCCGGCTGCTGGGTCTGTTTTGGAAGGCTGTGAAATCTGTACATGGGGGGCTTACTGGAGGAAGTGAGTCATTACAGGTGGATTTTGGGGTTTGATGGCCCGGTCCCACTTCCTGTTGGAAATCAGTTTCTTGACTGCAGATGCACACCACACTCTGGTCACGGCCACTTCCCCATCATGATGAACTGTACATCTTCTTATACTGAGACAAAATAAACCTTGCTGCGGGAGATTAAGCCCTCTTGCTTTCAGCCAATGGCTTCTAAGATACCCGCCCAATGTAGGGCGTGGTTTTCATTTAAAAAAAAAGCTGCAGCCGCTCTCTGAGCTAACTTGCTTCCGGCTTTCATGCTGACTGCTAGACTCCGTTTCTTGTTTGTGACCAGAGGAACGTGGTTTGGGACATTGATCTGTAAGTTTTATCCCCTCCAATAAAATACCCCCTTTTTAATCAAATTGGTGTAATATTGTCCTGCGACAATAAAATCTTCCTCCCTACACTTGAATTTTTGTCTGCTGTTTGGTCACAGCCACAGCCTCCTCTTCAGCCTCCAGTCTCCAGTCGTCTCTTCCCAGGCCTTCACTTTAGCTAATCCATCCGGAGTCACCATTGCTCTCTCAGAGGGCTGCTCCCAAGGTCTCTTCCAAAAAAAAAAAAAAAAAAAAAATTGATTAACCCTCCAGGGCTTCTGGTCCTCTGAATGTCCATAGTCCCAAATCAGTCACACACGGCGTTCTGTAGCTCTCTGCATGTGTCACCTCAGGTTTCAACTGGATAGGGGACAGAAAGGAATACCACCTCAGGCCTTGACAAGAGCTGAGTTTAAATTCTGCCTTTGTGGTCACAGGCTGTATTGCAGCAGAGGAAAACAGTTTGCTTTTTTGAACCTTCACTCCACTTCTGTGCAGATAAGATTGCAGTGTCTTGCAAGAGTAGACAAAAGAAGATTATGATACCTTGCTCGCACCTTTAACCCCAGTACTAGAGGCTTAAAGAGGTAGATCTTTGTGAGTTCAAGGTCAGCCTGGTCTACACAGGGAGTTTTAGTACAGCCATGGCTACCTAGTAAGACCCTCTCTCAAAAATTTTATACGTGTGTGTGTGTGTGTGTGTGTGTGTGTGTTACACCATGCTTAGTAGGCTTAGTAAGCTTTTAATGGTGGGTTCAAGTACCTGGTCCTTAAAATTCCATCCTGCCCTGCTGATTACAAATGCCTGAGGCAAAGGATCATGTCTGCCTTTGACCCCAACAAAGCCTAGTTGCATACCAATATAAAATTATGAAACATGTAAAGAGATTGAGGGTTATATAGTTTTTTCATCTCATTGTCTTCTCTACCCAGCTCTTCCTCCAAAGCGGAGATCACTTATCCTATAGGGAAACAGGAAGACCCAGGAATGTGATGGCACATCCAGCTAGCCAAATCCTCAGTGAGAGACTCGAAAGGAACATAACCGAGGGAGACTTTCATGTCAACCCCTGGCCTCCACACACATGCACACAAGTACACATATATGCATAAAAACACTCCACAAATTTGCCCATGTATCCATATATATATATACACATACATACATACAAAGACTCTACACACATGCATGCAGATGCACATATACACACAAACACAGAAGAGCTCATTTTGCTTTAGATGACTGTTTGCTTCTTCCTAAAAGATGTGCTAGTGTTAAGGCCTTATCTAGTGTGATTCAATTACACCATTTCCATCATAGTTTCATCAACCAGCCCCACGGTCTGATTCTACAGGAGTCGAGGATAAAAGGCCTCTGTTCTTATTGTCAGACCATATGTCTTGCTAATGCTAGAAAAGAAGATAAGAAGAACCTTTCCCAAGGATAAAGCTTTCCATCCTCTGTGGAGAAACAATTTAAGTTTGTAACTATGTCCAAATGATTTAACGTTTAATTGTTAGATGGTTTGCAAGTAAGTTTTAGCATGGAGGAGCCAAACTTTAGAGAATGAAAATGGCCATTTGTTGGGGGTGGGGAGAAGAGGGTATGGAAGGAATAAGTAACAGATTCCTAGGGCAAACCTCCCCTAAGTTACAACTTTCCATTGTAGAAATTGCCAAGATATGGTGAGGTTCTCCCTCTCCCAAAAAGAGCTAAGAGACCTTTACAGAACCCAAAGTGGAGCTGGCCAGCAACCTTGGCAGCTGCTTCAACAGAATGGTGCATGCTCTTAGAAGCAGAGATGGAGAAGACAAAACTGTCTTAGGCTGTTGGAGTCTCCAGTCTTGATCTGGCTTAGACTTTAGGAATTTAAACTTGCATCATGCCTGGAGACAGAATTGGTATTGGGTTATCACCACTCTTGGGGAGAAGAAAGACAAAATAAAGTCGGATTCCCTTTGCTCCTCTGGGGGCTGAGGCAGCACTGTACTTTTCTAAGGTCTTTCTTCCCAACTGTCCATCTAATTGACCAGTCAGAGATCTTCATATGCTTGAAGGATGGACACTGTGTGCTTCTTGTGGGGGAAGAGCAGCAAGAAAGATGACATCTTTATCATCACACCCCCCCTTCAAAGCATAGAGCCTCATGCATGGCACACATTAAATACATGTTTAGTGGCCAGTCAGATTTAAGTAGCATACTCAGTGAGTCATGGAGGCATTAAAATTCAGCCCCAAGTCCATCTGGCTCACATGCTCCAGTGGTCCCCTCTCCACCAGCATCCCTTGATCTCTTCTGACAGGTGCTCTCAGGAATAATTTTTCATCAGGTCTCAGAAGAAATACATATTCAACAAAAGTGAACATTTCTGTGCCTAACCTAAATACGCTTTCATAAAATCATATTCACTTTAAAATATATGTGAGATCCCTATATTTTCCATCAGTCTTTCATCTCCTGTTATATAAACTCTGTAGCTATTAACTGATTCTTTAAACTACTCAGTGATATAGAAATAATGTCCTTTGGAATCTAATGATAATAGTAATGATAGGGTTCAACTTAGTCCAGTACATTGAGCCACATGACACTCAACTGTTCTCTCATCTACTCATTCAGTCCTTCAACAAATAATTAAGAAGTGCCTAGTCTAGATATGGCTAGAGCTGTCTGCATCTATTGGTTGTTCAGGGACCTGGTGTCCTCTCCCTGGGTCATTTCCATTAGGGCTGAAAGTTCCCATCCTTTCCTCCAGTGGCCTCTTAGGAAGTGCAGAGCACAGCTTGGGTTTCCTACCTTGCACTTGCAGCTGCTCCACCACTCCACCACCTCCCAGATGTTGACAGACTCTCCATGACCGCTTCCACACATGAGCCTCCAGACTGTCTGCTGAGGGCCTGGGCTTGGCCTGAGCAGGCAGATTTGGTTACACTTCAGGGATTTGTTCACATTCAGCACTAAATTTTGTTAAGAATTGAATGATGAAATTACATGATGTTGAGTTAGGAAAACAAACTGCCTGGGGTTTTACCTTGTTGGGAATTTGCTATGTGAGTCTAAGGGAAAGAAAAACAACAGCCAAGACATGCTTTTGCATGCAAAAACTTCTAAGTAGACCTAAAAGGCAATTATGTTGTCATTTTTATATATAGCATTAACTTAACTATGCCAATTTACAAAACTGTTTGGCTAAATCAAATTGTCTTTGTTATACAATAGGCTACATAGGTATTTGCCTCTGCTTTCTGCTACTGTGACCTTTGACTGTCCCTATACATCATCAAAGTAAAAAGGAAGAGGCCAAGAGAACCATGGGCCGCCAAGCCTGCCATAATTTTCCCTATTCAGAAATATACATTTCTGTGTAATCATCAAATCCAGAGAAAGGAAATAACCATGGCAAAATAGTAGATGGACTTTTCTTTCCCACCCGCCAGTTCAGAAATAACCAACATAGATTCTTAATATTAATTGCAAATGCTTGGCCAATAGCTCAGGCTTGTTACTAGCTGACTCACATTTTCAATCAACCCATACTTTTGTCTACGCTTTGCCACATGGCTTGGTACCTTTCTCCCAGCTAACCTTATCCTGTCCAGCTATCGGCCAGCCAGCTTCTTTATAAAACCAATCACAGTGACATATAGTCACACAGTGTAAAGGAATATTCTATACAAAATGACTTTGGAATATACAGAGAACTCTCAGTCTACTGGAGAGCCACCTAGGACCCAGGTATACAACACAAGAACTATTTGTTAAGAAGAACCTCTCTGCCAGTGCAAAAAGCTCCAGTCAAACCAAATTAGACTGAATCAAAAACGCCCACATTTAATAAATGCCGTAGTCCCGAGTGGACTGGAACAGCATGGACAGGAGAGAAGCCCATGTAAACCCCAGAGACCACGTGTTCCTTTTTCCATCCTAAATAGCCTGTGGGAGTGGTCCTGACCCTCCAAGGGGAGGCCAGCACTTAGCAGACTGAGAGTTGGAGTCCAGAGGTGGAGTCCGGCCCAAGGCAACTTCCAATCACTATTATCCTAAGCACAGTAGTCTTCTCTTACCCATGAGAAATTCCAAGACCTGCAGTGAATATCTGCAACACTTGGGGTACTACTAAACACTATGTACACTATTTCTTCTCCTGTGCTTGTGTACCTATGGTGAAGTTGAATAAAGAAAACACAGTAAGAGAACAACCAATAGTAATAAAATTGGAAAACTTTAGAAACAGACTATAATAAAAATCCTTAAAAGCTTATGGGCTAGGTTATTTCTGGAGCTTGGTTTGGGATGGTAGTTAAAGCTAAAGAAAAAAAAAACTTCAGAAGTGAGACAATAGGTAAGCAAAGGCCAATGTACTACGATGAAGGGAACTTACAGGCTCCTTAAGCTGAGCTTAGGACAAACACACAAAACTTGGCACTGTAGGTGCTGACTGCAGGAGAGACTGAAAGGGCAATTCCAGGGAGAGCCCCCCTCCCCAAAGAAGAAACTCGAAATCATTCCTGGTCTAGTGTGTTACATGCAATTGAAAGACAGCGCTCCCTCTTTCCATGGTCGATGAGTGGACATGCGGAAGGCCTGCAGCTCTTGGATGTCAGCTGACCGCCCTGCCACACTCAACTGTCATCTCGCTGAGCCTCACACATTCACTCTTGGGAAGACCCATTAAGTCTCAGGGGCTTTGATGGCGATCGTTACACTAGCATCAAATAGTTCCAACAAATATTTAGCAAATTATCATTACTAAGTCTATTCTATTTACAATATGAATCCCTTATAGTTGCAACACTTAGAAGAACACGACTGCTGGTTGTTTTAGACTTTTAGAGCACAATGCCCCTAGCTGGTATTTTGTTATTCATGGTACCTGAAAAACCATCAAAGTGCATTCCCTCAGCGCTATGGAAGCCAACAGTCTCAAATGTCAAGCACAGTAGCTCCATGCCCCCTTGGAAAGTTGTGAGGAAGAGCTTTTTCTCTGGGTGGCTCCCAGGGTCTAGTCACAGTGACACTACAATCCCAGCTTCCACTTTCCTTCCTACAGGTACCTTTTCCCCCTTACCTTACAGAGAACTTGAACTCTAGACCCAAATCTCCCTCTCTTTTCTCTTATAAAAACCCTAGTCTTTGGATGGACATAGCCACGCCAAGCCCAACATGAGTCACACCTTGCGTATGTGAACCTAGTTCTAAGGTCCCATTCTGATGCCTAAGACTGTGAACACTGGAGGATGCTATTCAGCTCAGCAGGAGAGAAGACTCTCTAAAGATGTCAGGTGAGCTTCTCCCTTCAGATATCAGCCTATTGAGACAATGGACCCCAAAGAACTGGAATTTCCCCAAGAGAAGGAAGGCTGGGGCCCTAAGGCCAGGCACAAGGGAAGTTTGTCTTCCCAGAAAAAAAAAATTTCTTCATGTTGACACTTTTCCTGAAAGCAGGAACCAGAAGCCACACTTCCTGTATCCCTCCCTATTCTTTGCTATTATGTCTATTGTACTGGCGTATTGAGGGGGATGGAGCTCTGGTCATAGCAACAATTTATTTTTGATTTGATGAATGAGATAATTGAGATTCAGAAGTCAGAAACCAACTGCTAACTCTTAACTCTTCTCGTTTTTCTGTCCCAGTTGTTAGGGTTCAGGCACTATGCTGGCCCCTGTCACCTGGCAGGGTGCACTCAGGCAGTACCCTGGCCAGCCCAGGCTCTGGCTCCTAGGGTCACTACCTACATAGTCTGTACATTGGTGCAAAAGGTCCCTTTAAGAGCAAACTCTGCCCATTCTGACTCTCTTTTCCCGCTGTTCTTCTAAAGAAGCAAGCAGGTCCCTGCCTCTCCCTCTCTTTCTCTTTCTGTTTCTCCCTTTATCACTTTCTCTCTCACTTACCCCACTCCCTTTATCTCAACAAAACCCCTCACTTGCGTTCTGCCTGCACGGCATATTTGTCCCTCATCTGCCATGAGGCCTCTGGCTCTCACATGCCAAGGTCCGTCCCTCTCCCGCAGAATCATTACGTCATTACACCAGTGACGATTCGCAGTGTGTGCTATGTGCTCACCTTCAAATCCACATTTTCTATTCTTTACCCCCACACTTCATTCACCACAGCACAGACAGACATCATTAGTCTGGTAGCAAAAAAATCCCTCAGTAACACTCTGTAACACTGATGGATTTTTCTCAATGAAGAACTAGCCAAGACAAAATGGCAGATAAAGCTCCTTCCCGTACACCATGTGATTGTCTCACCAAATCCTGCTTCTGTGTCCTTCATGATGACTGTAAATCTAACCTTCCCTTTTTGTCTTCAAGGTCACCACTCTAGACAATTTTCTTTCATCTTTTAAGCTGATATGTGATCGATACCAGGTTAGAGAAAATGGTATCACTAGGGCAAACACCCACTTTTCTGAACTCAAGTTTGTTAAAGTGCAAGCCCAAAGAGAGTTGGAGCCATTGACACAGCTCAGCCAGGCGCACACTTGTGTGTGTCTATGTAGGAGATCTCACCACCATCAAAGAGAAAAGTAGGCTGAACGCACATCGGGGGCAGTCTGGAAAGGGAAACACCAAGAACATGCTATGGGTGGCTGTGGTGTGATTGTGTCCTCTGGGAATTCATGTGTGAGAAAATGAATCCCCAAATTCACATGATAATAGCAGTCCCTTGGGAGGTAACTAGGCTGGATGAGGCCGCGAGGTAGAAGCCTTTATATAACCTTCTAGAAGGATGGAAACTGAAGATTCCATGTCTGTGGACTCTCTATTAGAGGAACGCTGCCAAATTAAGATGTAGTGCAGGGCCCTCCCCAGAGTCTGACTGGGTACCAATGCTGCACTTCTAGAGTTCCCAGACTCCAGAACCTTGAGCCAAATAAGGCCTTTTCCTTTCTAACTGAGCCGGTTTGTATTGTTATGACAGCTGTGTAGCACAGACTTCCATCTAGCCTTCCTTGCATAGGACCAGCCAATAAAGAGTTTACCAGAATATAATTCCCTAGATTCCCCTCCAGAGATTCTGAATTTTTCTGCACTATGAATCCTGCACTAAGCGGTTTTTAAACCCCTTCTAGAATGTTCTAATACACAGTCAAAATTAAAATCCCCCTTGCTGTATGAGAATTTTGCTTTACCTTGTCCATGGAAAGACAACTAAGCCATCAAGCCACTGCCAGCTTTCCTAGCTACCACAAGGGGCCAGTGCCAAGCCAGATGAGTGCCTGGTCGTGGAACTGGCTACCTAGCCTCTTTGGGTATACAGCAGAGGTGAGTTTGAGGCACAGTATGGAGGTAAACTCTGGCTGTGGTTTGGAAGCTTCTCTAGAGACTCCTGGTCAAGGCATCTCACACCTCCCTATAGACATGAACCAATGTGTTTTCATAGCAATGAGTACCAGGCTGTGGGTGCCACAATTGTGGCACCTGTGGGAAGACTTCTGGCATTCAACATCAGCACTTCCTGGGCCTCCAGCCTGCACATCTGAGATTCGCCAGACTCTTCCATCACCAGAGCCTATTCCTTGAATGAAATCTGCTCAGTATGCACACGGATCTGATTGGTCCAGCTTCTCTGCAGAGCCCTGACTAACACACTCCTGGAGCTTTGCTCCTTCCTCTCAGTCTGCCTCAAGCCAGCTCTGTGCCCACACTCCCTCCCTCATCCCCCTCAGTATCATTCACCCGCCGTCCCTATGACTCATAGGCCTATAATAAACCTTCGGCTTCTGTTTGCCACGCTCTCTGTCTCCTCTCTTCATTCAAGAGTCTCCCCAAATCCCACATCATCCAGTCAAGGGAACAACAGCCTGGCCTTCCTAGAATGAACCCAATCAGTGGAGCAAAGTTAACAAAGAGAACGTGAATAGATGACTGCTAGTTGGAAATTAATTTCTGAGACTGTTCCACGTATGACCATAAGAGAATTTGGTGTTCCCGGAAGCAACAAGGGGCTGCGTGCTTCACAAGACTCTTTGTCTCTGCCTACAGACTCGTGTTAGTCTTATCTTTCCAAATGGCTAATGGCTCTCATAAGCCTATAGTCATAGGCATGGCTTCCTGAATAAGTGCCAAAAGCCATCGCTTTGCATGATGATGGGCTGCAAAGACAAACTCCTGTCACCATCTTGATCATAAGACTGGGTGATTGTGGGTGAGGAGGCCTGCAAGAGTCAGGGAAAATCCCTAAGAAAGGCGCATCCTCTTGACAGTAAGTCTTTCATCATTGCAGCTCCGCCATAGGATCCGGGTCCTGTGACAGGCTCACTGTGAGCACTTTATAATGTCCACAGCAAGGAGCATAGTTGTGACTGGGGTCCATGAACCTCACCTGTGTTTATTGTCAGGCAGCTCAGTTCAGAGACCACAGGCAGCTGGAGGGAGTAGCTATGGCCAGTTACTGCAAATGGTGGCCAAGCTTCTCATTGTCACCCCCACACTGCAGATGACAAGGGCCTCAGGCTCTTCTCCTTCCTCTCAAATGCCAGGAGGAGGGAGCCCTTGCAGAGCAGCAGCCATCACAGAGGCACACTCCCAGGAGTTATTGCCATGCTGCGATGTGCCCTGGGGCTCCTCCGGGGAGCTGCTCTCCCAAACACCCTGAACGGCTTGCGGGGGGGGGGGGGGGGGGGGAAGGGGGGAGAGTAATGTTTAAAAGAGAATGAAAACCAGAATTGTCAGTTTCACTTTGTGCCGGCTTCCAAAATGTCAAGGTGAAAGAATGTAGACTCTCTAGGCACTCTAAATCCAATTAGCCCTGTCTCTACAGCACTAACAACCAGGGGTGACTCAGCCCTGCAGAGTTGGGTTTCTTCTTATGCAAACTGGGAGCATGATGCCTGCTTTCTCTGAGGATAGATACCAGCAATAATGAACCCACTCGGCACCTACTCAATAACATTCATTTCCTTCTCTGCTTCCCTGATCCAAGAGCTCCATCAACTCAATGAAGATTATATATATACATACACATATGTATATATATATAATGGTTATCATTATATATTATATGTAATCATTATAATTTGCAAGCCTGGTAGATTTGGTGTTAAATCTTGGTATGCAAAGGTTGACCAGGAGTAGGATGTGGAGGGGAGGAAAACTCACTTAATATCGGCACACAAGCATTAAAACAGTAAGAGGGTCCCAAATCACACCACATTGTGCATTCAAACAGAATAAGGAGAAGGAACGACAAAAACAACATATACTCTGACTGCGATGAGTTCCAGCAATCTTAGATTTTAGTGGGTTTTCAGGGAGCACTAAATTTCCAGTAATTAACACAGCTTCAATAGACTCACATAAAGGGAGGCAGCTCACTGCCACATCCTCCCTCTTCCCACCCAACAGATGGGCCAAGTTTCCGGGCAGCTCCTACTTCGCAATGCACCAGAAATAAATTCAAACAGCAGGTAACAACAGACAAGTAAGAGCCCCTCTTCCGCCCCCAACACTGGGAGATGGAGTTATTCATAACACATTTGTTCAGCTTCAATCTCTCCTCTTATATTAAGATGGCTTGGCAAGATGGCTTTACAATGGTTGAATTACATTTAACGGTGAGGAGAGGAGTCACCCCCACCTCGTGTATATGTGTGTGTCCCTGCATGCCATCTCCCCTTCTTGTCTCTTCTTTTGGGTCTAAGCCTACCGTCAAATGAGAAGCTGAGAGCCCTCTGGTGGCTGCATTAGCTCTTCATTTCTTAGAGACACGGAAGCACATTATCTTGAGATGCGAAGTTCCTACTTCTTGTTTTGATCAGCGAGTTTCCACTTTGTAAACAGGCAATGCCATGTCACCCCTTCAATTTCTTTGATGCCCATTCTCTACGATTAGGCAAATCGTCAAGGCGCCTTCCAAAGACACCAGTTTCGTAATTTAATTCTCAGATGTTTATCTAACAATATTGATTGGGTGTCTATAGAAAGCCTGATACCATCCTAGGTATAAGAAAAAAATACGAGGAAATTTAAGTAACCTCTGACCATGAGAAGTTTGTGTTATGGACAGAAAGAATGGCTTTTAATGATGTGTTTTCCCTATGAAATGGATCTATTTTATTATGAGTAATGTTCTTATCAGCGGTATGCCTCTAGGCTCCCTGCCTTCCATCATTCTCCTACTCTCCAATCTAATCACACACAATTTACAACCAACTCTCCTTACTTGAATTCCTGTTGACATAAGCTTAATTAACTCAGGGCACCAGCATTTCAGATCCTTCCAATATAGACTTTAAACTTTTGGCTTTTGACATTAGTTTTGAGTATCTGCAACAGATTTTTCCAGAAGTTCACATGTTGAAAGTGTGGTCCTTTCTCTAATGATACTGAAGACGTAATGGGGCTGTAACCATGTGAGGCCTGATGGGAAGGAAGTGAAGCCATGGGAATAAGATGCTCAAAGATGGATTGGTGTTCTTCTGTGGAGACTGGGTTAGTTCTCTCAGGAGCTAGACGAGCTCTTGTGTGAAGTGCTCAGCCTCCCTCTCTCCGGTCTTTCTTGCAGGCATGCCTTCTCTTGGCACAGGCTTGTTTGCCTGTCCACTCTTCTCCCACCTTTTGATCCAGCAAATAGGCTACCCAGAAGCTGAGCAAACCCAGACACCATGCTCTTGGACCCCCAAAACTATGATCCCAAATGAAATGTTTTTATTCATGGATCACAGAGTTCATGTGCTCTAACAACAGTATAATACTGTACACACAGCACATACTGCAGAACTCACAATGTATAATAGTGACTGCATTCAAAAGGCTTTGTCCCTCTTTACCTCCCTGACCCCAGTCCATCCAGTTCCCTTCTTCCAGGCAACTATAAGTCCAATTGCTTGGTTGTACTTATGGAGATATGAGTAGGCTCTTTAAAAAATAATAGCATGCTGTCTGGTTTTTCTTTTATCTTTCAGTGAACATTGCTGAAAATATTCTAACTCGGTGTAAAGCAGGCTACTTTGTCATTCTTAAAGAAATACATAGAAGTCTATTATATACTGTCATAATTTATTTAATCATTCCCTGTTGATGGAAATTCAGACCATCTTTAATCATTTACTATTATAAGTTGTCATTGTAGTGAAGACTTTCATACAGACATCATTTTGTATACAGGCCAGAATATACTTAGAATCATTCCTGGAAGTGGGATTACTGGATCAGGGGGATGTGTATATTTTTACTTTTGACAGTCACTGCCAAATTACCCTTCTGAGAGGCTTTATCAAAGTCTGTCCTCTCTGACAGAATGTGGGGTCTGTTTTCCAGACTCTTCAGCAGTACAGTGAGTTATAACTTTGTGTTTTATCTTTCCTAGTTTTATGGGTGGAAATGGAATCTCAATAGATTTTTGACTTAAATTATTCTTATTTTGAGTGAAATTAAACATCACATAAGAACATTTTTAAAGTATTAAGCATATGTTCATATTTATTTAAAATCATTTGTGGCAGTGCTGGAAAAGTAGCTGAGGGCTGCAAATCTACAAGGCAAGTACTCTGCCATTGAGTTACATACACCACCAGACCTACATGAATTTTCTATAAACGAACTTTCTATAGTCTCTCTCACTCTCTCGCACCCTGCTTCCCTCCCCCTCTCTCTTCTCTAGCTCATTAGTTTTAACTGGCAACTGTTGCGGAACAGTCTTCACAGTGTGCACTGTGAAGATGTGTCATTCGGATTGGTTTAATAAAAAGTTGAACAGCCAATATAGCGAGGCAGGAATTTTGAGGAAGAGAGGTCACATGGAAGAAGAAAGGGAGTCTACAGCCAGACACAGAGGAAGCAGAACATACAGGAGGAGAGGTAACAGCCATGAGCCACGTGACAGGATGTAGATTACTAAAAATGGGTTAATTTAAGTTATAAGAATTAGTTAGAAAGAAACCTAAGCTATAGGCTAAGTTTTCATAATTGATAATAAGTCTCTGTTTTATGATTTGGTATCTGGTTGGAAAGACAGAGAGTTGCTACAGTCAACACAACCAGAATCCACTGGGAACAGAGTCTTCATGGGAAAATATCTTGATCAGGTTGACCTGTGCATATGCGTATGGGGGTTGTCTTATTGTTAACTGAGATGGGAAGATCCACTCTGAATGTGGGCCGCACCATTTCATAGGCTGGGTTCTAGACTGTATAAGAATAGAAAGGACTAGCTGAGAACTAAGCAGGCAAGATAATAATCATGTATTTATTCTCTCTCTGCTCTTGACTGTGAGCATGATACTTTAAATTCCAACCTGGACATCCACACAGTGGTGGACTAGGGTCTAGAACTGTAAGCAGAATCAATTCTTTTCTCACCTAAGTTACTTTTGATCAAAAAGTTTAATTGCAACAACAGAAATGATTTTCTCTCTCTTGCTCTCTCTCTCTCTCTCTCTCTCTCTCTCTCTGTCCCCCACAAGCTTCTAGAAAGCAGCCTCCAAGATGGACCCAGATGATCCCCTGATCCTGGTACTGACACACATATGTAGTACCCTCCTACATTAAACTGTGATGTGTGGCCAATAAAACATAAAAGAAGAATAGTATATTACTTTCAAGATTAGTTTATAAAAAGTGTTAAGCTTATGTCTTGGTGACTGTCTTAAGTCACACTGCTTTGGGTACTCAGTAAGCATGTCCTGAGAAGACAGACATGAGGAGCCATGTGAGGAGTAATTGACGTCTCCAGTGATGAACAGAGGTCTCCAGCCACAACTTACACAAATGACCCCAAAAGTGATCCTCTGGGCTCTAGCAAGTCTCAGGCTAACAACTCTGGCTCATGTCTCCACACACCATCAGGGGCTGTTCTCCTCTAGTCCTAAAACCATCCAGTCATTCTGCATCCAAATTCCCAGCCCTTAGTCCTATGAGATAAAAAACTTGTGCTGATCTTGACTGCTAAGTTTCATGGTACTTGGATTTTTACATATCAACTACTGTCAGCATAGAGTTCTCAATACATTAAGAAAAGGTCTTTTCTCTTATGCTTCAACTTACTGACGCAACTTTGGAATATTTTTTCTGTTGAGTGACTATTAGTTTTTTTTTTTTTTGTACGTATTTTTCTTTTTCCTTCCTTGGCTTCCCCAAAGATGTTTATATAAGTTTCCTGTCTTAGAGCCACTTGGTCCCAAATACCCAGTAACCACTTTCCAAATTACTACATAGTGGCTTAATGTTATTTGTAAATGATTAACCAATAGCTCAGTCTTATTACTAACTAGCTCTTACATTTTAAGTTAGCTCATATCTCTTACTTACCCTTTGCTTGGTCACGTGGCGTTACCAAGTTACTTTTCTCAGTGCACCATTCCTATCTTGCTCTTTTCATATTTTGCTGGCATCTCCTGCCCTTTTCCTTCCCATCATCCTTAGTCTACTCACTATACTTTCTGCTTGGCTACTGGTCAATCAACATTTTATTAAACCAATTTGAGTGACAAATCTTTACGGTGTACAAGAGCATTATTCCACAGCAGGCTTATTTTCTTTTTACATAGTAAAACACCAGTTTGGGATTACTCTTCTACTTGGAAATGATGAAAACAATACTTGGAAAAACTTTCCCCAAATTTCCCCACTTTCAAGAATAAAGGACCAGGTCAATTGAGACATCTTTCCTGCTAGAAATCAACTAAAAATCACAAGAAGAAAATCATCTTCTAAATTTAGACAAGCTAGTATGTATTCTAGTCTGTTTTTTGTTGCTCTAATAAAATACTAAAAAACACCAAGATGGAAGAGAAAAAGAACTTATTCATCTTACAGGTTCTATAGTACATTATTCAAGGAAGCCAAGTCAGGAACTTGAAACAGAAACCTCAGAGGAACACTGCTTACTGCCTCTGGCTAGTTCAACTGTCATTCTTACAGAGCCCAGGCTCAACTGCTAGAGACTGAACCACCCACAGTAGGCTAGATCTCCCTACTTCTTAGCAACCAAGCAAATGTTTCACAGATGTGGCCACGGGTCATTATGCTCTAGGCAAATCTTCAGTTGACATTCCCTTTCCAAGGTGACTCTAGGTTTGTGTTGAGTTTATATTTGAAGCTAACTGTGACAGTAAGAAATTACCAAAGCAAGTTCCAAGAGACTCCAGGGTCTCAGAAAGGGAAGAAAACCAATGGGAGAATTTGCAATGAAGGTGCCTGAAGAAACAATCATGTTAATAGTTTTGAAGGCCCTACAAGTAAGAGGAACAGAAGTCAAATTCAGAAGCCCATGCAGGCTAGTAGGTCAGTGTTAGATTTCCCTTTGCCATAAAATGGAATTGCAAAGGGAAAAGTACCAATTTCCTAGTAAAAATGGGCTCAAGATAGAGATAATCTTGATACTGAGTAAAGGGGAAAAGTGAACACACACACACACACACACACACACACACACCTGAATACTTTTATCTACCAATCAACCTTTCTGTAGAATTACAGCCCGAAATGAAAAAAGTCAGGGGAGTTTCAGAAAACTCTAAGCCAGCCGGTCGGTGGTGGTGCACGCCTTTAATCCCAGCACTCGGGAGGCAGAGGCAGGCAGATCTTTGTGAGTTCAAGACCAACCTGGTCTACAAGAGCTAGTTCCAGCACAGGCTCCAAAGCCACAGAGAAACCCTGTCTCGAAAAAAAAAGAAAAAAAATAGAGAAAACTCTAAGCCAGGAATTAAATTTAAGTTGACTACAGAAAAAGCAATCCTCATATATCTTGCAGGGACAGTTATCTGAAGAGGGACACCTTCCCACAAGGCATCATCGAGTGCATGCTTCCCAGAGAGTGAGCAGTGCATGGTTAGCACACAGCCATGATGCTGTAAGGAAGTGAGAGACTGGGACGGGAAACAGAAGTCATAACAGATGCCATAAACAGACCCTGAAGACTTCAGGACGTAGGCAAGCTGATGAGATCTAGAGAATTGCATTTAGATATAAAGACTGAAAACTATCTCAATGAACAAGGAAGGGGACAAAGAAAAAAAGACCTTGTGGAAATAAAGAAGACCGGGGTGTCACTTCTGGAGTCAGAACTAAAAGAAACAACCAGTTAAAAGCCCTGCAGGTGTTTGTAAGGGGAGAATGGATAAAATCATTGAGAACTGAAGGACTGACCCAAAGAAATGATTTCAACTGCAGGAAAGAGAGAGACAAAAGGTGAAAATATAATTAAAATAAATAGAAGACCGTGGGGGTACATGTGCTTAGAACCGTGTGTGTGTGTGTGTGTGTGTGTGTGTGTGTGTGTATAAACAACTAGAACTGATTGTGAATTTACCAGTGTTAGAAAATGCATAGCCAATACTTAAAATCAAATGTATTGTTATATGTTAATATAAATAACGAAGATAAAATTATTAAAAACAATTTATAGTGGTATAAAAACACAAAATCCTTAGTATTTGCTGTGGTAGAATTTATATGCAATAAATGCCTAGATCTTAAGTTCAGTTTGAGGATCCTTGGCAGTGTATGCCCTGTGTTCTATCCCCATGCCCTTTTCCTAGTCAAGACGTAAAGCCTTCATCATCTGCCCTCTTCAGAAGGCCTCCTCCTGCTCCTCTTAAGTTTCACCGCTAGCCCCAGGCAGCCTGTGCTCTTATTTCCTTCCTTGCAGATAAGGACAAATACATGTTACATCACTTTGGTGCACATGGGCTATCTGGCTTCGTTGTCTTGGCATGGGTCTGATGTTCCTGGGGCTCACCCATCCAATTTACATCATTTTTATTACTTTTCATATGTATGAGTACATCACAAACTCGTTATGGTCTTGATAGACCTTCGGGTCAATTTCAGTTCATGCTGTTATAAATAATGTTGCTGTAAACTTTTATGTGCAAGTCCTTTGGCAGAAGGATTTTTTTCTAGATGTGCCTGGAGGTGAAACAATGGGTCATATTGCACTCGCCACACTACTGAATCGCCCACATAAGTGGTAACCCATTGAAATACCAGTATTTGAAAACAGGGACCAGGTGTTGGTCATCAGTCTATCTCTGATGTCTTGCGTAGTAAAACGAACACAGAAAGTAATAGTGTATGTGAGTTAGGTAGGTATAGTTAGGATAAAGATTTTTAAGGACAAAAGCAAACTACGTATTTAATTCAGCTTGTTCTTGGTTATATATGGTAACACTTCAAGAAAATATGCTAATTTTTAAAATTATATAAAATTAAGGCCAGGCATTTGAGGTACACACTAATATGAGTATGAAATCAGCCTGTAGTGCATAAGAAGTTGTCTCATATAATACAATATAATATAAAATAAAAGTAATGTAAAAACAGGAAAATGCTTAAGAAAATGTGAATGCTTACAATACTAAGATTGGCTAGTATGCATCGACTTCTAATAATACAGAAATATTTTAATTATCACTGCATTCATTCCTTGTATCCTAAGTAATCAATATACGACAATAAGTCTTATAGCAGACAAGTACAGTGTAGCTTTTTAAAGTTTTGATTCACCCAGAAAGACAGCTCCGCGACTAATAGTGCTTTCTACTCTTGCAGAGGCCCAAGGTTTGGGTTCTGTCACCCCCACAGCATCTCATAACTGCAACTCCAGTTACAGAAAATCCAGTGCCCTCCACTGGCCTCCATGGGATCCTGAACACGTGGTGCGCACAAACTCATACATACAAATAAAAATAACAAATAAGTAAAAGTCATTGTGCCTATAGTGGATATGGGGAAGGAACTTTGAGTTTTTATTTTAAAAAGTATTACTTTTGAATACAGTTTTCGATCCAAGTTTCCCCAAGCCAAGGATGAAAGCAGTAATAGCGGTGCTCACATCTCTTATGTATGGAGTTTTTGATTTTAATTCATTCTGCTATCAGAAAAGCCTGTTTCAAGGTGAGTTCTTGAGAGTGTCATCACCATCAACACCATCAGTTAGCATCACCATTTGGCCACTTACTGTGTGGCCTGGAGCAGGTTGCTATGAACTTGGGAAATGAGGGTGCTATTCTACCTCATTGTGAAGATGAAAAGCTACTGCATCTAAAGTTCGCCCACCCGAGTGAACAGTAAACCAAAGCTCAATAGAGCCACTGCTGTTGCTCCTGACTTTGGAATCATGGTTCTTGCTCCTTTTCCTGTTGCTATGATAAAGTACTCTGGCAGAAGCAACTTATGGGATAAAAAGAGTTTGTTCAAGAGTACAGTCTCCCAAGGTGGGGAAGCCAAAGAAGCAGGAGCCGGAGACAGTTGGCAGCACTGCACCCACAATCAGGGAGTGAGGCAATGCATTCATGCTGATCTTCAGCTCTCTTCCTCCATCTATATGGTCCAGGCTCCCAGAGAGGATGGGATGGGTGGGTCTTCACACCTCACTTCCTAAATCAAGATAATCCCCCACAGTATGCCAGAGACCCATCTCCTTGGTGTTTCAAGATGCTGTCTGGATTTAGCAATTATCAGTAGTCATCATGCTGGTTGACTGGTGGTAACTCCTGGGTAGATGAATGAATCTTCTTTCTCAGACGTCAAGATTTTTCTCTCAACCACAATCGAGTAAAGCCGCTGGAGTGTCCATCAGAGAAACCCCTGACAGCAATCATTTTAGGTTCTAGCAATAAATCAAACGCCAGCTAGTATGCCTTCCGCCACCTTGAACCTTAAAACTCCAATTTAGAAATTATAACCTCAACTTTCCAGTACCATGAATTAATAAGCCACCTTTATAAATTGATCAATTTTTCTAAACATAAACCTTACATATAGTCCAATCATTTCTACATTAACCAGAGGGTAGAATTTAAACTCTGATTAGCTAATTTTCATTATCATTTATGCCCCTAAATTCTGGAATTATATAATCCTTCACTAGAAGCGTAATTTTTATGAGAAATTACATAAGTTACAAGGTCTCATAGATGCAAATCAAAGCTAATAGATCTGCTGCCAAACTTTTATGTCAACATAAAAATCTAGGAGCGTAGCAGTGAGGACTGGGCAGGGTCACTTGCCTACACCCCTTTCCCCACTTTCCCCTGATGCCCCTGAGATGGCACTGATCAACGGGTTCTTTTATTCTTTCTTTTTTTGGACAGGATTTCTCTGTAGCATTAGAAAATGTCCTGGAACTCGCTCTATAGACCAGGCTGGCCTCGAACTCACAGAGATCCGCTAGCCTCTGCCTCCTGAGTGCTGGGATTAAAGGCATGCGCCACCACCACTCGACTCACAATGGAATTCATAAAAAGTAGTGTTCGACAATTTATTTTTCCCAAGACTCTGTCTCCTGTGCTGTTCATTCCCAGCCTGCTACATCTTCACCTGTCAGAATGCTCATCCCTGAGACTCCAATTCATCCCAAAGAATGATCAGAAAGCCATCTTCCCTGGCGAGAGGCATTGTGGTAGCAGATGCGAGAACTGGAAGTGTCATAGGGGTTTCTCCGTTTGACCTACGAGTTCAACTGAAGACAAGTATTTTGAATGTAAGCAAGCCCTTTAAAGTTCCAGGAAGTGGTCCTCCACTGAGTCCTAACTGTTCTGACTCATCTGGTCTCTAGGGAGAGTTCACTTTCACCCCGATCTCCACGCTGTTTCTATTTGCTTACATACCCGCGTTTATCTAGAAGCGCCAGTACCAAGAGTGACACTGAGGAGCTCCGGAGTGAACAGCGAGAAAGGGTCTACGCAAGGCTCTGAAGCGGTGAAAGCAAAGAGCCTGTCGGAGGATGTTCTGCATTTCTGGTACCTGTCCCAACTGACAAACACACTTATGTGTCTGATCTTTAGTAATCCAAGTTCTTAGTTACAAACAATAGAAGCTGTCCAGGCTACTTAGATTAGGAATATTTGTGCTGCAAGGATAGAAATAGTTCCCGGCATTCCCACGGCTATCAGAACATGTGCAGTCAGGAGTCAAGGGAGGCTCTTTCATGTGACATGAAAACGCCATGTCATGGTCACATAGTACCTAAAAGCGGTCTCAGTAGCTATCTTCCACTGAGCATTGACCCCCTTCTGTCACTGTGCCCTGAACTTAACCTCTACATTTCTGAAATTGGGCGCCCATCCTTTCAGAGAACTGAATCAGCAAAATGTTTGCTGAGCAAGCAAGAGGAGCTGGATTCAATTCCCAGAACAAGGGAAACGTGTGGTACACGCTTACAATTCCAGCACCAGGGAGGCAGAGACATGTGGATCTCTGGGGGTTGCAGGCCAGTCAGACTAACCTAATCAGCAACCTTCAGACCAATTAAAGCCCCTATACAAAGAAACAAGACAGGTCTATTTGTAATGTTAGCATACTGTGCATCTGCTTCTCCTAGTCATAGAAATAGCTGCCTAGACATGAGTGTGAGTATGTGTCACACACATACACACACACACACACAGAGAGAGAGAGAGACAGACAGAGAGAGAGAGAGAGACAGAGACAGAGAGAGACAGAGACAGAGAGAGGAGAAAGAGAGGAGAGAGAGAGAGAGAGAGAGAGAGAGAGAGAGAGAAAGAGAGAGAGAGAGAGAAAGCATAATAACCAAAGGGGAGCAGCTGCAGAGGATAGGGGAGTGGGGAAAACCCTTTCCTGCCCAGCACACAGAGTTGGCCTCAGCCACAGCCATTAACATGAGATCCAACAGCCGTCTCCTCTTGACCAGACTGAATCTGTCATTTCCTTTCTTATTTTTAAGCTCCTCTTTTCTGCTATATTTTCTCCCCTCGGGCATTTGTTAACTATACTTAAGGCTGGGCGAGACCCCAGTCATAGCTCCTTTGATCCGTTTCTTCACCCCACTCTCTTAGAACAGCTTGAGTGCAACAGTTCCTCTCTATATGGCCAGTGTAGTCAGCTTCACCCTCTCAACCCCTCACTTTCTCTTTCTGTTACAGAAGAATCGGGAGTCCATCTCCTGAAGTTCACAAAAAGTTTTGAATGGTAAAATTCTCTGCCACAGGCTCCCCCCCCACCAACCAGTTCCTTCCTCTGTGAATTCAGCAAGGTTCAAATATACTGAATGTGGCAGAATGAGGGGGCAAAGCTAGGAGAGAGATTCCACTCACCAAGCAACAAACTTAATCTCCCTGTACATAACCAATGCCTGTGGAGGGGGACTCTGAGTCCTTCGCCCCCAAATCCCTGGAAGATTGTGAAGATGGATTAAATGTCAGGAAGCTGTTCTCATACTTTTAACTTAGGTCTGCCTCTGTTGCCCCTCCCAGTCTCTGTAACATAGTTTCCCAATAATAACTGCAGGCTGTGGTAACATAAAATTGCCTAGGACCATGGCTGACTTCAGATAAATTTGCTCCTGGCACAGTAGAAAAACTCAGCTTCTCTTTAAGTGAGCTTGCTCTTCCATCTAGAGAATCCCCAGGCAGCAATGCCACGAGCCTCGAAGGTACATCATGACATATGTTAAACAAATGAAGTTCATGGCATAAACGACTGGCCTCATGGGGGCTGCTTTGAAATGAAAGCAATAATGTTTCCTTTGCTAGGGAAAAGGACATGTTCTTCCCTCCTCTTCCTAATGACTGTCCTGACTCTGATCACAGCCTAGAAATTTACTAAGTGAAAATGTGGCAAACACGAAATCGCTGTGGGCTTTCTTAGCAGGCCTGAACTTCAGCTTTGGACTCCTGCTTCTAAATTGCCTTTGTGAGTAGCTATGGGGTGGGCGGGGTGACAGTGAAAGCGCAGCATGGCTCAGACAGCTCCTCCCAAGTCTGCCTTTTCTTCCTCAGTGATGAGGAAGAGGGAATGTTAAAAAAAAGACTGCTTTTTCGTTTCCTGGCCACCCAGACCCGAATAATCACATAAAACTGTATTAACTACAGCACTGTTCTGCTGATGGCTCAGGCGTATTCCTAGCTAGCTCTTATATCTTAATCCATTTCTATTAATCTATGTATCACCACGAGACTCTGGTTTACTGGTAAAGTTCTAGCATCTTTCTCCTTTTTCAGCTACATGGCCTCTGTCTGACTCCACCTTCTTTCTCCCTGTATTCAGTTTAGTTTTCCCTCCTACCTATATCCTACCCTGTCATAGGCCAGAGCTTCTTCTTTATTAACCAATAGCGATAAAACATATTCATAGCATACAGAGGGGAATCCCACATCCAGGGAAGACACAGCCTCTAAAGAGAGAGCCCTGTCTTCTGCTTTGCTTGTCATTGTCTGTGCTGTGATGCACTCCACCTTGGCAGTGGCAGTGGGTAAAGTCATAGAAGTAGACTCCAGTTTGTAATTTTACAACAGGAACACCCCTCAGAACTACCAGCTGTCTGATGTTCTTTCCTTGGGGGTGCAGAACCCAGATCAGTGGGGCCCTTGCTACAAGGTCAAAGGCAACAGTGCTAGATGAGGAAGCTCCATCGCAGAGGACTGTATTTCAGATAGCCAGGGAACTCAAAAGCTTTAAAAAAAAATGCTGTATTATTCCTTGTATCCAAAATATTTGATAATGTAGCCACTCCCTGCAGTTACTACTTCTGGGATTTCATATTTTTAAGCTAATAATTGCTTACCTTGATGGCCTGTATTAAAAGAATCTCACATGTGTGTGTGTGTATGAGTGTGTACATGTATGTACATGTGAGTGGAAGCATGTGGAAGCCAGAGGTTAACCCAGGGTGTCTTTCCTCAGGAGACATCTACTTTGCCTAATGCTGCGGGATCTCCCACTGAACCCTGGGTCTCACTGATTAGGCTCGGCCCGCTGGCAATCAGTCCCCAGGGATCTGCCTTTCCCAGCCTTCCTAGGGCTATGGCTACAACTGTGGACACATGTCTTGGCTTTTCACATGTATTCTTTGTCTCACAACAGATCCTCATGCTTACCTAGAAGTCATTTTACCAATTGAGGCCAGACCCTGTTTTCAGTCTTAATTAGACCCTGACTTACATAGATACTTATACCAGAATGAATCCAAGGAAACACATCACTCAATTCCTTTAACAGTGGAATCTGGGAAATTGTTTTAATGACCTCTTAGCTTTGCAGAGTACAGCAGAGCACCTGTCATTGATCACTAGGGTTCTAATGATCAATGGCATTGAGCAACACATAGTTAATGGCATTAGCACCTTCAGTTGGGTATAATTCTTACTAAAACAAGGGCTTTGGGAGGACCACAGGCCTACTGTCCTTGCCAATAGCATCATAATAGATGACGACAACAAGGAATGGCTTCTCTTGAATGTAGGGAACAATTATTGGAGACAAGTTCATGTCTGTAGATTCTCAGTTCAAACCGTTGAAAGTCAGAAAACTTCCAAGTTTGTCCTAAGAGATTTTTTTTTTAATTTTCTTCCTGAAAATAAGTCACCAAAGTTAAGGATGGCAATTGCAGAATTAAAACCAAGGTCAAGTCCACAAGTTCTCAGCTTTCACAAGTGATGACTTCCAGTATCAGATGGAAAAGATAAAGTGCCTTAGGATTAGGATGAAGATATCTAGATAGGTTCAGAGTGGGTGGAGGATCCTCCCCTGCCAGCCAAAGTTTCTTGTATTTCTAAAGATCTTGGCCTCTCTACTTAAGTCAACTTTAGCAATGGGGCAGAGCCTTTGCTATGAAATATTTCTTCTCTTCGAGGCCTTTCTCGTTGGTTCCTTTTGCTGCAACACCCATACTTCGTACCTAATCTATATTAGTTTCTTTTCTATTGCTGTGGTAAAACATCACAACCACGGTGAGTTATAGAAGAAAGGGTTTATTCGGGCTTACCGTCGATGAAGGACCAGCAGAGGCAGCGGGCAGCAGGCATGGTGGCAGAAGCAGGAAGCCTGAGGATGACAAGCTCTTGAACCACAAGCCCAGAGCAGAGAGAAGAAACTTGAGAGGCACAGGTCTTTAAACTCTCTGGTCTACCTCCAGTGGCATACTTCCTCTAACAGGCTACATCTCCCAATCCTCCCAAACAGCTTCAATTGGGAACCAAATGTTCAAATTTCTGAAACTTTGGAGGACATCACTTTCAAACCAAGCTACCACAAGATCTGAACACATCCTATTGTAGGCAAGTAGTAAGTGATTCAGAAACTAAGATAATCGTAATATAGTGTAAATTAAATGTACAATGGCAGAATGTGAAAAATAAATGTGGGGCTTTCTCCTTGAGATATCCAACCAACGAAAAATGAATAGACTATAGAACAGACTGGACTTTATTGAACATAACAAAATGCATGAAGTTAAAACAGTCTGGATTTGAAGCTATATCTCCTGCAACTAGATTTGGTTTTAATAGTTTTCTGGCAGCTCATAACCATGACTCATGTTTACTGAAACAGAGATACCTCTGACCGTGGTAAAGCATGAGGAATCTGTCTAATTCTCAGGTACACAAGGTTGTAGGAGCCTAGTCAAAGTGTGGTACCTAAATTTATTGTCCTATAATCCGCAACCCACCCAGTGTAGCTGGAGGACACTTGTCTTATAAGAGCATCGAGACGTTCATTGGTGATGGCGATATCAGCGTTGCTGAGCAGTTCAATGATGGCTGTCCTGTGGACTAATGCTGCCATTGAAGACGTAGAGAGACGATGTGGGCCTAGCATAGCACAGGCAGTTTGGGGTGTTGATTACTAACGAAATGAAATGCATTAATAGAAGAGTACACCAGAGGAGAGGCAGTCATTAGGACATTTAAATTTACAGTCCAAGTGTCCACAGACATGCTGCTAGGCCTCTGCTGGGGTTTGCCAAACTTTCCCTATAAAGATAGATATAAGAATATTTTGCCCTTTGTACACCAAGAGGCCAAAAGGAGATTTTCCAGAGGTAATTACATAAGAGAGATAACAAAGCTTCAATAAGTGTTCACAGATGAAATGAAAAAGTATAGCGCTATGAACTGAGTATAATTTTCTTGTAATAAGTATAGTCTGGTGAGTGCTGTGGAATAACCCTTCTGCACGCTGTGAAGATGTATTGCCCTCACTGTTAATACAAAGCTGATTAGTCATTGGCTAGGAAGTATTGAGGGGGGGCAGAGAGAATGCTGGAGAGAAGAAGGGTGGAGCCAAGGGAGACAAGATGCAGAGCGAGCAGGATGAGAAGTCCATACGTGAGGTAAGCAAGCCTCGGGGCAGCCCATAGGTTAATAGAAATGGGTTAATTTAAATTATAAGAGCTTGCTGAAAGCAAGTCTAAGCTTTCGGCCAAATATTTACAGCTATATTAAGTCTCTGTGTGGTTATTTGGGAGCAGTTGCTGGGACAGAACTGACTGCCAGGACACAGAGAAAGTCCACCAACAAATGGCATTCCAGTGTGAGATACCTACATCCACATAACACCTGAGAAAGCTTTAAAAAGGTTCTAAACACATACAAGCAGAGATAAAGGCAGTCTCCTAGTCTTGTGTTTCTCATGGGGGTGAAGTAGAGAATGTGTCTCCCAGCAGCTGCCTGTGGGATGGAGTCAGCTGCCAACCACCATGTGCTAGTGCTGTTCACTAAGGGGAGCAGGGCGGCATCTAACATAACAATTTAAGATTCATCTCATGAGATCAAAAAACAATACAGATGTTCAGTAAAGACAGATCCAGATGGAAAAAGCCCTCTAAACAGGCTACAGTATGTTTAAAAATATACATATACATGGGAGAGAAAGGAGAGTATACATGTTCACAGAATAAAGATAGTTTAAAATAATAAAGTCTGTAAAAATAAAGTAATAAAAAATGTAAAGATGGGAAATACACAGAGAGTCTAGATCCTGTATGTTGTGGTGTTGTCTTAAATATTTTTTTCTGGATGCTGATGAATGAATGAGTGGTAGCTACTAAAACACATTGGATTATGAAAGCTGCTATATTAAACCTATATATTTTAAAAATATATTGACTTCAAAATGAAAGTCAAGAGATGTGTTGCTTTAGGGGAAAGGTTTTGTTTTTATTTCCACAGGAAATGAGAGAGAGGCTGTGGATTCATTCCAGGTTGCTATGGATCAAGTTTATTCTGGCTACAGACACAGAAATAAACCTAGAAAAACTACAAAACACAAGATGTATATTTTACCTGCTCAAACATAAAACAAAAGAGCATCTTCAACTAACGTGTGTACAACACACAGTCTGTACTTGTATTAATGCAAAAATGCATGTTACTTTGAAAAGTTCATGTATTTTCAGAACAAAGGGACCAGACACCAATGAAAACAAGTGGCCCAGGTAATCTAGCTCCTCAGAATGCCTCTGTTGCAGTTTTCTCAAAATTCTGCATCCAGAACAGTTTCAAGGCTACTGACTGAGATGACCCAGCCTTATAAACTATTCCAGTCAATATTTAACAATTATTCTGATTTTTCTAAAGGTTTCCCCAAAGATGTCAGAAGCCCCAGACAATAGGAAACAGTCTAGACAAAACAATACCCACATTCCCAAAAGATGTTTGTTATTATTTAAGGAGAGTTGGTTATGAGCTGTTATTGGCCATAGTCAGGAAAAAAGTTAAACAAAAGAGATAAATACAAATATCTATTTCTAAAGGAAAACAGGGGTATGATATAGGAATGATAGGAAAAAGGGATAGATTATTGAATCTACTTTAATCCAGAGAACAACTATTAATCTCAACATATTTTGCATTGGTATGGATATTGATTTATTGATACATATTTTAAAGTTATTTTTGCTATACTCTCTGGATATTTCTACTTTTTTTAGGGAGTTGTCATTATATAAGTCTCATTTTAAATTGCATAATTTAAAAATGCAGATTAGTAGTTAGTCATCTATAATAATCAAATTTGTGGTCATATTGGGTATGTTTTCAAAGCTAAACAGATATATTCAGATAAATGATCTTCAAACACTTCAAAGACCTACAAAATATGACTTTTAATATATTTAATAACCTAAGGCTTTTCATGGCAGTGAGACACATTTGCTCCTGACAGCATTAATTTACTTCAAAAGAAGATGATGGGCATTAAAGGACCTCTCTATGGAGCTTGTTTTCTTTATAGCAAAAGCTAGCCATTTGGCAAATAACTGTCCTTGCCTCAAATGCTGACAGTATACAATCCAAACTAGACCAGCAGGATGCAAAAGACAGCAACTGCCAAACTTTGCCAAGATAAGGTATGATAGTTTTTCAAAATTCCATGTTTCTCAGAAAAGTCAGCCAGATATACTAGGCCTACAGGTCAAAGATGGATGGTCCAATTTTACAGAACCTTGAGTGACTGTCCAGGCAGCCAGATGTCCCAGTCATCAGACAACATTACACCCTTGTAGGGTCTTTGATGAAGTGAAAGACTAAATAATTAGATTTAATTTTTTTCTTGGTTATGATAAAAGGTAAATTAGATATAAAACTTTAAACTCACAAAGGCAAATAATAGAATATTTTCTCTAATTTTGCCAAATTCAAATGGACTGAATATTGTAACTGTAATTCTTACTTGATAACTCTTTTTGTTATATATAATTTACTATGTTAAAGTAATGTAGGATGGTCCATCTTTATTTCTGTTGCTTTCATTGGTTAATAAAGAAGCTGCCTTGACCTGTAAGATAGGACACAGCCCTTAGGTGGGTGGAGTAGACAGAACGGAAGGTGGTGAGAGAAGGAAGTGGGCAGACGCCATGATTCTCCCACCCAAGATGGACGTACCTTAGAATCGTCCGGTAAGTCACCACCTCATGGTGACATACAGACTTTTATAATGAGTTAGTTTAGATGTGAGAGCTAGCCAAGGAAAGGCTAGAGATAATGGGCAAGGCAGTATTTAAATGAATATAATTGTCGTGTGGTTATTTTGGGTACAAGCAACCGGCGGCTGAGTGGGCCGGCGGCTGAGTGGGCCGGCAGCTGGGGGCTGGGAGCCAGGTGCCAGGAACACAGCCCGCACCAATTACAACTAGTTAAAACCTTCCTTTTTAATTAGACAAAAAGGGGGAAGTATTGTGGAATAATACTTCTGTACACTGTGAAGATGTGTTGCTTTCATTGTTTATAAAAAGCTGATTGACTGATGGCTAGGCAGTATTTAGAGGCAGTAAGAATGCTGGGGAGAAGAAGGGTGAAGTTGAGGGTGACTAAGTGAGACTTGAGCGATCAGGATAGGGAGTACACAGATGAGGTAAACAATCCTCAGGACAGCACATACATTAATAGAAACGGGTTGGTTTAAGTTATAAGAGCTAGCTAAAAACAAGCCTAAGCTATGTCAAGTATTTATAATTAATATTAAGTCTCTGTGCATTTATTTGGGGAGTGGCTGGCAGGACAGAGCTGATGGGCAGTCTAGATGGAAAACTCCACCTACAGGTGAGGAGAACAAAAAGGAGAATATACTATTTCACTTAATCCAGGCTCTGAGTTAGTACTTTCTATCATCAAAATTGCTTGCCAATGTTATCTGTTAAACTTGTGAATGTAACCTAATCTTTGAAATTCTTTTTTTACATAGATAAGCATTATATAACCAGCATTCATTGTGAAACAGCAAGGACATGTTCTAAGCAACATGCAATTTTGTACAACTTTGTAGTTGTGCGAATACAGAGTGCGCAGTATACACTGTTGCAGCCGATTTGTGTAATCAAGAGACACGGTCAACAGGAAATGATGAAGTTGCCACAAGCATGACCCAGTGTTATTTCATAATAAATGGCATTTAATGCCTAAGAAAAGGACATTTGATACCATTTATCGCCACAACCACACGTTATGCACTGTTCATAACTGTGTGTGATCTGCTTTAACACAGCAGGTTTGTCCACACCAGCATCACCACAGATACGTCAGGAATGTACTGTGCTGTGATGTCACCATGGCTACAGCATCACTAGCTTCCACAGTTTCAGTATAATCCTATGAGATGCTAGAGCCATCTTCAGACTTTGATTATGCTAGCTGATAATCATCACAGCTGGCTTTATTGGCTGTTGATCTGGAAAGAGAAAGCAGGGAGGGACCCTCATCTGAGTATCCAGCCACTTCTCCAAACCAGTTGTATATAATTCTGCTCTAATTGCACATAAGCTCAGGGTCTCTGGGATAGGCTAGACTAAGAAGATTTAAGTGGAGAAGGATTAGAAGTGAGAGTCATCTGCACAGCCATTGGGGAGCCATCATCCATGCTGGCTGTAGGCCTCCCACTATGGCTACTCTACAGTCACCCACGCTTCTGACCTTAATCACTCACCCATACCTAATGGAACTCGCAGGTTTCCTAAGATAAACTTTGGTGGAATTGTACCTTGCTTTATTGTAAGGACTGAAAGAGGAGAAGTAGACATTGTTTACATCTCCCAAGGGAGAGATTCTTAGCAACAAAAAATATTTACAAATATCTGTATTTTTGATAGAAAAATTCAATAAATTGCCAGTAAATTGCAGGTGAGCCTGCAATAGAGTTTGCTGCCTTTCCTGGTTTGATAGCAAATGATAAACTCATATTTTCTGCAGAGTACCTAGTGAAGAATAATTCACCAAAGAAACTTTAAATTTTTTAGGCTTTTATATGCATTATAAATTGGTCTAAGGCTTTTTGCCTCCATGCGTATTTTAACTAGTTTCAGCTGCAACACACCGCAGCAGATTCTACTTCGTAAGATTGAATTAGTGGTTTCTCACCTTCTCTGAGCATATGCTGACCTGCAATTCATCCTTATTGAACTACAGACGGTCCAGAAACTGTATCTTTAGTTATTTCAAACCAGTCAAGAATTGGCTCTCTGAGAAAACAATTGAACGGTATTATAAATGTTTGTCGACTAGTTCAGAGCCAAAGAAAACCACTCGAAATCACTTGCCTTGTTTTTAAATTGACTTTTTAAAAAATTATTACTTTTATTGATTTTTATTGAGCTCTATATTTTTCTCTGCTCCCCTCCCTGCCTCTCCCCTCCTCCCTTCAATCCTCCCCAAAGGTCCCCATGCTCCCAATTTACTCAGGAGATCTTGTCTTTTTATACTTTCTACTTCCCATGTAGATTAGATCTATGTAAGTGTCTCTTAGTGTCTGCATTGTTGTCTAAATTCTCTGGGATTTTGTAGGCTGGCTTTCTTTGCTTTGTGTTTAAAAACCACCTATGAGTGAGTACATGTGATAATTGTCTTTCTGTGTCTGGGTTACTTTACTTAAAATACTGTTTTCTAGCTCCATCCATTTGCCTGCAAAATTCAAGATGTCGTTATTTTTTTCTGCTGTGTAGATTGACTATTGATGTTCTCAGTGTTCTGAACTCTTAAACAACAACAAAAAAAACTTTTCCTGCTAAAATTCTAATAATCTTAAGTTTATTTCTCAAGAAACCTTCCTTTAACTGCTAAGATCAAGCATGATTTAATTAATCAATCATCAGTATATGAATTTTCTTGCTTGCTTGACTGGCAAATGAGCCACTTGGAAGCTACAGTGTCCTTACATAATTAATGGAGTCTTGCATTATTTCATTTGCTAAAAAGTACAATATATCCTGTCATAAATAAAACCTGGTGGTTAATTGTCAGAATTAATGTCCCTGGAGTCATCTTATATCCAGCTACAGAGGAGTAGAAAACACTGAAACCTCCATCCAACCCAAACTAGAAGGATAGAGCAGAAAATCGCTAATGGCCAAGTTGGCCTAATAACCTGAAGACATGGCAAGGTCATACCTGTAGATATGAGTTTCTCATACATCCTTTGTCATGCCTTAAAGACATACACACAAATTCCATTTTATCATGTTTTCTGCTCATGACATAAGTGCAGTAAGTGTCAATAAAATATCTAATAGCATAGTAATATGCATGATATTCAAAACACTGTTGCATTGTGGATATATCATGGATGTAGCCCCATAATTTGTAGCATGTTTGGCATTTATACTTATCTCCTAAGTATAAAGCATGATGTCTGGTTCATACACTCAATCAGCTCTGCTATGGAGTCATGAAATCACATAGGCCAAACATACCAAGTTCTCCAATAAAACTTTATGAATAGTGTTCATAAAAATTTCATTTGCCACCCAATTTTCCTTCTGGTTTTTCCCAATCACTTAACAGATACAAGCTATAGTTAGTACACAGTCCTACAAAGACAGCTGGTAGAACAGAAATGGCTGTGGACCCTGAGTGCCCAATTTCTAATCAATGTAACAAATTTCAGATCTGAGAGCTAGACCCAAATCCTTATCTAATGAATGATTCAGCTAATTCATAGACGCAAACCTTTTGGTTGAAGGGAAGATTAGAACCCTTTAGGAAGGAACTCCAGAGAACCCACTGGAAGCCTAACAGTGGGATCCTCAGCTGTTCATTACAGTGATTTCTCCTTGGAGCTGATAATACTGGATCTTTCAAGAATTAGCTAAAAGCAACATGAAGAAAAATAAGCTAGTTGGTGAGAATGGTATGGAGTTCTGTGTTTTTTATAACCAGCCATTAAATCCCAGCACAGGCCAATGTTTTCACCAGTTTGCCTCTGTCTGCATGCAGCCTGCTGGTAGGCTCTACCGCCTTCTCATGTCATCAGTCCTGTGCCTCTGGTCTCTCTTCCCTGTCCTTCCAGCACCCGTGAGATCACAGCATTGGCCATTTATAGGACAATTGCTAAAATAGCAACTGAGCGAGACAGAACACTAGCAGCCAAGAAAGAGATGTTTCATTCCACGTGCTTAAAAATAACCAATGACATCATGGGAAAAATCTAGGTAAGACTGCGCTTGCCCAGTGTGAGGTCACCGAGGCTTTTCTTCTGGATGAGCTCTCCGTTCTGGGCTACAAGCATAGAAAGCAAGACAATCACCTGCATTTCCTAGTCCTTTTTCCCTCCAAAGTATAGCGAGGTATGAGAAGTTTTCATTTAGTGGCCAGCATTACCTATTTTTGACCCATGACATTATTTTTTTAATTGTCAAGAGAAAAACAGTAAAGTGACTGCAACTTAAGCAACATCTTGTCATTTTCAACACAACCAAAACCTTAAGGTTTCATTTATTTCTTGAAGAACATTATGCAACTTTTTTGGAAAGGAACATAACGAGAAAAAGAAATAAGTTACCATTGTAGCTCCCACCCCATATACCATGTCTACCCCACCACCCTCCCCACCCCATCTAATAATGAACATCTATAGTATGTTAAGCAAACTCTAAGTGTCAGAATGCAAGTTCAAAGCATCTGAGGGGTAAATCAGGGACCCACATTTTAAGCAGGAGGATGCAAGAGATTAGTTAGAACCCCTGGTTCTAAACTAATGTGGAGGAGCATGAGGGCTGGTGCACATGGTGATGTAGTTAGAACCCCTGGATCTAAACTAACTGATGCAGGAGGATGAAGGCTGACACACATGGTGATGTAGTTAGAACTCCTGAATCTAAACTGACTGATGCAGGAAGATGAGGGCTGATGCACATGGTGATGTAGTTAGAACCCCTGGATCTAAACTAACTGATGCAGGAGGAT
>JAQHUG010000130.1:5535712-5597926 GCA_028555095.1 Dicrostonyx torquatus
GAACCCCTGGATCTAAACTAACTGATGCAGGAGGATGAGGGCTGACACACATGGTGATGTAGTTAGAACCCCTGGATCTAAACTAACTGATGCAGAAGGATAAGGGCTGACACACATGGTGATGTAGTTAGAACCCATGAATCTAAACTAACTGATGCAGGAGGATGAGGGCTAATGTATATGGTGATGTAGTTAGAACCCCTGGATCTGAACTAACTGATGCAGGAGGATGAGGGCTGACACACATGGTGATGAAAATTGACCATTTCTCCGGACTGAAGGTTCCAAGTAAAAACCACGACTCCTATGAAATGGCAACCTATATCTTCCCATGAAACTGTGTGTCAGAGAGCCTTCCTGTGGGCCCTGTCAATTTTTTTGATTGAACTCTATTACATGGGTCATCACGCTTATCATACAGTCATGTGACTCTGAGCCACCTTCCTGCACCATAAGCTTCCAAAGGGTAGAGACTAGGTTTTCTCTTCGTTTGTGGATGATTTTATTTTTATTTTTAATAAACAAGTCTTACAGAACCACCTTCTGGAACTTAATCTCAATGAACAAAGTGGTGTGTATCATAGCTTTTGGACATAAAACTCAGTGCCACGTACTATTATTGTATAAACCCAAATGAAGTTTCTTTTAAAAAATTGCAGTTTTAAAAAATTCATATTGTACTAAAGTGAGTTATATGAGATTATGTAGACATAAGAGTGAGTCTTCTGGAATTAGTTTGAGTGTAGTGTTTGTAGCAAGCCTTTCTCTGTCTCACCAGTCAGTTCCTAAATAAATACACAGAGACTTATTCTTAATTATGAAAGCTTGACCAATAGCTTAGGATTGTTTTTAAATAGCTCTTATAACTTAAATTAACTCATTTGTACTAATTTATGTGTTGCCACGTGGCTCATGGGCTTGTTACCTCATCTCCTCCATGTCTCCTCATGACTCTGCCTTTCTTCCCAGCATCCTCCCTGCCCTGAAAATCCTCCCTAGCAATTGGCCATTTAACGTTTTATTAAACCAATCACAGTGACACATTTTCACAAGGTGTAAAGGAATATTCCACAATAGTTGAGACCTTGCCCTTGCTCTCTACTGCCTTAATAGTCTTGTTGAGTTTAAGTCTCTGAATACCTCAGTTTTCTCATCTGCAAAGTGGGGATGTACTGAACACTGGCTTAATGGAGCTATTGTGGGAAATAAGGGAGCTAGAATGTGTGAGATACCTAAAGGGATTCTGTACGGCGCAACTATCTTAACTACACTGTCGTCAACGGTAGAAAATAATGTAGTATTCGGTGACGACGATAGGTCTGCCCCTGCAGTCGTAAAGCAGTGGTATACTAGTAGACAATCTTCACAACCTTAAAAAGAGCAATGCTGAATATATAAATGACCTCCAATTTTACTTTTAAAAACATCAGAAATGGAAGAAAGTTACAAAGGGCAATTCACAGGGCAGAAACTCAGTCTACCTATATAAGCACACATTTATAGAACAAACACACACTACATTCCAGCCTTGCAAAAAGAACTGGAAAACATAAAGTAACATTTAGGGAGTAATGTTCTCAGTGGCAAATTGGGAACATTTCAGGATGTGATGCTGTCAAGGATCCACACGGATCAGGTGATGGAAAAGTTCTACAGACGGTGGGGATGTAATTGGTATTGTGGACTGAGATCAGTACTCTCTGGTGAGACTGGGCATGAGCACATCTGAGCATCAGGAGGTCTCCACAGCAGGGTCACACAATGGGCTTACAAGCAAAGCACATTTTACCAGATTGGCCTAAAAGTCTTCCTAGTTCACAGAAGTCCTTTCCATACCCAGCAAATATTTCTAGGCATACTGTTTCTGAGTTTGAAAAGCATTTAATTAATGGAAAAAGAAGCACCTCCCTCAATGATTATTTAGGACACAGGAAACCTTCGGGCCTCTAGTTCTTCTGAAGCTGCACAGTGGGATATTGAGCTGTATAGAGGGACAGAACTAATGACACTCTAATAGTCGGGTGACAGGCAGTCGAGTTCCTAAGAGCGAATAATGGGTGAGGCATTTTGAATATGCTATGGGTTTTGAAGATAACTCTGGGTCACCTTCCATGGGGTCTCCTTTGGGGTCCCCTCACAGCATCACTGGCATTTTTTCTGCACATCGTTAAAATGGTATCCAGAACTATCCAGTTTCCTAAAGTTTGACAAAAATCCACAGAAGAGATTCTTTCACAGTTTCTCTCTAACTTGTTTTGTGACCTTCAGTAAAGTGCTGGAAATGTTCATTATAAAAGTACATCATGAATAATCTTAATTGAAATTGGCCTTCATCTATCTAATTTTATTTGTAACATGCTCAATGCTTTCTATTCCTAGGAACACAACAACAAAAAGTACAAATACAGGCAGGCATACATAGTGATCAATTTTAGCATTCCACGGCTTTCTCGAATACCAGAGGACAGTTTTATGCTGAGCATGAGAAATTAGTACATTATTGATGATACTTACACTTGTTTCTAATTCATTTTCCCTCTAAGGCAGAACATAATCAATACACACACACATTCACCAAAGAAATACCATGGTTTTCATCATAGACCTCACATCAGATATAGATTACAATTTCAGCTAATCTGCACCTCTTCTTTTATAAATTAGATAACACAATAGTCACATGAGCCACTTTCTTTTATAATTTATTAAAAAGTGAATACGTTAATTGTATTAGGCACACACACATCACTTAAATCTCTTTGCAATATACATTCTGACATGTATTTCTCAGTAGTTTTAGTACTGTTTTATATTTATTCAATATTAAATGCAAATTAAATTCAAGAGATACTTGATGACATTTCTTAATCTTGTATTAGCATATTTATTTGAATTAAAAATGAAGTTAGGCTATTTTTGTTCAAAAAAGGTCCCATCGTTGATATATTTGACAACGGCAAGGGCTTTTTCCATATACGAAGGGCAGTTTTACAAATAAGAGAAGAAAAACTGCAGCTCTGAAGTTTCAGTGAAAATGTATCTCATAGCGTGATGAGATTAAAAATCATCAATAGTAAAATTGACAATGTGCCTGTTTGTCCAGTGGTGGCAGATCCTGCTGGCTGCTGGGCTCCTGTCTGTCCTAGCATGTCACCTAAGGGTTCACCATGTCTTCCAGACTTTTTTCTTGGTGGTGGCGATGCTGGTGGTGTATGAGTGTGTATGACATGTGTATGCATGTGGTGTATTTACAGGCACACACTTGCTGTGGCACTGAGGTGCAGGACAGAGGATAACCTCAGATATTGGTCCTCACCTCTCACCTTATTTGACACAGGCTCTCTTTGTTTGCGATTGTGTATGTTGAGTTGGTTGGTCTGTAAACTTCGGGACATCCTCCAGTCTCTACTTCTCTGTAGGAATGCAGGGATTAGAGATAGATACAGCTACCACATCAGGCTTTACATGCATGCTGGGGATTTGAACTTAGGTCTCCATGCTCACACTGTAAGTGCGTTACCCAGCAAGCTGTTTCTTCAGCCCTGTGTCTTCTACCTTAAAGAAGGACTTGCACTCTGTCTCTGGCCTTCTCCCCATTCAGAGGAACCTGATGTACCAGGAATAAGTGATGGGAGAGTTGGGAGCCCAAGGATACATTCTCCATTGCCTTGTCCTTTCTGGGACAGTTTATTGTTGAGGTTGTTTTATTTTCTTATTTGAAGCTTTGAGATAGGGTCTCCTCTCTCCCACAGGATTGATCGGTTTAGAACTCATTATGTAGCCAGGCTAGTCTCAATTTGAAGCAATCTTCCTGCCTCAGTCTCTCAATTCTGGGGATTGCTGGCACAGGCCATGCAGCTCCTGGGACAGTTCTGAGGTGCCAGTCACAGGATGCCTGGGAGGCAGGAGCTCACTGGATTACCCCCTTCAGGTTGGATTCACTTGTCTTTCAACCTCCCTGCCCCACTGCTGTCTTTGTATCTCAGGGCCAGTTTGCTAAGGGAAGCATTCACACTGAGACTTCATCATTTCTGTGTAACAAGCTACAAGCAACCATCGTTTGGCAAGAGAGCATTGTTTTCCTGACCAGCCGTGCAATGCTGACAACCATTACTGAATCCAGAAGGCAGTTTGCACGGTCACAGGAAATACCTTCTCAGATAAATTTATGGAGCTCAACACTGAACCTTTGCATCTGCTTTAAGGGGAGCCCCAACTAAGACACTGGCTTGCTCTTCAGGAGTCACCCTGAAGCGAGAGAAAGATAGGTGCCATTAAGAACCAACCATATGGGACGCATCTTAGAGAACATTAACATTGTTAGGAAGTTGTTCAAATAGGAGGTAGAATGTCTGCCTGTCAGCACTCATGGATTGAAGAAGTGAAGGGGATTTGCAGCAGATAGAGTGCTAGAAGTATTTTTGTGGGGGCCTGAGTTGGCTCAGTGGTTAAGAGCACTGGCTACTCTTCTAGAAGACCCAGGTTCAGTGCTCTGTATCTATATGGCAGTTCACAACCATCTGTAACTTCAGTTCCAGGGGATCTGACACCTTCTCCTCGGGCATCAGGCATGCAAATAGCCTTTGTTGTTGTTGTTTGTTTGTTTTAATTTTTTGTTTTTAAGAAAAAGGTTTATAATTTTTTTTCCAGACCAGTCAGGTTTGGCTCTATCCTAGGTCTCTGGGCTATTCAGTCTCTGGTTTCTGGCCATCCAAGCAGAGTCAGATATGGACTCACTCTTGTGGAATAAGCCTGAAATTAAATCAGACCCTGGCTGGCCACTTCTACAGGTTCTGATCCATCCTTGCCCCAGCACATCTGTCAGACAGGACAGATTGTAGGTGGAAAGATTTGTGACTGGGTGGGTGTCCAGGTTTCTCTTTCCATAGCGTGTAGAAAGTGCCTTCCTATACCAAAGAGACCAGAACACAGTGGTGAAGGCTCTGAGACCACACCAGTTCAATCTCTCCACACTCAATGGGCTGAGTGGAAGCTGTTCTCAGAAACACCCCCACCCTCTGCTATCAGTTTTCAGAGAGTGACCCTCTGTCCCAGCATCATCCTGGGTTGTTTGAGGACCTCCACGGAACCACTTTGGCCAACAGCTCAACTGAATGCAACCCAGTCCCACCACAGAGAGCCTTGCCTGGTTAACAGAAGATGGCCAGTTCAGACTCCACGTCCTCCATTACTAGGAGTCCTCACTGGGGTAACCCTCATAGATTCCAGGAAGTTTCTGCTATGCTAGGTTCCCACACCATTCCTCAAATGTCCTCTAGTTCCAGCTGTCTCTTCCCACACTCTCTTCCTCCATATCCCTGCCCCTACCCTCCTGATCCTTCTAGTTCTCTCCCCTTCCACTCCAGTCCACCTGCAGAATCTAGTCTATTTTCTCTTCCACATTGACCAAAGGTCAGAGTGTTGGAACCATCCTCTAGTTCCTTCAAGGCTATTGTGTTTCTACCTCAAATAAAGGTCCCACCTAGCTTTAGAGCAGAGAGTTCTGCTCTCTTAAGGTTATTGTCAACAGGTGTGGCTAATTGCCAGACCTTGTACTCCAGGAATAGAGAAGTAGATTGTTCCTACTTCAAACAAAAGTCTAAGGCTCCAACTAAGGCTTCAGTTCCTTTATGGAGATAACTTGGGATTCCACTCAGGGAGTGGTTTGCCTATAGAATGTTTTGGTCTAGGGTGTGAGCATGACTTGTTTTTGTCCTAGCAACAGAATGTTTTACTGTGGATGTAGACTGCAATGACTTTCAATTGGTTTGTTCATTTCCTTGTATCATCTTAATGTAGTTTTTTTGTCTTACTCCTACCTTTTGGGGTCAGGGGTATTTTAAGCAATTAGAAATTAAATGTGGGCGGATTTCAGTACTCACTGGAACCCCCCCATACTATCCTATATGTTTCTCCATTTCATTATTTTCTTTTGTGTCTTCATATTCTTTACTAATATTTTCTAAATCCCCATGCATCTATGTAATGGTCTGTTCTGTCCCTTTAAGAGACAAGCCCTGGGGCTGGAGAGATGGCTCAGTGGTTCAGAGCTTTGCCTGCTCTTCCAAAGATCCTGAGTTCAATTCCCAACAACCACGTGTTCACAACCATCTGTAATGAGATTTGGTGCTCTCTTCTGGCCTGCAGGGACACATGCAGTCAGAACACTGAATATGTAATAAATAAATAAATCTTTAAAGAGAGAGAGAGAGAGAGAGAGAGAGAAGCCGCACCCACTCCCTCTCCCCTTCCACCAAGCAGATCTTCCTTCTACTTCCAGCCTGAGCTCCTTTCCTTTCCATCTCTGTTCTGAAGAGGTAGCTGCTGCTATGGCCCTCTCCCCCCTCCTCTCTCTCTTCTCCCTACCTCTCTCTGTACCTCTCTCTCTTCTTCTCCCTTCTCCCCTTATCCCATTCCCTTTCCTCTCATAACCTACTAAATAAATACCCACTTTCTCTGCATGGCGTACCTATCTGTCTCTGTCTCTCACCCACCACAGCTCCTCATGGGACCAGCTGACCCACCGAGGAGGTCTCTCACCCACCGTGTGGCTCCCTGTCTCGTGGCCCACTGCCCGCAGGGAACCACAGCGTTTTATTTTCGCCATTACACTCACTCTATCCTGGCAAGAAGTATTTTTGCTGAGGCTTGACTCCAACAGCATCCTCCTATACTCTCTTTACCTAACCTCTCTGGGTCTATGGATTGTAGCTTGATTATAATTTAATTAACAGCTAATATCCACTTATAAGTGAGTACATACCATATTTGTCTTCTGGGTCTGGGTTACCCCACTCATGATAATTTTTTCTAGTTGGAACCATTTGCCTGCAAATTTTATGATGTCATTTTTTTTAACCACCAAGTAATACTTCATTGTGTAAATGTACCACAATTTCTTTATCTGTTCTTCAAATAAGGGGCATCTAGATTGCTTCCAGTCTCTGCTATTATGAATAAAGCTGCAATAAACAGTTGAGCAAGTGTCCTTATGGTAGGATGTGGTAGGATTGAGCATCCATTTGGTATATGCCCAAGAGTGGTGGTATAGCTGGGTCTTGAGGTAGATCAATTTCCAATTTTCTGAGGAGTTTCCATATTGATTTTCGTAGCTGTACACATTTGCACTCCCACGAGCAATGGAAGAGTGTTTCTCTTGCTCTATATCCTCTCCAGTATGAGCTGTCACTTGTGTTATTGGTCTTAGCCGTTCTGACAAGTGTAAAATCTCAAAGCAGTTTTGATTTGCATTTCCATGATGGCTATGAATGTTGAATATTTCTTTAAGTGTTTCTCAGCCATTTGAAATTACCCTATTGAGGATTGTCTGTTTAGATCTGTACCCTGTTTTCTAGTTGGATTATTTGGTTTTTTAATATCTAGTTTTTTTAATTCTTCATATAATTTGGATATTAAATTTTTTAATTAAATAAAAATATATTCCTGTTGATTAATTTCTAGGTGATGCTTGGCATAAAAATTTATGAAACTTGTAGGAGGAGTGGGCTGCGTTCCGCTGGCCAGCTAGCTTAACCCCTGAAATAACCACACAGAAACTGTATTAATTAAATACTGCCTGGCCCATTAGTTCTAGCCTCTTATTGGCTAACTCTCATATCTTGATCTAACCCATTTCTAATAATCTGTGCAGCACCAAGAGTTCATGGATTACTGGGAAAGATTCGAACCAGCATCAGTCTTGGGCAGGGGCTTCATGGCATCTGCCACACTGCCTTCTTCCTCCTAGAATTCAGTTCTCTTTTCCACGCCTATCAAAGCTCTTCCCTATCAAAAGGCCAAGGCAGTTTCTTTATTCAACCAATGAAAGCAACACAAACACAGAAGGCCCTCCTACACTAAAAACTGATAGAATTTGGATAAAATTATTACCTCAAATATCTTTGTTACCATCAATAAGTTCTTTCAGCACTTATTTCTGTTAAAGCAGCAGGGAGGAATAAAATACACATCAAACTGTATGGCCATGTGGACAAAAAAGGTAGAAACCTTGGTTCTTATCCTTAACAGAAATGCTGACAGAGAATTTTTTACCTTTTTTTGTTTAGTAAGCTACAAGATAATTAGCTTTGTACTAGAGTTTAGCTATAGGATGATCTGCCGGTCCTAGAAAATTAAACAAATTTGGCAAAAAAAAAAAAAGTTAGCTATGGTGTTTCTTACTCCTTGGTGTCTCTCACTATTTTCTGAGTTTATTTGAAATATGGACTCTAGCACGGAAATCCTCAGCCTTATTTTTAAAGATTTCTTTCTTCTTTTTTCCTTTGTCTCATCTTCGAGGACACTATGTACATGGACTGCTGGGAATTATCCCACAGAGGGTAAATTTCTCTTCATTCTCCCTTGAATATTTTGTTATCATCAAGTTACATTTAAATATGATGTCATGATGTGTCTTCAGAATCAGATCTTCTTCTCTGTTGTCCAGAACGCCGTCAATCTCATGTAACGTAATCCCATCAGAAACATTTTCATTTTAGGCTCTACCACTGCACTTTAGGTTATTTTTAATGTATTGAATCTGTGCTCAAGCTTTTCAATAATTACAATGTAGTCATCACTGTTTTCATATCTTTGAACTCTAATTCTGACTTCTTGTCATCTCTGATTCAATTATCAATTTTATTGACTGAATTTTATCTTCAGCTTTATTCAGTATTGTTCGTATATTCCTGATCATCCTTATGCCCCATAAATTCTGACTAGACTTAATTCTACCTCACTGGACACCAGACCGCTTACTTATATATCAAATAATAACCACATAAATATATCTATGCGCACATCTATGCGCTAGTAGGCAGGAAATTATGTAAAGCTGCTGAGTTATTTGGAGGTTTGCTTTAAGAACTTGCTAGGCAACGTAGAGCAGCGGGTAGTCTAAGGCTAACACCTACCCCAAGACCTTCTAAATTACTTGATTCGATGACTCATTTCCTAGTTTGCGCCGCAGAGCCACTTTTCCCAGCCTCAGGCATGCTCTGAGAGATGGCTCCCTCTGGTCACTCCCGACCCCTTCCTGACACTTCCTGTCTCAGGTAGTGCCCTCAGGTCACTCTGTTTCCTTGGTTGATGCTTGTTCTCAGGAGAACGCACAAGAGCAGCCCCATGTGTGTGTTAAGGGGAATCATCCTGAAGCCTTCGGTGTCTGCCACTGCACTCTGAGAACCCCAACCACCTTGCACTCTCAGGAAGATGCATCTCCTCCCTTCAGGGCCTATAAAAGATGCCACTGCACCTGTGATTCGGCCTGGAAAAACTCTCTTAAGGAGACAGTTGGGAGCGTTTGCAAGGGTCGCCTCATGTTGCCTCAATCTACTAGACACAGCCGGACTTCATTGCCTATTGTCTCAAAACACAGTTGCTTTGCATATTTTGTCCATTTTTTTTTTTTTAGTTGTTTGGTGCACACAGGGAAATCTGGTTCTTATTACTGTATTTTGGCAGAAAGTAAAAATTTGGCCTGCCAATACCTTCCTGATCACTTCCTGTCCATTTAAGACAGTTTGTATCTTCCGCTTGCTAGTTACTGTCTGGCAGTTACACATCTATTTCGTCTGTTCCTCACTCAGTTTACCTTAAAAGTTTACCCAGTTCCTTCACAGTCCTTAAACATCCCCTGAGCTGCACTCTTGTTAGTTCCCCTTTGCTTACAGGCCAGAGTCCAGCTCCAGCAGGGTTCAGGTCCCAGATAGGAGGTGGAGACTGGCGTGCTCTGAAGTGAATCAGGGTGGATACCTGTTGGTTAAAAAGACTACACCTTTCCTACTCTATAATTGCCCAAAGGATTAAAGGGGAGGAGTGGGAGGGCTTGTGAGCTGAGGTGGGCCTTGCGAGTAGGGACTGAGGAAGCCAGCCTTGACCTTGACAAGCTGGTCAGCACCAGGGGTCACAGGCTAACAGAGGAGCCTCAAGTTCCTCTTGCCAGCGCCAAGGAGAATGACTCCCTTTGTAGTAAGCCGGGACTTTCTTCAAGCCCCTGAAAAAACCCGGCTTTTGTTTAAATGCCTGACCTTGGGAAAAGGACTTTCTTGGGGACCAGACACTCTGTTATAGAATATTGCAGCTTTGTCTTATGGCTTAGTTTATCCGAATAGCTATAGCTTGAAGTGAGCAAAGATGAAACTGTCTAAATATTACTGCGAACCTGAGTAGACCTTAGTGTTCAGAATATTTCCTAACCGAGCCTCTCTGCTGATGTAAAGTAATCCCAATCAAACCAAATCAGACCAAATTAAAAGATATCCAGGTTTAATTAGACACCTGTTTGCCCGGGTGGCCTCGAGGGAATATGGAAAGCAGCCAATGCGACCACCCCACCAGAGAGGAAGAGGGAAATCCACAGTTTATTTTCTGAGGAGCAGTTTAAATAACCTGTGGGAGTGGTCTTGACCTTTCCTCAGGGAGGGGTCAAGGTTCAATGGGCACAGGGGAGGGGCCTCCAAGGATGGAGGCCGGAGGCTGGGATTACACTTAGGATTTCATAAATCTTAATTATCAATTATACCTAATTTATCAAATAAGTCATATTTATCAAATGTACCTTATTTATCAAGCATTTGTTACTTATTCAAATTTTCTAGCAACTTGCTGTTAACTTTTGTGGGAGCAGGCAGAGTTCTCAAGCTATATGGATTTTTTTTCCCCAAAGAATTGTTTTGTTTAAAGAGACTGCCATTGTATACAACTTCATCCTCCTCTGAAGCCCACACAAAGTTTCCCAGAGGAAAGGGCATGAGGGGCTTCCCATAAAAATGAAAGTAAAAGGGCGCTGGAGAATTGTGTCTGCAGTGTCAAAATGCTGGAATTTTGCCAAGCAGAAATGGTCACCATGCGGGCCACGCCACTTACATATGCATACAGGAGAGTGGGGCAAGTTTCCATGCATAGCATGTGTCATTGTTACATTCCAAGTGCTTTTCTAAGTGCTTCAGTTCTCTACACTCATCATATTCATTTCAGCGCTCCATGAGATGGGATTTACTGTCATATTCCACTTTAAAGGTGAAGAAACTGAGGCACACCGAGGTAAAGAAACTCTTTAAGGTTAGGCTAAGAGGGTAAGAACTGGCAGTCTGAGCCAGCTCCTATGAAATCAATGCTACCTCCTCTAATGCATCTTCTTTCTTCCAGTATCTGCCCCACCATGCTAGGTCTGTCTGGTGTCAACCTGGCCTGAGCTCTCATGAGAATGGTGTGTCTACCTCTAAGTCATCTCTTGGTTGCATTAAAGTGAGCTGCGAACCCCCCATATGTCTCTCTCTCGAGTTTAACACACATCAGTGGCATTCTCTGGAACATACCAATAGGCTCTCCCTGGATCTTTCCTGCTTAGTTTCCATTCTGCTTGTCCCTTCTCCTCCATGAAATTACAGGGCTCTCTCTCTCTCTCTCTCTCTCTCTCTCTCTCTCTCTCTCTCTCTCTCTCTCTTCTTCCCACTCTCCCTCGCTCTCTTTCTTTCATCCTGCTGATGACTCTTACTGATGTTCTTCTAACCTACAACAAACTCCGTGTCTCCTTTGACTCTTTATCAATTATCCTGCATGTGATGTTCTTCTTTTGCGCTCTTAGAATACATCCCATAAATGAATAAATAAATGAATGAGCAGATAAGTTCTTGAAGGTGATCCTGTAACACATGGTACATAAGGCGATTGAAGTCATGCTTCCAATGCCAGTTAGAGTTGCCATGTGGCCTGTGAGTCAAAGCTAGAAGAGGTTTTTTGAGGTCTGATAGTTTGTGCCCCCTGTTGTGGGTGTTAATGATGGTCCCTGCTCTGCTGCCTTCTGAGGAGTAAACCCCCTGAGGGTCCTACCCAACTGCTCACCCATTTGCCATATGGAACCTTTATATGGTAAAGCTATTTATGAGTGAAAGGACTCAGTCTAGAGAAATTATGATTGATATAGTACTTGGTCTAAGAATAAACTTTTAATGATGTGGGTCTATTCCTAGTTAATTAACAATGACAGATGAGAACTTAGGCTTAGAATTTCTACGTACATAGCTGTTTAAAGCTGTATCTTAGATAATATAATACTTCAAGTCCATTGTGCTGTAAAATCTTCCAGGAAAGCCTTGAAGCAGGATCCTAAGCATTGCATTAGCTGCTTAAAGGACATGGTCCCACTCCGGGCATGGGGCAAGAAGCATGTTTTCTTCTGTAAAGAAATGTGCTTTGCAAAAAGAATACAAGCTAGTGGTGAATGCAGCCCCAATCTCCCAAGACACAGTGTTTTCAAGAGAGAGGACATGGAACCTGAATTCAGACATCAAGAAACATTAAGTGCAAACTGAGAGACAGTTCTCGAGACAGTCAAGGTTGAGGATCAGAAAGTGATTCCCGGGTTGGAGTCCCAGCTAAATGTGAATCCCAGCCCTGATTTGGATCTTGAACCACAGGAAGAACACCAGTGTCACACCTGGCCATGTTTGAAAACAGTCTGTTGGTTTTAAGAGACTTCTTTATGGAAGCTGGGATGAGGCTAGCATACTTTGCTATATAGAAGGTCTCTAAGCCACTTTATAACTCAATGAGGAATCTGAAATTATCTCGTGACAAAGGCAGATCTCTATGAGTTCGAGGCCAGCCTGGTTTACAAGAGCTAGTTCTAGGACAGGCCCCAAAGCTACAAAGAAATCCAGTCTCGAGAAACCAAAAACAAACAAACAAAAAAACCCCAAAACACCAACAACAAAACATCTATACTATATAACAAGTAAGTAGAAAATAGATAAGTCAATTAAAAGAGGGGATGATTTGTATTCCAAATGGAATATAGTATTGATTTGTTGACCTATGAGTCCTTGTGGAAACCAGTTTTCTTTTTATAAAATGAGCTGCAATCTATCACTGCATGGTGGATGGTACAGCCACAGAACATGCACTTGCCCTGCAGGGGGACTCAGAGGCCCTGGGCTCGTGGAGCCAGTCACGGGAAGATGTACATCTGGAAATCAATGCTGTGGTCTGCAGCAGTATCTGTCTGTCATCTGTCTGTCTGTTGGTGTCTGTCTGTGCCTGTGTGTCTGTCCACATGGTACGTGGTGTGTGTACACACAAGCATGCAGATGTGCATGCCTGTGCAGATGGAGAATCTCAGGCATCTTCTAACACTCTCCCCTGTACTCTTGAGTAAGGGTCTCTCACAGAACCCGGAACTCCTTCTGCTTTCACGAGGCTAGGATGTCTTAGCTATCCTGTCTCTGCCTTGCCTCTAAGACCAAAGTTACAGGTGCCTGCCACCACTTCCAGCATTTTCCTTGGGTTCTGGAATCTGAACTCAGGTCCTCATACTTGCACAGCCACCATTCTCACCCACTGAGCCTGGTCTCTCTTTTTAAATGGCCATCTAAAAACTTTTTCCATGCGTCTAATTCAAACACAGCCTTGGTGCCCCCACTGCTGTCTGAGCAAGTTATGCCTGCCATGCTGCTTGTAAACTGTAGGCATCAAAGCAGGTGGGTCAGTCTTTTTAAACCAGTACCAACCATAACAACAGCAGACAGGTCCCTTCCATGATAACTATGGTCCACATTTTCCATGAAGAAACCTAGGCTCGAGGATGCTCAGGGATCCACCGATGATGTCCAAGATGAAAGAGGCCCCGAGGACCCAAGTCCATTACAAACGCAGCCGCATCCTCTCCAGCTCCCGCTTTTATACTTTGCAGTAGACAGATGAGATTCTAGCATCTCGTGTAACTTTAACAAGCTTTAATTCCGTTGCAGAAGTTATTCACATGAAGAATACAGACTAAAAGCAATTGTCGCAAACTTCCATTGTGACAAAAACATGGCCATTGCCAGATGAGAGGCACTTTTCTCTCGAGATGGAGAAAGATCACCTGCCGTGTCTCTGCCCGTGTGCTCTGAACCCTGTGGCCTCTTCGCTGCTCAGTTACAGTACGACAGCCTTTCCTTTGGTGGGCTTATCTTTTTTTCCCTGTTGAGTCTTTTTTAGTTAAGGACAGCAAACAAGCAAAACATCTTCACAGCTTCCTCTAGCCCTTCAGGTCCAAGTGTCAGGAGAAATTTGGTAGATTTGCTTTCTCTCATGTCTCTTCTTCCAGTGTCCCCTTAATGTCTTGTTCCCTTGTATGCAGCATGGAAAGACACACAAGACCACCAATAACTTTACTGTGCTAAATGTTACAGTCATTTTCTGTTGTCAGTGGCCTTAGACAACTGAGTCTGGATTCGCTCACCTCCAAAGGTTTCTTTTCTCAGCCTTCTTATACGATGCACCTCCAGCTTCTCTTAGGTTCCTCCGACAGCTCCTCCTGTATGTTCTCTACGTCTCCTTGCCTTCCTGAATGGCACATGTAGGGATTTCTTCATACTAGATCCTAGAGCCGCAGTTCTTCTCTGCGCTCTTATCCGGCTCAGTCTCCTCCAAGGACTCTAAATGTGCATTTTCTGCACCTTCAATACCATAAGTCTGAGACCTGGGCTGTCACTTCACCAGCTCTGCTTAGCCATTCCTATAGCACCTATTTTAGTTACTTTGGAATCTCCCTGATCTAAATATGAAGCAGAAACAGCTTACGGAGGAGAGGTTTCCTTTGAACTATGGATTCCATGACAGAGAAGGGATGGTGGCAGGAGGGCTCTGCCCATGGCAGTAGGAGTGTTGGTGGTGTCTGTTCCCATGGTGGCCTGCAGGAACCAGACAGGAACCAAGCGCTAGAGTGATCCCAAAGGCCCATCATAGTGACATACTCTTGACAGGGAGGCTCCACCTCTACTGCATAGCCTTGCAAATTGGCACCACAAACCAGGGACCAAGCATTCAAAAAATGAGCCTGTGGGGATTATCTCAGGTTCAATCCAACATAGCATTTAAAACCCCATGTGTCTAAAAGGAAGCCAGCCTCTACCTCCAAATCCTTACCGTTTCCGACATGTTATTTAACCAGATTCTCCAGCATGCAAAGCAGCCCCGCTATCTTTCCAGCGACCTTCTCAGAACCTAGTGACTGCTGGCAACTTCCCCTTCACCCCACATACAATGATTTAAAAGTATTTTGTAACTTGTTCTTTGAGAATGTTACTTATGTACAGAATACACTATAATTATCTCTATCCCCTCTTCCTGCTCCAGCTCCCTTGGATCCCCTCTCCCTCCCCAGTAGTTGAGGGTCAACTTGGTTAGATCAAGAATCAGTTATGAGACACACCTCTAGGCGGATGTGTGAGGGTATTTCCATATACAATTCACTGAGGTGAAAAATCCTCCCTACATACAGGCTCTGGTCAATGGGATGGGGGCTTAGGTTGATAAAAAGGAAAGAATGGATTAATCACCACCTCTCTCTGTTGTCCCACTGTGTGGGAGCAATGGGGGTTGTTGCTCACACTCCTGCTCCTGTGAATTTTCCACCCAGAACTGTCAGCCAAAATACAACCTTCTTCCCTACAGGTGGGGATTCTAACAAAGAAAAATGCAACCAATACATCCTCCATCATCAAAGAGTTCCAGGGCTGGAGAGATGGCTCCGTGGTGAAGAGTATCCAGGTTCAATTCCCAGGACCCACATGGCACAACTGTCCCGAATTCCAGTTCGGGGGGGGGGGGACTCCACACCCTCACATAGATACTCATGCAGGCAAAACACCAATGCACATAAAACAAATAAATGTGTAGGGCCCATGGGTCTACTCCTGTTCCCTGGTTTCATCTTGAGGATAATTTCTGGCCAGCCAGCTAAACATCCTGTTTGTTCCTGTGCTTCCCCCCTCCCCCCAGGGATTAGCTATAGGGCCATTGTTTACTCCACCTTGGGTGTGGTAATTTCCCACCTGCTTGGGGGGAATTCCATTGTGCAGCAGCTAGGTATTTAAGGTTTATCCTAAATTTGAATAAATGGTTTTTGGCTGATCTCCTTTTGAATGACCCAGGTCTCTTGTGTGTTCTTTCAACCTCCAAGCTCTTGCCTGGCTCGTGAGCGGTACAGTGGCGCATGAACTGTACCAAGAGTAATGCAGGCATTCCATAAATGAATAAACAAGCAAGTAAATAAATGATGTGTCTTCTATCTCACTCCCCCAAATTTCTCATAGGCACTGTTTTCTCTGTTTATGTAGGCATTACCCTGAGGATGGAAGAGTCCCTGCACTGACTCCTGCCATTTCTGCAGCACACATGTCATCCTGCCTCCCTCCAGCCTCTCCCGCTTTCTCAGTTCAGGGTGGCCTCTCTAAAATACTTTCTATTTGGAAGTAATTCCCAATCTTCAGGAAGTAATGAAGACAGTACAGAGAAGACCTTCAGATCCTGAACCTGGCCCCCCACCCCCAGAGATTATATCTCCATCATTACAGTAGGATATTGCCTTAGTCCTTTTTCTATTGCTATGAAGAGACACCATGACCATGGATGGCAACTCTTACAAAGAAAAGCATTTAATTGGGGCTGGCTTACAGTTCAGAGGTTTAGTCCATTGTCATCATGGCAGGAAGCACAGCAGCATGCAGGCAGACAGTGCTGGGGAGGAGTTGAGAGTTCTAATCTAGATCTGCAGGCAACAGGAAGAGAGAGCCACTGGGCCTGGCTTGAGCCCTTGAAACCTCAAAGCCCTCCCCACAGTGACACACTTCCTTTAACAAGGCCACACCTCCTAATCCCTCTCAAGTAGTTTCATTCCCTAATGATCAAGTATTTAAATATATGAGCCTATGGGGGCCATTCCTATTCAAACCACCACAGATAGCAAAGTCAGGGAGTCAATGCCGGACAGTGAATTTACAGAGTCCCATGTCATCACCACACTTGTATGTTCACACTCCCACCCTAGTAACAATTCAGTAGTTCTCCTGCTCCTCACAGCTCCCTGGAGCCACTGCTCTACTGTCAAGCCCTGCCATCCCTCCAGACCTCACCTCATTACCCCCACAGATCCAGCTGTCCCTGCAGTTTCTTCTTCCTATACTTCATAATTAATTATATGACTGCATGTTTGTATTTTGTTTAATGCCATCCCTACAGGATGCCAAAATTTTCAGGGACAGGGACCATGTATAGCAGTTTGCATAGTAATCCCATACCAGGTAATGGAAGACATTAAGTATGTATCCAATGACTGCATCAGAGGTGCTATAAGCACAAGTTGCCTAATTTGGGAATATGTACAGATCTGTTACAGAAGTTCCAAGTACAGATTTTGATTCCCAGACTGATGGAGTGGTTCACTTGCAGACAAAGGCAGCCATGGGATTCACAATAAATTTTTATGTTATCAGTTATTAAAAATACATCCTTCAATATTTAATTGTCCACATTTGTCTCCATGAGATGATGCTTAATATCTGAATAAACTGATTTGAATGTTGGGGTCAGTTCCTAGAAACAGAAAGAACAACTGCAAAATCATATTGCTTGCAGAAAGTTGGCAAAGAAGATTCCAAATTTTGACTAGTGACTTTGAAAATCCAAACCTATGACTTTTTAAAGCCTATTTTATCCATCAGCTTAGTTGTATTTGATTTTAATGCAATCTTCTCCTTAGCTTTTTGTGAAGTGATGGCAAACTTTCATATGTTGCCCTTCATGGAGCTCAAAGTTTCACGAAAACCACAAATGATCTTCAGCAATAGAGTCTTTTTGTTTGCTTGTTTGCTTTGTTTCATTTGAGATGTGGTTTCTCTGTGTAATGCTGGTTGTCCTGAAACTCACTCTGTAGACCAGGCTTGCCTGAACTCAGAGATCTGCCTGCCTCTGCCTGCCAAGGGTTGGGATTAAAGGCGTGCGCCACCACCACCTGGCCTCAGCAATAGATTCATACTGTCAAGTTCTGGGGTAACTAAGAGCAATGGGGTGGTCTATGGAACTTCACTGGCCAAAAATTCAAAAAGAGGTAACCCATGCCTGCTACTGGGGTTTTATTTTCTCTCATGTGGTGTTTAGTTTAGGTATTGTCTCTCCTTCCCCGTTATACAGTAATTCCATTTAAACCTTTTGAAAATATGTAAGTGTTTTTGGATATTTCTACAGTAGTAGGTTTCTATGTAACTTTAGGGCTAATTATCACTCTTTGTATTCCCCCCAACCTGCTCTTCTACCCCTTTTACCCCCTTAACCTTTTCTATCCCATTATCCTCCCATTACACTGTAGTCTATCCTTTTTCCTCCCCCATGACCCCATTCTAGATTCTTAATATCTATGGGTATTATATGTATATGGGATACACATATCTAAAGATCCAAAGCTACCATTCACATATGAGAGAAAAAAATGCAACATTCATCTTTCTGATACAAATACTGGAGGTATATAAGCTTACTTACACACACACACACACACACACACAGACACACGCACACGCACACACACACACACAAATAAGCAATAACACAAATTGAAGGTAGGTAAACTAGGATATGTGAGATTACGGAAAGTCCAAGAAAGAGATCTCTGGGTAGCGTTGGTTCTCAGGGCTTGACGCTGTGACTAGAGACCTCTCAATCAATGCATATGAATTCAGTGCCGTCCATTATTGAAACTAATGCCTCAGGATTAAAGCTATATTCTACCCACATTTATCTCCATAAATGAAAGCTTAAGAATAGATAGCTCATATAGCCCTATTAAGAAAATTGAATTCGTGGGTTTTTGTTTATTTTGTTATCTTCCACACAAATTTTTCAGAATACGTTTCTCAGTTTATTATGTATTATAGAATATCCGCTTACATTGTATGAAGATGTGTCACTGTGATTAGCTTAATAAAGAGCTAAATGGCTAATAGGTAGGCAGGAAGAGGTTAGGTGGGACTTCTGGGGAGAAAAGGAAGAGGAAGAGGTGAGGAAGAAAGGTGGAGTCTCCAGGCAGATGCAGAGGAAACAGGACATGCAGGAGACGAGGTAAAAAGCCATGAGCCACGTGGCAACATGTAGATTACTAGAAAAGGGTTAATTTAAGTATAAGAGCAAGCTAAAAACAAGCCTAAGCTAAGGTCAGGCTTTCATAATTAATAATAAGGCTCCATGTTGTTTTTGTGAGGTGATGGCCCAGAGAAAAACCCATTTGTATTTATAAAAGGGTAACATTGTCCTCACAACAAAAAGAGAGAGGAAATGAAAGTTGCACACCAGCATCCTTCAGATCATAGAGTGAAACATTCTTAAGTCAAAGCAGGAGCACACATACATATAAAGAAACACATACCGACTCAATGGTGTCCTGGGAAGGCCACGGTGGTCCCACGCTCATCATTGACTAACTGGGACTTGCCATGTCAATTTTACTTCAAAACTCAGGGTCACAGCAAGCATGAGATTCAACCTTACAGGCCCCAATAATACGGCTAATAGCTAAACAATTGACACCCTCCAGTATTGGCAGACTGCTCGGAAAACAGGAAATTTGGGGAATCTTGGTTACACTTACAGTAATGGCTAATTTTGTTTGTCAACTTGACATACCCAGGAAGAAGAAACCTCAAGTGAGGAATTGCCTCCACTAAATCGGCTAGGAAGCAAGGCAGTGGGAGCAAGTTCTTGATTAATAATTGATATAGGAGGGCCCAACTCACTTTGGACAGAGCTCTTCCTGGGCAGGGAGCTTGGACTGTATAAGAGAGGCCGCTGAGCATGAGCCCCAGAGCCAAGCCTATAAGCAGCTCTACTCTGTGCTTTCACTCCAAGCCTCGAATTCCTGTCGTAGCCTCCTTAATGATGTACTACAGCTTGTAAAGTAAAATAAACCCTTACATCCCCAAGCTGGTTTTCATCAGTGTTTTAACCAAAGCAACAGAAAGCAAGCTAGGTCATTTACCTTACACTTATAAATCAGCAATCCCTCTCCCGGGATGTTACCCAAGGGTGGTGGTAGGACATGCATGCCCACAAAAAATACAGATGCATGAATATTCACAGCGCCTAAGAGAGCAGCACTAAAGGCCCTTCAAGAGGTGACGGAATAAACAGTGGCCTTTACCATATAACAAAACTCGACATGGTAATAAAAATGAAGTATGGTGCATGCAAGAGCGTGGATAAATCTCAGAGGTGTGCGAAATCAAACAAATCAGACCCAGGAGAATGCATTGTACAGTTTTGCTTGTGTGGATTTATGGAATAGGCTAATCTGATCTGTAGTGACAGGAAAGAGACCGGTTTGCCTAGGGTTTGGGAACAGAGACACACTGACTGGTCCTGGAGCGGAAGTTGAATGTGAAGGTCGATGGGAAGGTTATGTGTCTTGATTTAGGGACTCGATAAATTTCCCACCTGGGCCTCAAAAATAGGTACCTTCTATCCTGGGTAAATTACAGCTCAATTAAGTTGCTCCGAAAGAAAGGAAGCTAAGGATGATGGAGGAGAAACTCGGAGTCTTAATTTGCTAACACTTATGTCATCCCTTAATCCCTGCTCCTCCTCACCAGGCCACATTTCTTCCCTTTTTAAAATAAAGTAATCTTAAAGTGATAAGGAAGAATAATTGTGTATTTTCAAAAAGTGACATTGGTCATTTGTTTCTTGCTAAAATTCTGAATAATAATTTTTAAACCATATTTTAGACACAGTGTCTCATTATATAGACCAGATCTCAAATTCTTGATCCCCCTACCACAGCCTACCAAGTACAGGGATACCAAGCATGTGCCACTATTCCTCAGCCAAAATTTTATTTCAAAGCCATCCTAATATTCACTGAGGTGATGGCCCTGGCTAAGTAAAGTGGGTTGGCCACTGGGGAGGAAGCTCATTTCTGATTCTTTTCTCCTTGTCATGGATGGAGACAGGACTCTGCTCTCCTGAGTCACGGTTCACATCAGTGCCTGCTGTGAACGGATGGTGGTCAGCCCTGAACTCGCCATTTATGTGGGTGTGTCCTTGTGGGATAACCGATGTCTATTTCACTCCATGATTTTAAGACAGATTAACAAGCGATTAGGACTCAGTGCCGGGAGCCTGACTGTACATTAGGGGTGTTCCCCTGGCTCCTGACTGTATTGTAGAGTATGTAAGCAGAGCTGGGACTATGGGACAAAAGAGGGACAATGTGCTGGAATGAGGAAGCCAAGGACTGGAGGAGGCCAGGCAAACAGAGACACTCAAGAAAGATGTCTGAAGTTGAAGGAGCAACTCTTAAGTCTCTTGCTGTAAGTTCACCACCAGCTGGGGACCAAGCCATGTACCTCTCTGCCCTAGTTCACTTCCTGTCACTGTCACTATGCTAAACACCCTGATGAAAGCAGCTTCAGGGGAGAATTTCAGTCACTTCAGTTATGGGTTACAGGCCACTGCTGAGGGGAAGTCAAGGCAGGAACTCGAAGCTGCTTGTCACATCCACAGTCAAGAGCAGGGAGAACGAATTCATGCGTGCCAACTCATGCTGGCCCCCTCACTTGCTGTGGGTTGTGCCCTCCCTCCCACATGCATTGGTGTAATTAAGACAAGTCCGTACAGACATCCCCACAGACGAAATTGCTCCAGACAAGCCCTCCTTGAGACTCTTTTCCCTCGTGGTATGACGCTGTGTCAAGTTGACCAACTAATTAAAATGAGTCATCACACCAAATGTCCTCATGGGGTATGTCTCATCTCAAAGCACAACAGTATCCCTTATCCAGCATGCTTAGGACAAAAAAGTTTTATTAGATTCTGGATATTTTTAATAGTGCAATATTTGCATGTATTTAGCAAAGTATCTGGATACTTGGGCCCAGACATAAGGGTATAATCCATTTATGTCTCTTATGTACCTTATATAATGTATACTGGTGGTAAGGTTATACAATACTTTAAACAGTTTTATAGAAGGAACATTGTGGTACTTTATGCCTGCAGTATTGTATTGGTGACAGGAAAGTGTTTTAATTTCATATCTCAGATTCTCAGATGCAGGATGCTCAATTTACAGTAGCCAGAAGGGAACATTTCTAAACCCTGGTCAATTCACAGGTCCATATTTCTTTCATGAAGGAGAAAAGAAAATATGTAATACATATATGTAATACATATCCTAAAAAGATATGTATTATGACTTTTTATTGGGGCTGTCCCTAAAGGTATTTGTTTCATTTTGTATAAGTCAATGTATTAGGGACAGGACAATACTCAAATATTTCTTTGGATTTTTTGTTTGTTTGTTTTTTTGTGACAGGGTTTCTCTGTGTAAGTCCTAGCTGTCCTAGCTCTGTAGACCAGACTGGCTTCGAACTCACAGAGATCTGCTTGTCTATTCCTCCTAAGTGCTGGGATTAAAGGCATGCACCAACACTGTTCAGCTTTTAGAAATAGTTTTACCCTGTCTCCACTCTAAAAAATCATAAACTACACAAAAACAGAGTGTCAGTGGAAGTCAGGTGATTGATAGGGTTTTGAAATGTGCATACATGTGTACCTGCATATGTGTGTGTGCATGCATGCGTCTGTGTATGTATGTTTACACTGGCCTTAAGCATGCAAGAAACATGATGAGGATTTACCTACATAAGAGAATACATTCTCTCTACAAATACTATATCTCTTCTTGTGGGTATAACAGTGTCTCTAACCGGTCATCTTTTCCTTCTATCTCCAAGTCTTAGAACTTTCTAGTTTCTGGGCTAAGCTCTCTCCCTATTTCTTTACCCAACTCATTCTTCCTCCGCCTTGGGTCACTCCTACCTGCTTCTATCAATCTCTAAACCCAGATCAACCCCATCAGTTCAACAACACCCCAAGTCTGTGCTCCTTCCTCCAAAGCACCGGCCTCAGCTTGCTGCTGTTGTAGGTGCCTGTGGTGACTTTCCCTAGACTACAAACTTCCCTAAGTGCAGCTCTGGGCATGGTGGGTACACGGCAAACATTCACTGAGTGAGTGAATGAATGAATGAACCTTTTACTATTTTGTAAAAGTCATGTAAGGATTGGACCATGATGTAAATCAACCAGGATTTATCAGGGTATTTCATATTGCAGCATTCTCTTCCAGTGATCCTAAACAGTGGCAGGTAAAGGTGACAACTGTCACCATCCACATCTCAAAGCATGAATGTGCTCTCCCAGAACAGTGCCTCCATCAGCTAGCATTCCCCCACCCCCAGTATTCTCTTTTCTAAACAGCAAAACTGTAGCCACATCATAAAAGCTAGGTTTGGGATCTGAAAAAAAATAAATAAATAAAATCATGCAGCAAGTGATAAGGCCAGGAAGCTCAGCCACCCGGCGTTTCCTGGTCTGGTGCCCCAGCGCTCTCCATGCTGCAGGCCCAGAAAGGCTGATGGGAGTTTGTGGGCCGAGAAATTGGATTGTAATTAGGATGCACAACTCAATAGAGTTTTCTTTCCAGCCCTTAATCTCATCTGTACTTCCCTTTTAACAAACTTTGTGGAAATAACTCACCCTGAACTTCCACTGCGTGCTGCCAAGAGTTCCCAGATAGGAAAAGCTCCTGCTTCAGAACTTTGGTCAATACACTGTAGCAGGTGCTTCAAAGGTTCCTTTTTGCCAGACGAGATTGCCTAGTCTTGCTTCAAGCATTTTTCTAACAGAAACATCTGCTGCCATCTGCTGGCCAAACTTAGACCGACGTGTTAGTTGGCTGGATCTGATAAAACTCCTTTGACAAAATTTGCAGAATATAGAGAATTTACATTGCCGTTTTCTTGCTGAAGAAGTCATCACTGCTGTTATTGCAATTTGGGGACCATTTGTTTTCCTAAACAGACACCTTTCTTTAATTGCTTCTAAAGGAATTAATTTTGTACAAGGTTCATTTTTGCACTAGAAGATAGATGGGAACAATAAGTATTTTGGCAAACTATGAGAAGACATCTTCTAGGCTCTTCCATCTCTAATCCAGGCTTCCGAGAAAGTCTGAGGCTGTTCTTCATGTGTCTGGCCCAAAGCAGAGTGCACACTAATCTAGTCAGCTTCGACTTCAAGAACGAACTTCCAATCCCCACCCCTGATGCTTCTGCAGTCTGGATAGGACTACCTGTCCCTGAGTGTGAGGAAGACAGGAGTGCTGATGGTTGACACCCTAGCAAGCCCGTGCTGGGGCTGGAATTTCAAAGGACTGATGGAACCAGTACTAATTATGCTTTAGAGACACTGACCCCATTATAAACCAGCTGTGTACAAAATAAACTCCCCGTATGTAGGCATGTGCAGAGCAGACAGCAAAACCAATTTTCCTGAAATGCTCTGTCTGCCTCATACTCTAGAGGCTGATAGCGAAGCATCTCCCTTAGGACACTGGCACCTTAAATGACCGCAGAAACGGTGGCGTCTATAAGTCAGTGTGGAAAAACTCCCAGGAGGAACCATGGTGTGCCTTACTCTGCTGGATTTCTTGCCAGAATTTAGGTCAGCCTGAGGGCCAATAAGTGATTCTATTCAAGAGCCTCTTTTTACTGGGGGAATGGATGGAGACCTGAAGGCCTATGTGACATCATCAGGGGCCCATTTCAGTTAGAGCATAAATAAGGAGGAGGTGGCAGAGGTGGTAATGCATATAATACATATAATTGAACATCTTCATCCTTTAAGGAAATAAACCCCTTAATATGAAAAGAAGGGAATAAGAGAAGAAAATAATGCAAAAATCAGGGAATCTGCACTACAGCTAATATCGACATCCATGCTGTGGCATGTTGTGTGCCATCTTCAGACCGTGTAAGGCATGTAGACTGCGGAGAGAGCTCCCACCTGCATGGAGTTACACACGCAGCCCTCTCCAGACTGCAACTGGTCACTCCACCTACCAACTTGAAAGCTCTCTGACAAGCCCCTAGTCTCTCCCCTTTCTTGACCAAATATATCCTGGAACTAGGTGAAGTGTGCAGATGCCCTGGACCGGTTTGGGTGTGTGTGGTAAGATAACATGTGCCCTGTGAGTGAACTTTTAGTTGATACTTCGGTTTACCACCCTATGCCTATGCGTGCTTGGGCATGCGTATGATCAAGAAGAAATGCATCTGGGGGAAAGGACGGCACAACTAATGAAGGCTTGCACAACCAAAGCCTGTCAATCAGGGACATAAGACAACCCACGCCACACCCTGGCAACCACCTCTTTCTTCTCCTGCGCCTATACAAGCAAGCCTGGGAAGTGATCTCGGGCCCTTGGGGAAGTCACAGTGGGGACAGATGCTTCTTTGCTTCTGAAGAGAACCCCTTGCTGCTTTGCTATCTGTGTACAGTCCTATCGTCCTTAGTTCAGGATTCCAAGAACCTGGGAAGACTCAATGCAGGCAGCGCCCACCATCGTACATAGTGGGTTGTGTCCATTTCACAGATTTGGACGTCAAAATTTAGGCGCATAAATTTTCCCACACTACTATGCTAGTAACGTGTGTTGGGGGGGGGGGGAATTGGGGAATCCACACGTGAAATCAAGACTGTCTGACTCCAAATTCTATTTTTTTTCCCATCACCACCTGCCTCTTCTTAGCTCCTATGGCTTTACCAATCACACGGAATTCTTATGAGAACTGAAGAGTAGAGAGAGGCAGTGAGGGTCATCGAAGCAAGCGGTGTTTGGAAGAAGTCAGATTAAGAAGCCACACTCCGTCAAGCAACGGAACCTGGGACGATGGCAAGTGAAACATTTGTCTTTAAAATGAGAATTATTGTCTGGGCATGAAGACAGTTTAAGCACGCAGAGTGAGCAGACAGGCTTTGTTTTCAGCCAAGTGTTGGAGGGACATATGTCTTCATCAGCAAAACAAGTCAGCGAGGACACACACACACACACACACACACACACACACACACACACGAGTGATGGTGGGGTCATAGTAACCATTACAACTGCCTTAGGCATCTCTTTGCTACAGAATGTGGTCTGTTTCCACCAGCACCCCCACTCCCCACCCCCTGCGCACTCATCCCTAAGGAATGTGATCTCCGCTGAGGTCACGGGCAGGAAATGACCTTGAGGAAAGCTACTTGCTCTCATTCCTTGAATAGTCTGCTGTCAGCTCCCCCAGACTGTCAGACGGGAGTTAGTAAGTGCTAGCTTCAGCTGTACAAAGGGAGGCAACCACAGGATTCCAGGAGAGAAAAAGCTGGCAGCTCTTTACCTGTGGACCAAATAACATCCCTCTCCCACCCCACCCAACCCAAAAACTGTGTGTGACTCAGAGGGTGGTGGGGTAGTGGGGGAGCGGGAGGGCCAGGAACAAGGGGAGTAAATGTAAATTTTGCTTTTAACAAAAATAAATAAATTAAATCAAAAAAAAAATCCAGGTTTGACTCTTACAGCTGGCGTTTTTCCAGGACTGTGACGATGAGCCCCTTGCCTACCATCTCAGTGTTCCCATCAGTGTGAAGGGCCTCAAAGTGCTAGCGACTGCGGAAGTGCGTGCTATGGCTTACAGTAAACACGTCTTCTTCTGGCATGAGGAAATCTCCGCTGTTCACCTGAACCAAAAACTAGCCCACAGCAGGGTTTGACCAGTCAACTTCTGACCTTTAAGTCACATTGGCATTAATGAAGCAAAGCTACAAGCTTGACCCTGGGTATTCAGCTTCCGAGGTCAGATCCCTGTGGATCAGTCTCACGGGAAGGTTGGTTCTTCCTCTCACAGCTCTCTGAATCGTTTAACTCTTCCCTTGGTCTTTTCTGTTCCATGCCTTGTTAGCTTTCCCAGCATTTCCTCCTGGTCTCTCTGCCTTACCCCTAACTGTGCCCACATTACCACCGCATATGTCATATGTCACTGCCTATCACCCATACGTCAGGCTAAGGCACACGTATCTGTGTCTCCAGATACATTATCTCCAGACTCACTCCTTCAAACAGATCCTAGATGTTGTTCACGTGCCCACCACTCCCTCCTATGCCGACACTTCCAGAGCTATCATTGCCCACTTCTTCTCAGGCAGATCCCATGGATACGAGTTGGACCGTTGTCTCTGTCCTGCCCAGTAAAAGGCTGTGGGTATTTGGGGGGTAGGTTCTCCACACTCTCACCTGCAGGACACATAACATAAGCATTATTTCGGCACAAAGACAGTCATGCAGTTTTATTCATGTGCATGTCTTCACCCTCCATTCTGTTAGCTCAGAGAATAGACCTCTGCTGCCTTTAGCCCTGACTCAATACAATACCTGGCACAACGTCCGCCTTCCAAACGCAGTTGTTGAATGGGTGAATGATAGAAAGGATGAATGACAGTGTAAGTCACCCACCAGCATAGATTTTTCTACTGTGTTTTGTGTGTAAATGAAAGGAACTGGGATCTTGAATCCTCAGTAAAACAAAGTCTTGTTTGGTGAGATGCTTGGCTACAAAGTCTCAGCTATGATATCTGCCTGTACCAGAACAAGATGTGGAACCAGATGTACATTTTTTTCCCCTCTAATTAGGGAACGGTCCCTCAATGCTATCTATATGAAGAGACCGCTCATCCAGAACTTACGATTCCCACAGGAAATCAGCAACAGGGCAAGGTTTGGGGTCAGCCAACTCATTTCATCAAATGTACTATAGTTTCTGCAGAGACAGTCCCACATACTAATTAGCCATCAAAATCAATAAGCCAGGTAGTCCAGACAGGCAGGAACTGGAAGCAGAAGAGCCCCAAGTGTCTCCTGCAAGGCATTATAGGTAGATATGGAAGTTGGGTAGAAAGCCTGTCATCATGATTACCTCAAATGTTAAATTAAAAATGCTGCCTGTCCCTACGAAGCTGTATGTGGACACTAAAGAATCATTTGCAATTGAGAGCAGCAAGTTTGGTTCTACTCCTGAAATCATAATTTCTTCTGCATGGACAGACAGATCCCTCATTGTGTCTGGAACAATTGCGGCATTCCAAACACAAAGCAAGCCAAAACAGCCTACCCCAGGGCCAACTCTTTCAACAATCTATCGCTCAACAGCCCCGAGCTCCAGCCAGCTCGAGGACCCAGTTTCCTGCCATTGTTAGCCTGTTGGGCCTGGAATTCCATCCAAATGGATTTGACCCCTTTACTAACAGCAGCACATAGTTCCCTGATTAGTATATTCCTGTGTTTGGATGGGAAGTGGCAGGGCTGGGGGAGGGAAGTGCAGAAAGACAAGGGAAATAATAAGGAAAACAACTTCATCTGTCCCTGTGCTGTCACAGGAACAGCCGACAGCTCTGGCTTCATCTGCATGTGTAATGGGCATACACACTCAGGCATACATAAACACACACATTTCCGAAACTGCCTTGCTGTATATGTGTGATTAAAGTAGCTGGTCAAAGGATAAAGGCACATCCATCTCACCATTAACAAGTGATGGCGAGGGGCATTCCAGTCACTACAGGAGTGTGAACAAAGTATAACCTCTGGGATTGTCCCAGGCGCTTCCTTCGCATGGGGACTCTGGCATTAGATGACCAGGGCAATTCTTAGATTACACAGGACTGAACGCCCTTCGTGGGCCTTCCAGCCCCACCCTGCTTTTTATTTATTTTTTTTACTGTTCCTTCAGTGCTACACTTTCCTACCTTCTGAAATTCTGTTCTTTAGATCAATTCACCATTTCTTCTAGATCAGACACACATGCACAAGCTTGCATGTACACAAGCACACACAGTTATCAACTTGTTAATGACTAAAAGGCGAGAAAAAAAGAAACAAACTCACTATGTTGAATCCAGTGGCATCATCAGGATTTAAAACCTATGTGATTTACAAGACACCAGCAAGAAAATGAAAAGGCAAGCTGGGTTTAGCAGCTCACATCTGTAATGCTAGCATTTGGGAGGCTGATGCAGAGCGCTGTGAATTCGAGGTCAGCTTGGGCTACAAAGTAAACTTTATCTCAAAAACTCAAAACCAAAGTGAAACCCACAGAAGTGGATGGAGACAGTTTTTCCAAATATGCATCTCATAAGGGACTGAAGTCTTGTGTATAAAGTCTATGGGGAGACATCAAGACTCAAATCAATGGCTCCAAAAGGGAAGCAGACAGTCAAGCCACATTTGAAACGTTGCTCGGTGCTATTAGCCGCCAAGAATGTGCTACATGAAACAATAAGATGCCACTTCACCAGGTGGTGGTGGCACACAACTTTAATCCCAGCACTCGGGAGGAAGACGTAGGCAGATCTCTGTGAGTTTGAGGCCAGCCTGGTCTACAAGAGCTAGTTCTAGGACAGGCTCCAAAGCTACAGAGAAACCAAAAATCAAAAAAAAAAAAAAAGCCACTTCACTTTCTCAAGGGTGCCTGTCTGTAATGAAAAGAACAGATATTAACAAGCACCCGGGAAAGAGGAGGAACTGGGGCGTTAATACACTGTTAATGGGGGTGCAAATGCAAGAGCAACTTTAAAAACCTGAGCAGTCATTCCAGAACATGTTAGATACAAGGTCACCACATGAGCCAGATATCCTGCTTCCAGGCATGTACTCAAGATAAATGAAAAAACTGCCCACAGATGTACACAGCGGCATTATTCATCACAGTCCGAAATGGAAAGCAATGACCATCAACTGATAAGTGGCTAATAAAATATGATATATTTACTTAATAGATTATTATCCAGCAGGAGAAGGAAATAAAGTAGTAATGCATGCTTCAGCCTGGGCAAGCCTTGGAAGCACACGAAGGGAAGGAACCCAGTCATAAAGAATGATGTCATTCTGTACAATGCCCAGAACTGGCAGACTATGGAGGCAGAAAGTAGGTTCACTGTTGCCTACGGCTAAAGAAACAAGCATCTTGAATAGATGTATCTGCAAAGATGGGGCACAAATGGCCAACTGAGAGTGTAGGAGGCTGACAGCTAAGGGCTACGGCTTTCATGCTAGAATAATGCACCGCTCTGTATTAAAAAGCCACTATTCTGTGTACTTTAAATGGATACATTTTACATCCTACGAACAGTGAGACTATTCAGTTTGAATACGCCCAACTTATAGTCATACCCTATGAGACTAATTATTTGCTGCGAGATTGAATTGAAATAGTACTGGGATTCAAACCAAGACTGTCACAGTCTTGTCCGAATACTGACCCCACTTGAAATAGCTAAGGCAGGTCTCTTAAGAACCAGCGGCTGTGTTCCCACCTGTCAAATGACAAGGGTGGACAGATACTCTCTGAGGACCTTCCCACCCTTAATTTTTTTTTTCAAACATCACTGACCTCCAGAACAATTGTGCTGATAAAGTGTGCCTGACTGTTCTTTGAACTCTCCTAAAGTTATCACAGCCTTTTCTTTAGTTTTCGAAATCCCACCAAAGGCTCCACTGGGTGGTTAAAATAATAGGTTAATTGTGTTTGATTTCAATGAAAGAAACATGTTTTAAATTAGCCTGATAACAGCCTTTTCTGTGTCCTGGGGCGGGCGGTGGAGTAGTAACTTCTATCCATTTGGGAGTAGGCTTTATGGAGCCTGTGACCTCTGGATTGCCCACTCTAAACAGATATACAAGTCCCCTTTTGTCTCCCTTCATCACCCAAACCACACCAAATCTCATTTCTCTCGGTGCCCTTGGAGCATGGTTGAGTGTCCATTGGCTGCCTGCACATGAATACTGCCCTGTGAATGAGATCCATCAAATAGTCTTACATTTTCTGGAGGTGAGCTTTATTATTGTTGACTTTTTGAGAGCTTGATGGTGGAGGGTGTTGTGTCTCCCAAGTTACCACATTAGAGCCACACACATGAATAACAAGCAAGTTAGCCAAGGTTGCATGGAAGGTGGACAGAGATTGTCTCTAAGCCCTCATGCTTATGAGTGCATTGGAAACTATTGCTTTGTCTCTCTCCTGGAACCCTCCAGCCTCTTGACTCTACACCAAAGACTCTTTTTCTTATCAAAGCAAGTATCTATGACTTAAACTACAGCCTCATCCCAATGGAAGAGAGTACACCTTGCTGTCACAGCAAGCTATCAAATGTCAACCAGATTAAACTGGTCTCGACCAGATAAGACCCATTTTGACTGGACTAGACTGGTCTTGACCTGATCAGACAAGACCAGCCAGCCTCTATGGGAACAGGCTGGACCAGACTGGTCTTGGCAGGCCCAGACCATTCTCAACTGGACCAAACCAGACCAAACCAGTCCCTATGAGACCAGACTAGTCTTGACCAGATCACACCAGACAAGAACTGTCTCAACTGGAACAGACCGGTCCCTTGGGACCTCAGTGTAGAATCATTTCCTTTCAGCTGCCCAGATCCAGTGGTAGCCAGATTGGGTGGTCTACCTTGTTGGTATATAAACACAGCCTTTCCCTAAAAGAAAATATGATAGTTTATCCCGGAGCCAAATATGAGTGATCACAGCCCAAGAACATGGATTCAAATTGCCTTAAATACCTCTTTCTGACATGGAGACAGTTTCACAAGATTTTTATAGTTACAGAATCAAAGAAAGGCATAAATCAAGACATTTCTCAAATATATTGTTAGGGGGTTGGGGAGATAACTCAGTGGATAAAGTACTTGCCACACAACTATGAGGACCAGAGTTTGATTCTCAGCGTCCATGTAAAATATAAAGTGTGGTAGCACACACTTCTAGTCCCTGGAGCTCGCTGGCCAGCTAGTCCAACCTAATTGGCCAGTTCCAGGTCCCAGTGAGAAAGCCTATCTCCAAAATACAAAGTGGACAGCTCCTGGGGAACAACACCTGTGGGTGACCTCTGGCCTCCATAGATATACATACACACACAAATGCACACATACCTGAATAGACACAGGTTCTCTGGTTCTCTCTCACTCTCTCTCTCTCTCTCTCTCTCTCTCTCTCTCTCTCTCTGCCTCACACACACACACACACACACACACGGGCAGACTATACAAGACAAGGAACTCTCTGCTCTATGTTTCTGATGCCATTCTTAGTTGTGTGGGTTGGTGGAAACCAAGCAGTCTGTTCATACATTTCAAAAAGAAACATGGGTGAGTAATGAACTGCTACAACATCATCATCATTATTATAGTTAATAATAAATAAAAATAATAATAATAATAATAATTAGTATTTCGCTTTTCAAGACATGGCTTCTTTGTGTAGCCCCGGCTGTCCTGAAACTAGCTCTATAAACCAGGCTGGCCTCAAACTCATAGAGTTCCATCTGCCTCTCCCTCCAGAGTGCTGGGATTAAAGATGTGCACCACCACCACCTAACTAATGGCTCTCAAGGCAGCTAAAGATGGCCCAAATAATTTGAATCTGGATCTGCAATATTCCCACTCCCTGCAATCACTGAAGTTGGAATCAGCTAATTACACTTATAAAATCTTTCACTTGGATGCAACTTTTTCTTTTTTCTGGGACATTCAGCCTTTACACAAAAGGGAATGAATATAAATGTTTTCGTTAAAGGAACACAGAAATTTAAACTTAAAAGATAACTTTATGTATCACAATATGTGTGGGCTTTTTGTATGTATATCTGTGTATCATGTGTGTAAAATGGTGGAAGAGGCCAGAAAAGTGCATCTGATTTCCCTAGAACTGGAGCTATGCACGGTTGTGAGCAGCCATGTGGGTGCTAGAAACTAAGCTTGAGTCCTTCTCTCCAGCCCCATTTCCACTGTCCCTTTAGCTCTGGACTTTAGGAAGTCAGAGGGCAGGGCTGCCAAGCATCTGAGATTGCTCCAGCACTGGGCTGGTAATTGGTGAACAAATTACAATTGCCATTTTACTTCTATGGCCCATGCGTTGGATCAAGGCCAAGGGAGCAGCTGTGGAGAGTTAGCTGCAGAAACCTGGCCTCTGACTGGAGGCCATTGGCTTTTGCTCTGTCAGCATGCGGTGTCCCTGACCCTTGAGTGTTTCCTGGACAGCTTATCTCATCAAGCTTGCGGATGGAGCATCTGAAAAGGAGTCAGAGTCACCCCCACACACAGCTGGAGACATGGATGGCCTTCACGCTGCCTTCTTCCAGAGCTATAATCACAGAGGAGGCCACAAAACTTGTTTGGGGTCCCCAGTTCCATTCTTCACCCTCAGTCCTCCACATATCCATTTCTAATGAAGCAACCGGGAGTGACACCATCACCCCTCCTTTTGCTTGTCACCAAAGAACAAGACACGACTTTTTATGTATGCCCACTAAGTGGTCAGTTATGTGCCGAGGAGAAGGATTAGAAGAGGCTCAAGATTTCACGCTTTTAAAAAAAAATGCTGAAGGGATCTAGAATTTGTTATACCCAGTTATGAGTTCAAATTGGTCAGGAAAATCTCACCGTCGATGATCTACTTTATAACGGTTTTGAGGACATTCCATACAGGAAAGAGAAGGCCAAGCATGGAGGAAAAGAGAAGCTGCTTCTACTGGAGACAGTTAGGGAAGGGGTTGGGAGGAGACGTGGCCACATGGACTTGGTTTTAATGTATTCTTTGAGAATTTCACACACATGCATGTATTATGGCTATGCTCATATCTAGCTCCATTTCCTTCCAGCTACCCCAAATGACCCCAAACATGCTCCCTCCAAACTTCATGTCCTTTGCATCTATACAGATTTCACTGGGTCCAATTAGTGTCACCTGTATGTGCTTGACTGTGGAGCCTTCCATGGAAGCATGAACAGCCTATCCCTTCTAGAGAGTGGTCGCCTGCCCAAGTCATCCACCAGGAGCCACCACCAGGTGATGCTGCCTTCAGACATTCTCACAGAGCTAAACATGAAGGCAGAAATGGCCAATCCTCCACATTTAGTTTTCTTTTATGTGTAAACAGAGACACTCATTTGTTCCCGACCACCCAGACCTGAATAATCACACAAAACTATATCAATTACTACACTGCTTGGCCTACTAGCTCAGGCTTCTTATTCACTAATCCTTACATCTTAAATTAATCCATTTCTATTCATCTATGTATCGCCACGAGGCTGTGACCTACCAGTAAAGTTCCGGTGTCTGTATCCTTCGGCAACTACATGGCATCTCTCTGACTCTGCCTACTCTCCCTATATATCTCTGTTCAGTTTTTCAGCCTGGCTTTAATCTGCTAAGCCACTGGCCCAAATAGCTTTATTCATCAACCAATGAAAGCAACACACATTCAGAAAAACATCCCACATCATCTATGTTCTAAATACAGCAAGCTGTTGGTACTCAATATACACTCTTGACAAGTGAGAGGGTCGGACTACGTGAGTAGTTTTAAAATCAAACATTATCAGAGTTTTAAGTGTTTTCCAGGAGATACTATGAGTGTTAGTCTAGGGAATGTGTACACTGGGCTAACACAGGGACTGTCTTTGTGTTCTTGTGGTCACACACATCTTGTTTTGTGTAAAGAAAAAAATTCAATAACTAGATAATCCTGCCACTTCTTACAATAGTTCTTGGGCTGGGGAGATGGTTAAGTCTGCAGAGTGCTTGCTACATGTGTGTGATAACCCCAGCATGCACACAGAAATGTACACACAGCATCACACAACCATAATCCCAGTACCAGGGAAGCAGAAAGAGAAGAGTCACAGAGCTTGCTGGCCAATTAGTCTATCCAAGTCAGAGAGCTCCAGGTTTAGTGAGATACCCTGCCTGAAAGAGTTCTTTGGAAGAGCACCCGCTGAAGCAATGCTCAATGGTTAAGAGCACTGGGTGCTCTTTCAAAGGACTTGAGTTTGAGTCCCAGCACCTACATGGTGGCTCACAAGCACCTGTAACTCCAGTTCCAGGGAATCTGATGCCCTTTTCTGACTTCTGAGGGCACCAAGCACTCACTTGGTGCACCCACATATATGAAGTCAAAACACTCACAAATAAAAATAAAGTAAAATAAAGATGGAGAGAGACTGAGGAAGACACACAATGTCACTCTCTGGCCTGCACATGCAAGCATGCATGCATGCGTGCACACAAACACACACATGCATGCATGTATACTCCCATACACACATGAATGTATACTTTAATGAACTGTGTCTTAGGGTTTCTATTGCTATGAAGAGACATCATGACTACAGCAACTCATAACAGAAAACATCTAATTGGGTGGCTTACAGTTTAAGGATTCAGTCCATTATTGTCATGGCAGCATACAGGCAAGAGGAAGTGGTCTGAGATACTGGCTGTGGCTTGAGCACATATTAGACATCAAAGCCCACCTCCACAATGATACACTCCCTCCAATAAGACCACACGTACTCAAACAAGGTCACACTTCCTAATAGTGCCACTCCCTTTAGGTGCCAGTTTTTTTTTTCAAACCACCATAAACTGGTTACCACAAAAAACCGCTTCAGTGGCTAAGAGCACTTGCTGCTCTTCCACAGGATCAGAGTTCAGTTCCAAGCACCCATATTACCAACCTTTTATAATTATCACTTCAGGAGATCAAGCTTCCTCTTCTGGTCTTCTTGGGCATGTATACCTTGCATACACACACACACACACACACACACACACACACACACACGTCTTTGAAGAAAGGACTTCAATGAACTGATCACAAGTGTTCATTATGCTCCAGTAGGCCATGTTGAATGTAATTTTAATTCATTTGTGATTGGATTGAAAAGCAGCCATCTTTCTTCCTATTTACAGCAATGAGAATCCTACAAGCTGCCATGGTGTAGGAGGAAGGAGGCACCATGGTGGACTTTGCTTAGTTGGCTTTATAAATATTTTTCTACTCTGGTCCTCAGTCCTCCAAACAGTTGATAATTAGCCCTCTCCTCTCTGACCCCAACTGCCCTAGTCACCTCCCAACCTCTCTAGGGATCTTGAACTTCAAGCTAGAATGAGCTTCTTCACCAGCCAAACAACGGAGGCTGCATTTTTCTCCTCTTGCTGTATCATTCTAACTTCTTTCCATAATTAGTTTTAATTACTTTCCTCTTCCTTCTCTTTCCTTCTTTCCAAACAACACCCTATTTTCATTCTCTGTGGGGGAGCAGACCTCCAAGTTTTTTGGCTCCTCTCCCTTTCCCTGAGGTCCCAGGGAGGAATTTCAGGGGGTCAGCCAAGGGTACAACAAAGCTCACTGGGTGAGCAGAAGGTGGACAAGAGGATGGGTCAGAGGGAGGGGAACTTTGCAGAGGAAGCAAGACTCAGAGAAGATGTATTCCAACCTTTACTACTCAAGGAGTAGTACATGACACTTAGTGGGCCAAAACACCACAGTTGTTGCTGTGGGGTTCCTGGATCTTGAGGGGCGTGATTCTTTCAAATAAAGGAGTGGTAGTGGGATTGAGACTGAGGATCCACTCTGGGAAGCAAAGGAGGTCTGAGTAAATGAAGTCCTGAATGAACGTCTGCTATCGACATGGGCATGGCCATGTCTAGGACTCCAGTGCCTCTATCCAAGGCAGTGACAAAGCTGTCATCTAGTCCATGTGCAGATGGTGATGGTGTGTTCAGAAAATGTTCATCTCTCTCCCTGGTTCCCACTGATCCCAGCCTGAAAACTGCTCCCCTACAGGGACTGCTTCTACCTAAATTAGCTAACCCTGCCTCCTTGTTTAGATGTAAATTGCAAGTCCCACCTCCTTGTTGAGCCTTTGCCTTAACTCCGCCTCCCTGTTCAACTATATATATATATAGTAAACATGCTGAGCCTCTGGGGTGCTGAGATTTCTCTGAGAGTCCAGACCACCCACCTCGGTTTTTCTTGTGTGTCTGTTTGTTTTTTCTCCATTCCTTTGCCACCCTAGTTAGCTCAATCCCTGGGGCCTTGCAAGGATGGGGCAGTCCACAGCCCACAGTCCAAGCTGGCTACAAGGTTAAAAATACACATTCAACTCAGTTTTTAAAAGGTCACATAGAAATACTTACACATATTCTCACATTCAAATACACACAGGTATACAAAAACACTCAAATCTTCCCGAGCCATCCCAGACACTATGAAGAAACGGGGTCACTTCAATAATAAGAAATACAATTTCCGTCCGGCTTCCGGCTTTCCCTCAGCGAATACGAGACCTGCAAGTCTCTGATGATCTCCCAACAGCCCTGGTGTGTGACTCATCAGCAGGACATTGATTCTGCCCTGCTCCGTTGGGGACCATCATCACGAAACCAGTGAGAAAGAGGCGGGGGGTTGCTGGAGGAGTGGAGGACCCAAAATCTAAAGTCACCAACCTCAGCACAGCCAAAGAGCCCTTGCCAGGTCAAATGCAGACTCTGACTTGTCTTTTTTATTCGACATGAGTTCCCAGCGCCCCTCTGCTCTGCTCCTAGTATAGTTGGGCATCTAGCAAGCTTCCATCACTCCCTCAGCCAAAAGCATCTATGTATCTCTGAAACTGTACCAGAGTCCCTTGCCCCAAATGAGCACATGGGCACGCAGGTCTAGATTCAAACTCACAGGTGCAGGAACATGTCACAGTAGAAGGGGCATTGTAGGGCTTTCTCTTTGCTTATCATTCTGAAAATTTGGCCAACTTCATTTGGCTAATTCAACGTGAATAATAGAAAAAAGTATGTCATCTTAGAAAGTTTTTATTACCTTTATTTTTACTGGAGTGGGGATGAGTGAGATGTCACATATGTGGAGGTCAGAGGACAACTTTCAGAAGTTGGTTCTCATCTTCTGCCACCTAAGTCCTGGGGATCTACCTTCACTTGTCAGACTTACTAGCCAGAACCTATAGTGATATTTTATTTGTGTTTTAATAAACAAAGCTTTGCCCTTCTGATATTCTGAAACAAATCTAGGTGGTGGTGGCTCGCAACTTTAATCCCAGTGTGAGAGAGTCACATGTCTTTCATCCCTGCACTAGAGGGAATATAAAATGGGAGGAGAGGCTTGGTGTGCTTAGTTGGCTAAGTCTGCTTAGTCTGCAGTCGCTCAGCCTTGGTGGAAGTTAAGACTCCTTAGTGACCTGGCTGCTTTGTTTTTCTGGTTTCTGAGTTGAACCCTGATATCTAACTCTGAGTTTTTATTATCTGTGAAACAAGAACCTTTACCTGCTGAGACAGCTCGCCTGCTGTATGTCATTTTCAAAGCTATGAAAACTGAGTTAGACAGGCAGCCTTGCCTCCGAGTATGTTTCAGGAATTCATTCAACAAACATTGGTTCCTCACTTGTATGCACTGTATTCAGTACTTGATGTGGGAGGTCCTTCTGTATATGTGGTGTTCTTATTGGTTAATGAATAAAGCTGTTTTGGCCTATGGAAGGGCAGAATATAGCCAGGCTGGAAGATATATATATATATATATATATATAGAGAGAGAGAGAGAGAGAGAGAGAGAGTAGGTGGAGTCGGGGAGACACCGTGCAATTGCTGAAGAAGAAAGACTGCAGCCAGAAACTTACCCCATAAGCCACAGCCTCGTGGTGATACACAGATTAATAGAAATGGGTTAATTAAAGATACAAGAGATAGTTAGAAATATGCCTGAGTCATTGGCCGAGCATTGTTGTAACTGATATAGTTTCTGTGTGATTATTTGGGTCTGAGTGGCCAGGAAGTGAACAAGCAGCCTAAGTTTACAAATACTCAGCATGTGAAAATGACTAAGGAAGTGTTTGTGTCCCATATATTTCCAGAAGAAAGAACTACGCTGAAGACAGTTCAATGAATTAAGTGTAAGTGCAATCCTGACATTAAAACATTACCACCATGGGGAGCTGTGTGGCAAAAATGGTTTAGACCTACTAAAGAGTAGCCCATTACAGACTGAAACATGATCTCACACAAAGATCCTGCAGCCCCTGGGCCAGGGCCTACCAGACATGCAGGTGGATGAGATTTGACCTGGATAATGTGTGCTTTCCGTTTGCTTACTTGTAAAGACACCAGACTACCTGTCTCCAGCAAATGACATGCTGCCAAGAAGTCCCCTCAGAAGTCTATAGGCTCATTTGATCCGTACTGCCACGGCTCAGATTGCTTTGAAATGGTTCTTGGAGAAATTTGTTTGGTTGGTTTTTGAGGCAGGTTCTCACTCTGTAGCCCAGGTTTGCCCCAGATTCCCAATTCTGCCTCAGCTTCCTAGCTACCAGGCTATCAGGCATAGTAAAACACAACCGACTTTGGAGACCTTTCTTTGTAATTGCTTTAAACAGCCACCTGGAAAATCAGGCCCTCTTCCTCAGCACTTTTCAGAATCAGGGTTTAAAAGAAACAAGGATCAAGGTGCTGGGAGCATCTTTAGGATCTGTGAGATGCTCAGGAAAGACACCTGAGCCCAACCAATGAGCTTCCTCTCTCTGAAGGAGGTCCCAGGGCCCAGCACCCCCTGGTGCCTAGTTCAGTGCCTGGACCCAGTGAGCAATGAATAGACACCAGAAGGAGAAGTAACAGAGGAACAGATAAAATGAAGCAACAAGATTTCAAATCAGTAACCCACATGCCCCATGCGTGTGTCCAGGACAGTCAAAGCTGCGGTTGGGGCTCAGTTGCCACCGCCATGGCTAGAAAACTAACACCCCATCTTCCGTTTCTTTGTTTCTCATTAGGCTTTAACTAAACTGTCCTTGGCTTCATTGTTTATAAACATGTAGAGGCGTGCCTCCGTAGCCACAGGGGCTTAGTCCCAAGACCCCACACACAGCCGCCCATTGCCCGAATGCCCTCATGCTGACTTGCCGGGTATAAAATGCTATTGTTTTTGCATATAGCCTATTGATAGCCTCCCACACACTTGAAGTCATCTCTAGATGACTCATGGTAGCTTGCTGTCCATGGTATGCAAGCTGTTGTCATAAAGTAGTTTGGCGGATAATGATAGAAGAACGTTCTGTACATGTTTAGTCCTGGTGTAGATGTTTTCCAAATGCTTTTAATCAATAGTGGATAAATTTACATGGCCATGGTTTTGGGAGAGGGACATATTTGACCCAAAGACACAGAAACACCTGAATCTTCACCATACCCAAAGGCAGGCAGGTTCAAAACCAAAGTCTTTCCACCAGCTTCAACACCCCCACACCCAGATAGGTTCTCTCTTGGCTAGAGATCCCTCTTTCTCAGGGTTAGAGCTGTGTGGGCTATCAGCAAGTAAGAGACCCGGTCATCACTGGTGGTCCTGCCCAAGGGCAGGTCAGCAGCTGTCTGTAGCATGGTTCTGCTTGTACTTGCCCAAGCTGCCCTTGGATTCCTTTACCTTGGCCAAGGCTCCAGACGTCCCGATACCCCCTTCTGCCAGGAGATTCTGGGACTCCTACTCTCCAGAAGAGAAGTAGGCTCTCCTTACCTTTTCTTTAAAAGAAAAGGGACTTCAGAAGGCCTCACTCGCTGGGAGTGCTGAGGGGTGATGGGGACCAAGAGGAGTGTGAGCTGTCTTTAACCCACCAAGAGCTACTCTGCATTTCAGTTTCTGGAAAAAATGAAAAAGAAATTTCCTTCCTGCATTGAAATGGTAACACCCTAAGATAAAACAATGGACGACAAGATGGCTCAGGGTAAAGATGCTTGCTACCCAAGACTGTCAACCTTGGAACGCCATGGTGGAGGAGAAAACCAACTCTTCTGACCTCCACACATGCACATAAACACATGGATATGTAAACCTGTGAATGTAGTAAGAATCAAGCTAATGAAGCAAAAGCCTGCATGCATGCCATTCTGCAGCCAGCTGATTTGGTGCCCAGAGTCCTCTGAAGTGGGCAAGCCAATTCTGTGTGGCTCCATCAGAAAAATCTCCTTCGATTCAGAGAATCCCCCAGGTGGCCCTCTACTGCTTGTGCCCTCCTTGGGCATGTTGGTATTTTTATTGTCATTTTATGAAACAGAATCCTTAATTCCATGTTGACTGTGTCTCATCAGTGGGCTTAACCATGGGCTAAGGCCTCCACTTAAAACCAATTGCTTCATTTAAATCTTGTGAAGGTCCTGCAGAGGAGGGTTAATTCTGATTTTACAGAAATAAAAATAGGATGTGCTGGCAGCGACCAAAATAGATGAGCAGGCCCACAGTCTGACAGAGCTACTGGGAGGATTAAGGTAGGCTGTTACAGGTTATTTACAACAAGAGCTTTTCTGTTCTGAGTATTGAAAGATAGCATTGCTATATAGGCAGACAACCATAGACTACAGCGATGAAATAAAATATAGAAACAAGTTGGTTATACACTGGCTAAGGCCAAGCATGGCCAGTGATTTCTGTAAGGTCTCATGGGAGGCCATCAGGCCAGATGTACATTTTCTCTATTATCTCTCTGTTGGAAGAGTCTTGCTCTCCAGCCCAGCTTCCCAGTATGCCTTAGCCTGCCTCGGGCACCCTTATGGTTTAGGAAGGTTTAGGGGTCAGAGAAAATGATACTTATTATCTGATCATTTGAGTGTGATGTCTCGTTAGCGAACAATAGATGCTCTACAAACATATAGTGACTAGGTGATTCCTTGACAGGACCGTTTCTTGGGTGGAAGAGAAGCCACCCTTCCAGCCTGTTGTGCTTTGGCTAGGCTTTCTGGAAAGGCATTGTCCTAGGGGTGTCAGGCACCCTCCTCATCTCCTTCCGGGTCCAATAAGAAACACCAAGCTGTACTTAAGATCTAAACAGAGAATTCTCAAAAGAAGAAGCCCAAATGGCTGAGAAGCACTTACAGAAATGTTCAACATCTTTAATCATCAGGGAAATGCAAATGAAAACTACTTCAATATTTTCTTTCACACCAGGCAGAATGGCCAAGATCAATCAAACAAATGGCAGCTCAAACTGGCAAGGATGTGGAGTAAGGGGAACACTCATCCATTGCTGGTGGGAGCACACACTTGCATAGCCACTATGGAAATCAGTGTGCTGATTCCTTGGGAAGGTGGGAGCAATCTAACTCAAGATCCAGATATACTACTCTTGGGCACATACCAAAGGATGCTTCATCCTATCTCAGAGACATTTGTTCTGCCATATTCATTGCTGCTCTATTCATAAAAGCTAGAAGTTGGAAACAACCCTGAGTGACGTTACCCAGACCCAGAAAGATAATATGGTATATATTCACTTATATGTGGATATTAGATATTAAGTCAACAGTAAATAAGCAACATGTCATAGAATCACAGATATTAGGTCTAGAAAAAGGAACTAGGGGGAACAAATAGATCTCCCTAAGAAAGGAAATAGAATAGATAGTTATGAACAGACAAGGGGTAGCGCAACAGGACCAGGAAGATTAAGTGGGAAGGGGGAAGGAATATGAGGAGAGACAGCTGAAATTAAGGGCCATTTGAGAGGTGGTTATGGAAACCTAATACAGTAGAAGCTTCCTAAAATACATCCATATATGTAGGCACTCTAAATGAAATCTCCAAGTAATGGAGGAGACAGAGTCTCAACTGGTCATCTATTGTCACAAAAGGAAACTTCCAGTACCAGGATGGGTTACCTCTAATTAAGTTGTTAGCCAGAGGCAATCCCCCAAACAATATAGGCTGTTGCCAAGACAGTAGGTTTCTCTCCACAAACTGATGGCAAGATCCTATAGCTGAAGACAGCACCTACACAACTCATTGAACAGAGAAGGGCTGAGCTGGTGCCTACCTAAGACCTTCACCACTCCAGGGGAGTGCTGTTAGTACTGACAGCACTCTGTACACTACCAAAGAAGCAACATGACACACCAACCCAACTAAAATCCCTTGGATCTACAATGGCGTCACGCTATCCTAGTGTAATGGTGGCGCAAAGCTTGTGGGTGTGACCAGCTAATATCTGAGTTGACTTAAGACACATTCCACAGGATGGAACCTATACCCACGCTGCTTGGTTGACTAGGAACCCGATGCTAGACATTCCAGGGACCTAGGGTAAACCAAATACTGCTGTTCTACTAAAGAGCACAGCAATAAAACGACTCCCAGTGACATTCTCTTATACTCACAGATCAGCGCCTTGTGCAGCCATCACAAGAGAAGCTTCCTCCTGCAACAGATAAGAACAAATACAAAGGCCCAAACCCAAACAATATGCAGAGAGTGAGAGACCTTGGAAAACTCAGCTCTTAATGGGATGTCTCCATCAAACCTGTCCCCTCAGGACTCAGGGGAGTCTTGTGAAAGAGGAGGCAGAAAGAGAGTAAGCCAGAGGGGCTGGAAGACACCAAGAAAACAAGGCCTTCTGAACACAGCAGAACCGATACACTTATGAACTCACAGAGACTGGGGCAGCATGCCCAGGGCTTGCATGGGGGTCCAGCAGATGGGGTCCTAGGGCGGAAAGAAGCAGTGGACACATATCTCCATCCCCAACCCAGAAGCAATGTCCAACTGATAACCACTTGCAAATGAAACTGTAGTTTTCTCCAAAGGAGACTCACTGGGGAAACAAACTACCCTTAAGCATGCCCAGCAGGAGATGCCAACAGAAAACAAACTCAATGGTGTCTTGGAGGTTCCTTGTCTTATAATGTCATGTCACGTTTTTTTCTGTTTTGTGTATGTGTGTGTGTAATATTTTATCTTTTATTGTTTATCTATATTTGTTTGCCCCCCTCTCTTACCTTACAGGTTCTCTGTATGTATATTATGACTTCTAGTTTTGTCTTTATCTGAGATCCCCAAGTGTGCTAAAGAGTGGATCCCTACATCTATGCATGTTTCTTGTGCCTTTTCTTGGGCTCTTTTTTTTCTGGTTTGTTTGGTCTGTCCTATTCTGATATATTTTTTGTTTTGCTTTGTGTTATCTTATTGTATTTTATTTTATTATTATCCCTTAGAAGTCTGCTTGTTTTCTAATGAGAGACAGAAAGGAGATGGATCTGTATGGGAGAGGAGGTGGAGAGGAATTGGGGAGATGCAGGTAGAGAGAGGGAAAACTGCAGCTGGGATATATTATGTGAGGGAAAAATATTTTCAATAAAATAAAATAAAATCTTAAAGTGCACAGAAGCATATATATAGGCTATATATAAGTGCAGCGTCAATTTGACATAAGCAGCTAGGGCATTGAAGGACTGGGCTGATGTGCGGTGTCTACAGGACACATACAGCCGTCCTCCACAGGTAGGAATGGACAACTACGTTTTACCATTAGTATTTTATACCTCTTAGCAATCATCCACAAGTGAAGTATTTATTGTGCAAAGCTGTGAGTTCTGCCTGAGAATTAGCTTTGCTAATGAGAGTAGGCACTGAAGGTCACTCTCCCTCCTGAGACAGCACACACCCACTAGATAGTCATTGCAGCCTGTGTCCCTGAGCCAACTCACAACCCAGAAGGACCATCCCCCAGGGTCACCTGAGGCCAGGTGGTGACACTACAGTTATCCCAATTTTTCCCTCTGAGATTCTACATCTCCGTCTCTTTGCAGGAAAGCCAGTTTAGAAAGCTTTGTCCTAATTGTTTTTTAATATATTTTAATTAAAATATAATTTTGTCTTGATTAAGATGGAATAAAGAGAAACCTTAGCCTGAGCTTAGCAAAACCTAAAATGTTCACACCAAAGCACCCTGAGCTTTACAAGGATATAAGTCTTATGAAAGCAAGTTGTAAAATGGTTTATAAATTGAGCCGTAACATCAAGACAGCTTAGACAGGGTCCCTGGCTCGACAGCAAGGGACCAGGTGACTTATTCATCTCTATCATGGGTTCGTTCAACTTTTTATCATTTGGCTTAAATGTCAACCGTCCATTATCTGATTGTTAAACATTGTTAAATATTCTTGCCAACTTTCCTGGAAAAGACCTGTTTTGTCAGCAATTCAAGCATGAATATTGGAATCTGAAAATGAAGAAAAAAGGCTGTAATAAGCTCCTGGGACTTATCCCTCCAAAGGAAAATATTCCCAGTGTATACACGATCCTCCACAGCTTGCTGCCCAGCCATCCACAACCAGAGGTGTGTTCACAACCAGATGTGCTCTATTTAGGGTTGGAATCATCTTGAATAATTGAACTTTGAAAAAAATGACTTGGATCAATGTCTATCTGAGTCATAGAACCAGGAATTTGATTTTGGATTCTACACCACCTGTTCAGGCTGAGAACTCTGGGAAACCAGTAGAGAGCTCTTAAATACCTGCAGATATTTAAGAAGGTTGTAAAGAAGAGTGAGTTCTGAGAAAATTTATTTGAAGAAACTATGATCAGGAAAGAGGTTAGTTTAGTTTGGCAGAAATTCCTAAGATGTCCCCCAGTTCTAGGTCTGGGGATTTCAATAGGGATGGTGAAGCAAAAGAAAGACCCAGGTCTTCAAATGGAGTCCAGGAGAGCAAGGCTTTGTGGTCAAGCTAATGAGAGTTGGAAATTTTTATGAAAACTGAACCTAACAGTCACTTTAGAGATTTTCCTCATGTTGAAGAACAGAAAACATTAGCTGAAAAAGAGCAAATGGGTAAGAAGCAAGTCTGTGATGGTCACAGGAAGAGCTATATCCAGCGGCCTGGTCAGAGGTAAGGAAGCCCTTCAGGCCTTGAGTGGAAGCAAGCAGCCCCGCTATGTGTCCCATGTGCCCACAGAAGGCCAGGAGACAGCTGTAGGACTTACCAGAAGCCCACAGCTCCTCCACACACATGCTCTCTATACCAATCATTTCCCTTGTACACACGCACACACACACGCACACACACGCACACACACACACACACACACACACACACATCACGGCACACTTCTAATTCTGTCCATAACTGTCAAGAGACAATGGACACAGAATCCTGTGAGCTGAATCACATTTTCTCATTTCCCTCAAACTGATACGTTGGAGTGCTACCCACCCCACCCCAAACCTCAGAACATGACTGTATTTGGCGATGAGGTCTTTCTGGAGATAGAGAGGGAGTCGTAATGTCACATGGACGGGCCCTAACACAATAGAATTAGGAGGAAGTTTGTATTAGGACATACGTGCAGGGAGAGGGAATGTGAAGACACAGGCCTATATCAGCCATCTTCACGTCAAAGATGTCTCAGAAGAAACAAAGCCCGCCCATACCTTCACCTGAGACTACTAACTTCAGAAATTGAGGAAATGTGTTCCTATGATTTAAACCTCCATTATATTTTGGTATAGTATCCCGGGGTGGTTAACCATCAACCTTCTGAGTGAAAATGAGGAGACTGTGTCTATCGCCTACCTCAGGACCTAGTTCCATGTCTAGCATATGGTATACTCTGTGTTTGTGGGCTAAGAGAATGTCTCAGGATACACCTAACTGTGAATACTTCTCACATGGCCTCATTCTGGAAGAGAGACTCACTGGATAGCTGTGAGTCTCACTGGTTTCCAAGATGCTGTACATGTACGGCACCAGGAATCTATAGATGATTGCAGTTCCCAGCAGTCAGGAAGGTGGGATGAAGCACTTTGCATTGTTTTCTTCAGGCCCCAGCACAGCTGTGTGAAGCAAGTCGACACTTAATGGTTATTTCTTTTTAGGAAAGTAATTGTGGCATCGTCCCCTAGGGTGCTGCCACCAAGAATATCTTTAATAGTTCTAGCTTCCGTCAAGGCTTTTTTCTTTCTGTCTTCTTTGTTCTGGCATTGATCCTATTTTATTTCTCTCTTCTTACATAAATCAATGGTACCTGTATCAGTCAAGGTTCTCCAGAGGAGCTGAGCTAATAGATTATGTGTGATTAGAAGAAGGGATTCATCAGATTGGCTCATAAGATCAGAGGCTGCATAATCTCACTACGGCCATCCTCAGAGCCAGGAAAATCAGCAACAATTCAACCCCTAGAGCTAGAAGCCATAGAATAAGAGGGGTCAACGAACTCCCCTAGTCCAAGGTTGGAAGTCCGGCAGTTCTCTACTCTGAAGAGTTGTTGGTGTGAGTCCACCTGCAAAGGCTCAAGAAGCTGGATGGTGAGCTCCAAGTCCATGATGGAAACAAACGTAATGCTCCCACTCGGACAGAGCTGGGCATGGATGATGCATCGGTTTCCTCCTTCTTTGTGCGGTGTTGACTCAATTTGCTAACCCTTGTGCCCCTTGTCTCCAGATATAACCTAACAGACACATCCAGAAGTGTGTTCTTCCCCAGTTTCCCAAGGGCTTCTCAACCCAGCCACGTTGACAACCAAGATCAGACATCGTAGTATGTAGATGAGCTATGGTTTGTTACCCAACACATAATGAAGCCAAGACTACGACACCCGTTTTTGCCAAAAGAAAGAGCTATATTGTCCATGCACTAACCAGAAAAGAAAAGGCATGCTCACATCTGTCTGCAGGTAACCTGTAGTGAAATCACTTAAACATCCAGGTGAGTGGAAGTCACCTCTTCATTCTCACACCCACATTATTCAGGTCCACCCTGCAGCTGCTGATGGTGCTGTGTAACGCAACGGCTACTCTACGCGCTACGCTACATGCTATGGAAGGGTTCACGAGCCGGGCAAGGGGCTGGAGATTGAAACAAACACACAGAGAGACAGACAGAGACACGGGTGCCAAGAATGCCCCAAGTATACTCTCTTCATTGTGTTCCAGGGCAGCTTATATAGGGTCTCCTTAACTGATAGCCGCACCCCAGCTCCCGGGATTTTCAGCTGCAAACCCACGAGAAACCACTCCCCTGCCTTAGGAACTAACTGATGAGGGCCTTGTGCTCAGAGCAGCTGTAAGCACGAAAACAAGCTGCCCACTCTGGCAGGCAAAGGATAATAGAAAATTTAAGGTCTGATGGTCTGCAGTCCCCAACAGGGCTGCTCACTTGCTTACATGGAACCTAAGACCCAAAGTTCTGGCTGGAGTCTGTTCCGTCGTATTTGGGGACACTTGGACCCTCTGGGCTCTGAAGGTCATTTTTAGATCAGATCCCAGGGTTCTCTGCCTGAACAGCAACGTGCCCAGGATAGTAGGTCTCAGAGACACAGAAGTTACCATTTTATGATCGGATTTAGTCACCTCTTGCCATGGCTCAGAATTGAAGTCTCGTGGTCACACTTAATTCTCCCATGTGCTTGCCCCTCTGTATCAGGGTTCTCTCCATGCGATCCCCCTCCCTCTCCATCTTTGGGTCCTCAACACTCCAGCAGGGTCCTGGCCTTAAGAGATAGAAATGGTCCAGGCCCTTAACCTTTCCACCCCATCGTCTGATATATTCTACCCACAGTTTCTCCTTTGCTGAGCCTCAGGAAGGCTTTCTGGGGATCCTGGGTCAAGAAAAAAACAGGAGACCTGCCTTTGTCCCTTTTATGCCTGAAAGCCATGATGAGAGGTTCACAGAGCAAGCAAGAGGGAAGCTCATAAGAACCTTGTTAGGAGTGTCTCCCACAGCCACCTGTGGTCATTGCTGTTGGCTCTTCCAAAGCCTAGTTGCAGCTTCCGTTATTAAAAGTGCCATCAACCAGCCCTTTTTGCCTTCAGGTTCCACATCCTGAAACCCAGTTAACCATAGAGCAAGTGCTCCCCTGCGGAAGCATTGCACACGTAGTCTTCATATTGTAACTTGGTGGTAAAGCCCTTACCTAGACATGCAAGGCTTTGAGATCCATCTCCAGAACCCCCCAAAATAGTTTACAATTATAATTACACATGCACAGACACATTTATGATTCCCTAAATAACAGCTGTAACAATGATTTGCGTATCACTTATACAATAGTGAGTAGTATGAATAAGATGATTTTAAGTGACATTTAGAAAGGATGTGGGTAGGCTCTATAAAAATGCTGCACCATTTTCCATAAGAGACTCCGGCAGCTATGGCCTTGGTATCCACAGGGATCTTAGACCCATTCTCCTGAAGATACGGAAGGACATATGTACACATTTACAGACTCACCTTAGGTAATTGGATAGGAGAAATCAACTTCTAGAACAGTAGTTCTCAACCTGTGGGTCGTGACCCCTTTGGGGGAGGTCAAATGAGCCTTTCACCGAAGTTGCCTAAGACCATCGGAAAACACAGTCATTTACATTATCCTTCATAACAGTAGCAAAATTACAGTTCTAAAGTAGCAATGAAAATATTTTTTATGGTTGGGGAATCATTACAACATGAGGAGCTGTCTTAAAGGGTCACAGCATTTAGGAAGGTTCCAGAACATACCAGAGTTCATATGCAAACTGATCAAATGATCTTTGTTGCTGGTTTATTTTTGAAAGGATTGTTTTAAGACAGGCTGGGGGTGGGAGGTACCATGTACAGGCCAGAGGGATATGGGGAGAAAAGACTGTTCCCAGGGACACAGAAGAGCAGCCAAGAACTATAATTCTAACCTTTGCCCTCCATGGTTCAGTGGCTTGTGGGCAAGAAGAAGGAAAGTGACATCCGTGACATCATATGAGATGCTCGACCTCCCCCAGATTCATGCTTCAGCAGGCTCAGTGTGGGGCTGAGGCCAGCAGAGCTATGCAAGAAGCACTGGGGTGCCGGGCATTGCTGGGAGAAGAAGCAATCCACATGTTCCTCTCTGATGTTAATTGCAAAACGCCTGCCCCTCCCTCGGGCTGTTTTGTGGTTGATTTTCTGCTTATGTTCATTTTTACAACAAATTAGTCTGTTTGGTTTGGTTAGTCATGGCAGGATGATTTCCTGAACAACACTGGCACAGATTGAAAAACACCCTTTGCCGCCCCGAGTTTGTCCTGGAGTGTCATACCTGAGCACAGCTCACAGAAGCCTCTGTAGCTGAGGGGCCTATGGTGGCCAGAGGCTGAATCCATCCCTAGCCCTAGGATTCTCATGCTTGAGGTTGGAAGCTAATGCAGAGGGAGGAAAGAACTTGTGGAATGCAGCAATCACTTCCTTGTTGTTAAAAGGCCAAGCAGAGGCGAGCTTGGCCTCTCTACCAGAACACTAGACTTTTAGACTTAGTTCCTTACCCTGCCTCTGCCCCAACGCTACCACAAGGCACACTGAATGCCCTGAGCTAGGACAGCCCTACCTTTGAGTCCCAAGAACTAAGACATCGGGAAAACACCAAAGGATGCCTTCAAGGTGGACTGGGTCACAAAGAGATGGGTGCAGAACTCTTCAAGTTGGGATCCGTTCAGTTCCCTTGTCTAATTTAATTCACAGATTAAAATCTGGATTTAAGTATTGTCATTTTAAACATAGCTAGCTATAAAAGCTAACACAAAGAGGCATTTTTCTAATTACTCATTTTAATTAATTATGTTAATATCCACATAAAATATGTGTTGAATGATGTGGGAGTGTTCTCCTGTATTTTGTATTACTCTTATTGGTTGAATAAAGAGCTGCCTGGCTTATAGATAGGTCAGCCCTTAGGTGGGCGGAGTAGACAGAACGGAAGTTCTGAGGAGAAGAAGGAAAGTGAGCCAGTCACCATGAGGCCCCCGCCGCAGGTGGAAGTACCATAGAACCATCCGGTAAGTCACCCACCTCGTGGTGACATACAGACTTTTATAATGGGTTAGTTTATGAAGTGAGGGCTAGCCGGGAAAAGGCTAGAGATAATGGGCAAGGCCGTATTTAAATGAATCCAGTTTGTCATGTGGTTATTTTGGGTGCAGGCAACCAGCGGCGGCTGGGGAACATTCAACCCGCACACCTCTTCCCTAATTACACCAGTTGAAGGCATGGGATATTGGTAAATTGACTCTTTAGAGGAAAATATTCATAGTTTATAGCATTTGCAGAGTTGCATGGCATGCAATCACATGTTGCTAAAAAGGTATTGGGAAAGACACACAGACAACTGGCTGTCGCAGCCAGCATGGATGGGCTCATACATACCACTAGCTGGGTACAAGCTGAGCAAGGAATGTCAAGATTGGTTGAAACCTGCTTGAATTCTTCATCTTTTTTTTTTTTCTGCTCTCCATTTTCGGTTTGTGGCAGAAGCACTGGCAACACACAGACGTAATTGAAATTAAACTTTCACTGGGATAGAGAGTGAGGAGTTGAAATTCCTGGAAGCCTGGGTAGAAAAATGGGAGGAGCCAGGCCTTTGCCTGCTCCCCATCACTGTGTATGGCTTCACATCGTGACTGCTAGAGGAGCCCGTGCTGACAGCAGCCCCATTCCCACCAAACCCTTAGTGAGTTATCTACCCGGAACCAAGCTCAGCCCACAGCCCATGACAAGTATTCAATAAATGCTAATCAAATATGAATGCACTCGCTAATAGGGTCTGGATGCCACCATTAAGACAATCTATGGTTTCCGTTCAGATCTAAGCCAACAGATCCAAGGGACCATTGGCCCAGTAAGTGGGGAAGGATGGTGGTGAGTGATGCTGCAGAAAACAGGACAAGCGCCGTGCTCCTCAATGATGGCCCTTTCATATAGCTGGCGCCACTAGGTGACATCAAGTTGACCGACAGCAGAAGGGTTCCTGGAAGGCTGTAGATACTTTCTTCAGGGAATGTAACTCCAGTTTAAAAAGCTACCCTCAGGAAACACCATCACCTGAACTGACAAGGGCTGGTCCTTGGGTGCCGTGTCAGCCTCTTCATTTTTAAAACACAGACAGTACTGCTCTGCTGGCTTGTGCCTATTAATTTAAATATCACATATCGGGGGCCAGACACTGACCCTAGAACGTGGGATTTCAGTAAGTGACAGAGGTCATGGTGACCATTGTACTTGCTGCTTCCACACTGCTTCATGCGGACTACATGGTAGTCAGAGCACGTGTGTAAGCTCTATCAAAAGCACCACCATGCCTTCCCTCCTCTGAAGGGCCTGGGCATCATTCATGGTAGGAATCCAAGCAACTCCACCTGCAGGCACCAAATAAAAGCTCCCTTGGCTGGTGGAATACACCAAAGGGTCACAGCTTCCGTGCTTTTCTGTTTCAGGCAGAGCGACATAGAAGATGTCGGCATCTTTGTGTCCAGGATCTAAGTCTGTTATGTCACACAAAGGGACTTTGTTCAACTGACTGAGTTAAGAAATGTTACCCTGTTGAAACTACCCTGATGTGAGCAAAGTGTCAGTACCAGAGCCCTTACACGACACGGGCAGGAAGGTCGGAACCCGAAAAGGAGATGTGTTCATGGAAGCAGGGCTTGAGTGATACAGCCATAAACTAAGGAATGCAGGATGTTTCTTACATCAGCCCCTAGAGCAGTGTTCTCAACCTTCCTGATGCTGTGACCCTCTAACACAGTTCCTCATGCTGTGCTGACCGCCAACCATCAAATTATTTTGTTGCTACTTCATAACTGTAATTTTTCCACTGTTATGAATCATAATGTAAATATCTGATAACGTAACCCCCAAAGGGATGGTGACTCACAGGCTGAGATCCGCTGCTCTAGAGGTACCAGCCTTGCTAACACCTGGACTTTAGCACAACAAAACCGGTTCTAGACATATGGTCCCCAGAGCAGAAGGTTTTAAATTACTAAGTCATTTGTCATAGCAATAGGAAATGAATACAAAAGCAAACAATGAAACCTGGGTCTTGGGTCCAGAAAGGCCTTTTCTTCCAAATTCCTTACATGAGAAAGAAGAATCTATTTTTCTTGGCCTTTGACTGTGTCGCTTCCTAAGACGATGTTTTCCAGGAAAACAGTGAACACCAACAGGTTTTAGATCCTCTAAGACCACACATGATTTTGGTCAGTGGACATACAAGGCAGAAGGCAAGAAAGGGGAAGCTGCATGTACAGCACGCTTGTGAGCTGCGGGTGCTCCAGCGTCAGTCAGGTGAGCACGCTTGTGAGCTGCGGGTGCTCCAGCGTCAGGTGAGCACGCTTGTGAGCTGCTGGTGCTCCAGCGTCAGGTGAGGAACCTGTGCTGTTGTTATTGTTTTGTTTTTAGAAAACCTCAGCAAAATCACTTAAGAGGAGCTAAGAAATTAAGCAGAGAGTTTTTCAAGTACTGAAGAAAACTTGAGAAAATTCCTTCAGATGAATTCTGGGTAAACTGCCCAAGAAGAAATAAAAGCTACACTTAGGCTGCGTGAAAATTTGTTTGTTTTGTTTTGTGAGACAAAGTGTCCCTGTGCAGCCACGGCTGGCCTAGAACTTGCTGTGTGGATTAGGCTGGCTTTGGTCTCACAGAGATCCATCCATCTTCCTCTCTCTCCCTAGATACGAAGAATTTTTTGAGACACTAGAACCCATTAGGTAAGATGGGAGGTAACCCTGGGAGGAGCATGAGAGCCCCTTCCCGACCTCACAGGGAACACAGCCGGAATTTCTTTGCTCCCTGCCAGCCTGGCCACTGTGTTTGAATGATATTTGTAAACTCTAGATTACAGGAGTCTCCAGTGGGGAGTACAGTGCACATCCTATTGTGCTCAAACTGGCAGACAGAAGGGAAGAAAGCAGAGAGGACGCTGCATCTGGATGACACCCTGAGTTTCATTTGGTTTATGTTGTCTTACTTTGCAGGAGTCTCTCTCTGCTCCCTTTCTTTAAGCAAAATGGTTTTCAAAGAGACCAGTTAACAGGCTTGCAGTGGGAGGCCTTTCAGAAGGGTGTATTGGAAACCGTTCATCACGCTAGCTTGGAAAGCATAGAGAGAGGCAATAACTAAGAATGAGCTCAGAATGTGTGTACAGCTATAAATCTAAATATACAAACATAAGGGTATTAATGATAAAATCCAATGCAATCAGTGAACTGATAAAAAGATAATTTTGTGAGTGGGGCCGGAAACTGGGAACTTTCAACTCATGTTTCTGTGTTTTAGTCTTCCACTTTTAGGTGTGGTATTAAGGACCCTTTTTCTTCTTTTGTGAATTGCCTCAGCTTACTTTTTTTTCTCTAAAATACTTTATTAAAGAAAAGAAATCTGGGTTTGGAGCTATAGTCCATTCAGTATAGTGATTGCCTAGCTTGAACACAGCCTTAGGTCCTAGTCCCAGTACCTTATAAGCTAAGTGTGATGGCACATAGTTATAATCCCAGAATTTGGGAGGTGGAGGCAGGAGATCAAGAGTTCAGAGCCATCCTCTGAGAGTTCAAGGCCAGTCTGGGCTACATGAAGACCTGTCTCAAAAATAACAAAAAAGAAAGAAAGAAAAAGAATAAATGAATCTTTCCTTTTGACTTTTGAAAAATATTAGTAATAGATCATACAATAGAAAAGTTCTGATTGTACCCCAAGAGTTTTGTAATTTGAGTTCTATCTTCTAGCTAATCCTCTGCTGCCTACACAGGGCAGCATGGCTTCCTTACAATGCTCTACCACAGGGCTGGGACAGTAGATCACTCTGTGATCTCGTTGAGTTATGGGTTCTTATTTTTGCATCAGTGGAGGATGGTTTCTCACCAACTCGCACTGAACGGTCCATGGACCACATGGATAGCAAGGGTGCAGAACTTTTCGGACTGGAGTCATCAAGACATGAGTCACAATTTCTGTGATAGTCAGTGTCCCATCACTAGAACAAAATGCCTGATGTAGTCAAATCAAAAACAGCAAGGTTTCACTTTGATCCAACACTTCAAATCCACAATCATCCAGGCAGGTTGCTTTGGACTGAGCGAGCATGTGGAGAAAGCTACTCAGCTGTGGTGTCTGGAAGGAGTGTGCGACAAGGAAGAACAGGTGGTCCAGGTCCAACACCCACCTCAATCCCTTCCCTAATACCTAACTCCCTTCTGTGAGACTCCACCCTAAAGGTTCGAACCCTTTCCTATAGCACTATGGGCTCAGTGGGCTCAACCTTCAAGACGTGGAAATTCTTCAGAACAGTTAAGATCCAAACAGTGCTTCCTGGTGTAAGAACCAAACTCCACAATAATGCGCACTTCAAACCAGTAAGTCAGAAGCCTCTCAAAGCCACATACAAAGTTAGCCAAGACCACACGGTTAACTCTGACACCAGGAGGGTCATGATTCCGGGACTTCCAAGACTGCAGGTAGCCCCACTAAGGCCCAAGAAGTGCTTCTTCAAGCAAAGAGTAGTTAGATTTCAATACCAAACTCCTGCTTCTTCAAACTCCTTTTCCCATAAATGGAAAGGCTTCCCCTGGGAGATCCCCGGGGACCTTCCACTGGCTCTTGTTTTGGTCACTGTTCTTATCACTGACATTACAGAGATGGTTGTGATGCCAGTCAGCTAGAATGTTTGTCGCAAATGCCAGGATATTCGCTTCTTTACAATTACGCTTCAACAAAGCCTCTGGTACTAAAAAAGCAGCACATGTATTTTAAAAATAAAATACTAGGTGATCAGACAGAGCCAGAGCCCAAGGGCATTCCCCTCCCTAAACTGTACGTGCCAAAACCAACCAAACCACTTGCTTGTGTTTTCCTGTTTGATTACTGGCACGCAAACAATACAAGCATCATAGTCCATGCTGCAGACTTGGTATCACCCCCAACCAGGACAAAGGATCAAAACAGGCTCTGTTCTGGGACTCTCTGTTCTGTGGCCAGGGAGTTCTTGTGGGGTTTGTACTTGCTGAACCTGTGAGTGCCTACTAGGTTCCCCTAAGTTCCCAATAGACTCATTTCAGCAACCAGCTCTTGAGTAAGGACCTGCCCTCTCCGGTGTTTTCTCTGACATGGCTTCATTATGATTCTAGTCATTAAAAGGCATTGTCCACTGTCGGGTAGAGAACACAGGACCAAGTCTCCATCTCCATATGACTCTGGGTGTCCTACAAGTTTCTTAAGGCTAAGTAGAGGTTCTGTTTCACAGAATCAATTTGTAAGAGTTTTGGAAAATCATTATGTACAATCGCCCTGGTTCATGTTGAGAAGCATGCAGCCAAAAAGAGTGAAATAATCAAGATCATTCGTGCAGTTTAGAGCAGAGCCAGAGCCAAGCACATGGTCTCCTAACTCTCTTAGATTATGGAGACCAGGGCTGACAGGGACCCATATCCCTGCCTATACAGAGAAAGTAGTATTTGATAGCAGCCCTCAGGGACTGGAGGTCTGTGGTTAAGAGCACTGCAGGCGATACTGGTCCAGTTCCTACCACCCACACAGTGGCTCACAACTGTCCGTACCCTCGTTTCATGGGATTCGAAGCCACTTCTGGACTCTGCAAGCACCAGTCACACACATGGTATACATACAGATATGCAGACAAACACTCATACATAGAAAATGAAAAACAAATCTGTTTTTATTTTTAAAGGATTTATTTTTTATCTTTATTTATGTGTATGAGTGTTTATCATATGTGTATGTATGTATGTCTGGTGCCTACAGAGGCGAGAAGGCGGCACTGGATTCCCTTGAACTGGAGTTATGAACAGTTGTAAGCCACTATGCAGGTTCTGGGAAATTAACCCAGGTCCTCCACAAGAACAACAAATGCTCTTGTGTTGGGGACTGTGGACCCCAGACCCTGAATTTTCTATAAACAACTTGTTTTCCTGTCCTTGCAGCTGCTCTGAACACAAGACCCTCAGGAGTTCCTGATGGCCGGAGAGTGGTTTCTGGTGGGCTTGCAGCTGAGAGTTAGGGTGTGGAAAGAGACCCTATATAAGCTGCTCTGGAACACAATAAAGGGGAATCCTTGGCATTCTTTCTTCCAGGATGATCCATGTCTCTGTCTCTGTATGTGTGTGTGTGTGTGTATTTCAATCTCTAGTCCCTTGCCCGACTTGTAAACCGTACCATAGTGCATAGAGAGAAGAGCAGACGGTGTGTTACACTCTTGACCCTTGAGCTAACCATATTTTTTGATAAAGTATCACTCCAAGACTATTCTATCCACAATGCATAGAATACCACCACCAGAGTAACTCTGTGAGACTGACCAACTAAACAATCTCTGCAGTAGTTATTTTTCTACTGTGGGGGTAAAACATAGTTACCAAGGCAACAAATAGGAGAAGACTTTATTTGGCTATTGGTTCTAGAGGGTAAGAGTCCACTGTGGCAGGAAAGCCTGGCAGCAGGCAGCATGCAAAGTGGCTGAGGCAGAAGCTGAAGTTCACATCTTGACTGCAAGCAGAGAGTGGAGAGAGGGAACTGGGAGTCAGGCAAGGCACTGGACCTTCAAAGCCTGTCCCTAGTGGCATACCTGTAGCAGCAAGGTCCCACCTCCTAAGTCCCAAACAACAAGACAAACTGTGGATCAGATCCCCAGCACTGTGGGGGATTTTTCTCATTCAAATCACTACAGTATCTAACTATTCAAATAATGATAGAGTAGCAAGAAAACAACGGCAGCAACAACAATAACAAAAAAAGAAAACCCACTTCATTGGATTCAAGGAGTGACTTTCCATCTAAGATCAGATGTGTGCTCGCATGATTCAGTATTTCCTCGGTCTCGCTTTCCTAATTCATAACATAGCATTGGCAAGAGGTTCTTGCCTGCGTCAAAGACTATTAGGATGGCAACTGAGATAAGACTTTATTCTGACAGCTATTGTGTAAATAGATTTGCTGTCTCCACACCTAGGGTGATTTCCACTCCATAGATTGTAGAGAAAGCCGATGGAAAATCCTTCGGCCACTCTGGTTCAAAACTCCAATGGTCCTGTTCCTGTCCTGTAAAAATTGACGGTCCTGTAGCTCCCGTGTCACTACAGGACCAGTACTCGAAGTGCCAAATAAGCTGGAGACTTAAAAACACAGACAGAGACAGACAGAGAGATGGACACGGGTCATCCTTGACACAAGAATGCCAATACCCAGTCTATTGTGCTCAGGGGAAGGTTATGTGGGGATCCTTAGCCACGCCCAGCTCTCGGGATCATTCAGCTGTAGGTCTCTTCAGCCGTCAAGGTTTTGTGCTCAGAACAGCTGAAGACAAAGAAAGTCAAGGGCCAGGGATCTATAGCTCCCAACACTCTGGCCATCAGTTTTTTGCACCCTCAAAAATTAGGTAAAGAACCTTGAATTGTGTAGTAGGCTAAAAAGAGATAGCTACTACAGCAAGCAGGTAACTCGGTGCCTGGAACACAGGAGGCATCTTGTCATACAGACTCTTGTCCCACCCTTAGGATTCTTCCTGTGGACTTGACTTTTCCTAATGAGACCTCCCTCCCCGTCACCCCGGCTCTGCAAACTGTTTCCTTGAAGTAAAGGGCTGACAAATGCTGTTTACTGTTTACTTGAAGGACAGAGAGGAACATGGCGCAGGCCCTTGGGGAGTTTTACCGCTGCTGGAAAACAAGATGAGCCAGTATATTGAGGAGTTACCACATGTTAAGGATTTCACTTGCATTGACTCCCTCAGCCCTGATAGTGTCTCCACCCCAAAGGCTATGTGAAGCTCATGTTATAGTTGAGTTCATGTCGACATCAGGAGATGGAATAATTTACCCAAGGCCAAAGGTCGACTAAAAGAATGAACTCCATCAAGCAGAACTCTAGAATTCTTTCCAGGATTGACATCACAACTGCCTGTAACTGCAGCTCCTGGGGATCCAATGCCTTTTCTGGCCTCCATAGGCACTGGCACACACATGTTCATACTGCTGCTACCACTGCTACTACTATACACACACACACACACACACATACACACACACATACACACACACACACACACACACAGCCCACTTCTGTTTGGCTTCTAGCTCACTCATGTTCCCTTTGTCTTTGCTTCTTCTCCCCCACTTCCCCACATTGATATGTTTCTTTTTGAATAGTGTCCACTGCTAATCCTTCCAGTTCATTGGCTGATTTTTCCACAATGTCTAATCTGGCATCCATGGTAGCATTATCACAGATATTATAGTCTTCCTGTCTCAAAAGTTGATGTGTCTCTACTTATTAATATCCTTATGCTTTCTTTTCTTTTTATCTTTTTTGTTTTTGTTTTTTTTTAATTTAGAATATGAACAAATTCTCTTCTTAAAATATAGGTTGTATTGGCAACAGGTGCTTTAGTATCCCTGGACTTCCTGCTTAGCATGTCAGTACTGCAAGGCTCAGCTATTCTTCACAGGTCTTTCAGAACAAACCCCAAGCTTATGGCTTGTTAGAAAAATGCTGGGGCCCCCTAGACCCAGCGTGCTGCTCAGCCTCATTGTAAACCCACCTAGCAGTAGCACCTCTGCTGGCCAGACTGGGCTGCTCTGGTGGGAGGTAGCAGGCCTGTTTGGATGAAAGTTAACAGAGGTCTTTCTCTCTGACAAAGGAGACCCATGGCTTCTGCCAGCACCCATGAAACAGTAGGAGACTGGCTTACTGCCTACTACACACAGTGAATCTTAACTTCAGTCACAGATGGACACAATAGTAACAAGTGAATACAAATAGTACCTATGTGCCTGATCTTTCAAAAGAACACACATGTTCATGCATGGACACTCACGTTTTTATACTTAATATAAGAACACTTCCAAATATCATTGTTTAAACCAACATAATTTTATAGACAGGACATTTATAAGTATACATGTCCTTACAAAAAGCAGATTATGAGCTTTATCAAAACCTCATACTTTTCCTGTGTTAGCTGGTCAAAATTGATCTTGTGTCAAATAAAATTATAATTTCCTATGATTAGCACGTCATACCCATGTGTAAGACTTCGAGTCCAAGTTAGAAGACTAAATAAATAGACCTTGGGTTTGAGCCTGTGTTGAGCTATGATCACTTGTTTATAAAACTGTCATTTGTACACCAGTGGGGCTTGCTGGGAAGGGAGCAGCCTAGTTCTGGTTCCTAGATAACTTGAAAGATCAGGAAATGAACAACCAGGTGAGAATCCTTAAAGAGTAGGTGGATCCTAAGGTCTGAACCTGGTCTGTGACAAGCTCCACTGGTTTTCCAGGCCTCCTCAACCCCCAAGTTCTCCTCAGCTGTCCTATGATATTTGCAGAAATCTCCTCAATTTCCTGCATCTCTCTACAGCACTAGAAGCTTCATAGCTGATACGTGTCCAAATCAACATGACGTCATCATTCAAGTTGGATCTGTAAGAATGCTTTCTGGGCTAGGGAGTTGCTCTAATCTGACAGGCATCTTTTGTCTTTTACTGTTTGACTAAGACGATGGGCCTTGTTAATATGTCTACACTTGCAACTCTCTTCCTTAGGGCTATTTTTCTTTCTCTTCTCTTGGTCATCATAGCCATGAGCAGAACAAGCCAGAAATGACAGAGGACTCACGCCTCCAGAAATAACTTCTCACCAGGCCTAGACAAATGTTCTGGCTTCCTTGCTCATCCTCTGGGCTGAATATGAATGAGATAACACTGCCTCCCAGGGACAGCAGGAGGAATGAGCAGGGAGCTTCTCCCTCACCTCCCTCAACTGGTTGGGGTCTGCCAGAATCGCCTTCAAAATTTGATTCGGTTTCTCAGGGTATGCATCAGGAAAAACCCAAATATAATCATTTAAATGGAACCCAAATAAATGTCAAGTGAACACTGGTAGATGAGCTATCCCCAACTGTACCAGGCTTTTCTCTTTGAGGCCACCAACCAACTGCCAAATCGTGATACAGAGACTTACTAGTTTTGAATGCTCAGCCTACCTTAGGCTCGTTTCTGGCTGGTCCTTTTAACTTAAATTAACCTTTTTCTCTTTATCTGCCTTCTGCCTGAGAGCTTTTACTACTTTTCTTTCCTTCTGTATATCTTTTTTTTTTTTTTTTTGGTTTTTCGAGACAGGGTTTCTCCGTAGCTTTGGAGCCTGCGCTGGAACTAGCTCTTGTAGACCAGGCTGGTCTCAAACTCACAGCGCTCTCTCTCTCTCTCTCTCTCTCTCTCTCTCTCTCTCTCTCTCTCTCTCTCTCTCCTAGATTTCTCCTCTTATTTATTCTCTCTGCCCACCAGCCCTGCCTACCCTTTCTCCTGCCTAGCTATTGGCCGTTCAGTTCTTTATTAGACCAACCAGGTGCCTTAGGCAGGCAAAGTGAAACAAATGCAACATCTTTACACAATTAAACAAATGTAGCATAAACAAAAGTAAGGCACCTTTCCACCATTAAAGTAATATTCCACAGCATAAACAAATGTAACACATTTTTGCCCAATTAAGACAATATTCCACAATACCCAACCATGCCAAGAGTGACCCTGTGTTTCCACGGAAACTTGGATTTAGCACCAGCAGAACCAATTACATATTTTTTGTGGCACTCGAAACAAGATAAATATCGGTCCAAAGCAAGAAGAAATAATTGCTGAAGATGCTTCAGTATAAAGCATCTTCCTTTCCTTTGCAACCTATCAAATTGTCAAAGTATTTTTCTTATTATCAAACCATTTATTGACTTATGATATCTCAGCATATATTAATTATACATAGTAATGGGCTTCACCGTGGCATTTCCCCACACATATATAATGTATTTCAGTCGTATTCACCTCTGAATCTTTTACTTTGCTACTCAATGTCATTCTAAGAAAATTAAATTTAAAAATGTCTAGGATGAGTTTTCCTGCTGACCTTTGTGAAATGTTTGCTTTAAAATGCTAATCTAAAGGTGTTGAACACCTATGCAGTCACTGAAATTACATTGTTCATATCTTGTGCTTTCTGCATGCACACAGATATGTACAATAACAAAATGCTAAAGGTTGAAGATAAAATGCTCTTCTAGTTATTCACCCTTTCCCTGTGAACCAGAACTAGGGTACTGGCCCATACTCTCTGTCCCCTGTCCCCTTGGCATCTCTAGTCCAGCAAGGCTCATTCAGGGTGTCTCCCCAACTTCCTGCCTGGGAATGACCTTCTTTTCTCTGCATACCAAGCTCCAATGGTCTTTATTGAAATGACCTTCTGCCCAGGAAGTACCGCTGTGGCGCCTGGCTGGAAGCAGCCCTGGTTTCTAGGAAGACGGGTGCACGCACACACTGGAAGTCTTCTTCAGAAAAGGCGGAATGTTCTTCCTAAAGAACTTTCCTGACATAGGAACCAGCAGGTGTTTCAGCAACATACAAGACAGACAACAATGATGATAATGAATTTTTTCAACGTGATACAAGCTAGGGTCACCAGGAAGAAGGAACTTCAGTTTAGGGAATGCCTTCATAAGATTGTCCTGTAGGCACTTCAGGGGAGGCGAGGTCCTAGATTAATGATTCATTATGCGGGAGAGCCCAGATTATTGTGGCTGGTGCCCCCTCTGAGAAGGTGGTCCTGGGGTCCTCTAAGAAAGCATGCTGAGCAACTCATGGGGATCAAGCCATAAACAGCATTCCCCCTGGTCTCTGTCTCAGTGTCTACTTCCAGCTTCCTGTTTGAACTCCTGCCCTGGATCCTCTTCATGATGTACTGTCTGTCAGGAGGTTAGAAGCGAAGCAGTTAGGTAAGGAAAATAAACCCTGTCCTTACCATGGTGCTTTTGGTCATGGTGTTTTGTCATAGCAAATCAAACTAAAGACACAGGGTGTTTAGAGATGGAGAATAAACTTAAAGGACACACGTGGCCCTTACTTCAGGTCTCCCCGTCCTCATTGGTCACACTGAAACCGTGAAAAGAACCATAATAGCTTTAGACTTATTTGGAGTAAGCAAAATTCTTCTTAGATGAATTTTGCTGTTATTTTTCTCTTAAATGCTGCTGACTTTGAAGATATCTTAGTAATTTTTGTAACTGAACACATCTATGATCTCTCTCTCACACCCTTGATATTCCTCTCTCTCTCTCTCTCTCTCTCTCTC
>JAQHUG010000130.1:5598660-5643527 GCA_028555095.1 Dicrostonyx torquatus
CTGTGTGTGTGTGTGTGTGTGTGTGTGTGTGTGTGTGTGTGTACACGCATCTTCCTAGAAACCAGGGCTGCTTCCAGCCAGGCGCCACAGCGGTACTTCCTGGGCAGAAGGTCATTTCAATAAAGACCATTGGAGCTTGGTATGCAGAGAAAAGAAGGTCATTCCCAGACAGGAAGTTGGGAAGACGCCCTGAATGAGCCTTGCTGGGCTAGAGACGCCAAGGGGACAGAGAATGTGGGCCAGTACCCTAAGAAGTTACTCCTGAGCCTGTGCTGTTTGATAAACAGGGACCCAAAGCCTTTCCTAAACAACCAAACTAACAACGTGCCAGATTCCAGAAACGCCGCAAACAATGACTGGACATTCCTTGTCTCTTATTTGCTTATTTGTGCGCTCGGACCTCTCAAAGAAAGCAGAAGCCGAACTCTGCCTTGGGCTTCAGATTGGGAGTGGAGTATGTGGGCTGCATCTGCTCCAACAGTTTTCCTCTTTCAGGATAGTCTCCCCTTTCCAGATCAGCCCCATCCCAGGAGCCCTCGGGGCTCCCAGCGAAGGTCAGTGTGACCAGGTTTAAAGCCTGATCAGAGTAACAGGTCAAAAATGAGAGACCCCCCTGGTTCACATTCCCAAGAGATGTAACTGAGTCACGGTAGGAGGGAGTCTCAGAATTTCTCACGTAGCTCCCTGACTTGAATGAGATATTAAAGTGTCTGTGGGCACATACTTCTTTTTAGAAATTCTATTTAAATTATGAAATACATAGGCACGTGCATAAAACATACATAATTATGTATCTAACTTCAAAATAAATAACATTAATAATATTGTATACATAAATACCTTTGAGTATTAATCTACAAATACTGAGGTGATGGATGTGTATACACACGGGGATGGGACACACATGTGAATGCATTTTCTTCATTTGTCGAGGATTGATAAGATCAGTTCTTCATGAGAAGAAACAGAAACCGTCATTTGTTACCCTTCTCCCTGCTTCATTAAAATTACACTCGAAGCTTAGACTGCATTCTCCCTCTGCCATCGCCACTGCCCGCTGCATTCTGTATTTTGGTTCTATTGTTTTCAGTAGCACTTAGAACTTTTGGTGCATGTACCATATGCTAGCTCTCTAGTCTGTGTAATCTACGTCCCTGCCTCCCTTTCTCCTTTGGGAAGGAAGTTCATAACCTGTGATGGCAAGTTGTCATCATCAAAATGAAAATAAACTCTTCCGGACATTAGTGAGGTATACCTTTGGCTGTATATGTGACAGTGGGTGTCGCTGTCCCGTGGGTTAGGGTCCAGACTGAATAAAATGAGACTTCCATAGAACAGAAAAACCAAACTTGCACCATCTACAACAAAACATGGACACGAAAGTGCAGGGGCCTCCATCCTCAGCCGCTTCTGAAGCCAGTTCTCTGAAAGTACCCATTTCCGAAATGCCAGCGGAAAGACGCCAGCGGCAAAGTGAGTTTTTTTCTCCTGTGTTTCTCTCTGTCCATCCCTTGTGGGCAGAAGTTCCCATTGCTCTAACCTCCTCATAATGCTCACCACACACTGACATGAGAAAGACCTCCATCATGGCAGGATGGAGGAGAAAGAGGTGGCCTAAAAGAAGCTGGCAGGAAGTAGTTTGACTCACACTTTCATGGACTCCTATCAGAGCCGCTGTGTTTCTGGAGACCACGTAGGAGCCCACATGGTCAGACGTCCTTCCCAACAAACACAACTCATCTTGCAATTCCTTCACAACGGTGATGGGGGGATGGCAAAGAAGCCTTGGCTTGGGGAACTGGAGTTATGTTTGAGACGCCTTTCATCTTGAAGACGAATATTAGGCAGGCACAGGTGGCTGTAACAAGTGTCTAAAGTAGAAACCATTTGGTTTGCCATCGGTGCTGTTCTCACCCAACTCTGCCACCTGGATAATGACTTCCTAGGTTTGGAGTCTAGAGCTGAGGACTTCTGTTTGGAAAGCTAGCAGGCCATCCCAAAGACCTTCCAAATAGACATAATGGCTTAATTATTACTTTAATCAGACGGTCAAAGCTTCTAAAGGGCAGCTTCCTTCCCTTAAGGTTTTCCCGGCCCCCTGGCTTTATCCACAGCTGACGTGTTCTTCCCACAGTTCAGTGGGCTCTAGGTTACAAAAGGGAAAATGGCCAGCTGGATCTCCAGTCAGCTTCGTGCCCTGTAAACAAGATGTACCCTGATTAAATGAGGTGCATGGTGGAGCCTGCGAGGGGGAGGAAGCTGAACAGGGACTCAGAGGCAGTTGAATCACAGGTTAACTACCCATTAAAGTGGAATCTAAAACAAGAAATAACCTTTCCCCGCCTGGTTTGTATTTGAGGCTTGTGCAAAGGAAGAGGCACTGCACAAGATAAAAGTGCTCGTGGCTGACGGGTGGGCTGGACTTGCTTGACTGGCTCTGAGCAAGCTCACCAAAGCATCAGAAGGACTTACGGAGAACACCTGTTTGTGAAGAAGACCCTTAAGTGTAAAATGAATATCCCAGACCACATTTTAGAGACACACACCCTCTCCCGCCTCTCCTGCAGCCTTCTAGGTGGAAATGTCAGGGTGGCTTATTCCAGTGCCATTCCCCACCCTGCCCCAATAATACCATATCACACCATTAAATTAAAAGCAGTTCTTTGGAGAGGAAAAAAAATGCCAGGCTTAAGTGCCTCGTTAGTAATGGGGCCTTTTCAGTGACCTTGGAGACAAAAAAGGGAAAGAAAAACCATTGCAGGCCCGAAAGTCTACCACGCTAAGCCAGTCTAGTTTTGCAAATTGCTATAATTAGGTTGGCAGTGGTGGCTGCCAGCCTCTCTACTCAACAGTATTTTCCCAAAATGGACCTTTGAGATTCAGTTTCACCCAGCTCAACTCAGCTGGTTTTCCTGGGAGGCTTGGGTTTTCTCTGGACATTGTTTCGGGGAGTCTGCCCCTGTTTCCCCAGCTCTGATAGCTTCAGATGCTCTTCTCAGACTCTATACCAGATAACCCCTTTGTTCTTGCCCCAGCCTGCTGCTGACAGGGCGTCCTTTACACTCTTTCTGTCTACTTATCGCGAAGGAATGGAGCTCCTAAGAAACAAGAATCAGCTAGAGTTCATCCTCGGCAGCTCAGGCTGCTGATGTCTACCCTACTAGACATTCGCCCCAGGCAGCAGCAATAAAACCCCACATACAGCCCTAGGCATCCCAGAAAACAAACCAGCCCCCATTTCAGGTACCCGAGCCAGGCGGGAAGGAGCTCATAACAGATCTATTTTTTCCTTTGTTTTAGAACAAATGGTGCTCATGAGTGCCCAGGTTTGAGTTGGGGGAAACGAGGGTACTGGGAAAGACAAAACAAGTAGTGTGATAGTCCTGTTTTCTTCCTTTCCCAGAGTTCCCAGGGTGTCCCTGTACCCCACCCTGGGTCAGCCGGGTCAAGGGCAGGACTGGCAGGCAGGCAAGCTGGCTCCTGCCTGGAATGTCCAATGATGGCTCCTGTTTTGTTCAGCTACAGGTTCCCTGGGGGCTGGGCTGGTATAAGGCCTAGTGTAACTTCTCCAGTCCTTTGGAAGCCTCTCCGCGACATTCTTTGTTGTCTCTCACCCCTTCCGAGGCCTAAAATCAGGTGGTGCCTTGCACTATAAAATAAACACCATGGAAGGTCTGGAAACTGGCAAATTGATTACTTCTAAGCCTCAAAGGCAGAATGGGATTCAAAACTATTCTATTCTTCCAGATAGCCTTTTACATTCACGTGATAAAAAATTTCAAATCCAGGCAAACTCTGCAAGGGAGCATCCAGAGAAAGAAGACCAGGAATCCTGCCTCCAACTGCGGTGACAAAGATCAGGTGAAGCCCACAAGGTGCAGATGCCAAGTCTTGCCCTCTCTTCTTAATACCAGCCCCTTCCCCTCCTGAGTCGGACCCATCCTGGCCGGGGCTATTGCTCCCCCGGGAAAGTTTCAGTGTCTTACCACAGATAAAACCCTTCATGACTGCCCTATAGAAAACCGCCTGCCTCATTTACATGGCCTACCCCTTCCCTCACAGTAATGTTTCTGAGTAAAGCCGTTCACTATTGCATAACTGACTCTGCCACGCTGAGAGCTTTGCGTAGTGTGCAACCCACACCGTTGGTTTCTCCCTTGATGCGTAGCCGGTCGGCAGGTCATTTGGCTAGTCCCTGTTTTCCTGTCACAGGGCCACTTCTCCTTGGTTCTAATCCATCTCTGTCTAACCTCACACTTGCCATCTCTATCAGCTATCGTGCTCGGACCCAGCTCTGTGGACCTGGACCTTTATTTACAGATCTCGCTGAAAACCAGCAGGCTGGGGCAACTCAAGACTTCAGCGACTCAATGTTGAGCTACTGTTACCAGCTCACAGGACGCCAGGTGTAACCAGACACAGGAGGAACCTGAGGTACTGTCAGGAAAAAAACCCAACAACAATAAAAACAAACAAACAAGAACAAAACTATGAGCCCTCTAGTGGTAAAGACAGACATACTAAGGAAGGAGAGACCGCTCAGTGCTATAAAGAGTGAGTATAGACTGAAGGGGAAACTTTGGCAGCATAAAGACGGAAGTCATGACTTCTGCTAGGAGGGGAGAGGACAGAGTATGGGCGTAGTTTGCTTCCCGGGGGTCTTTTGTCTGGGATAATGAGAAGGGGATTCCTACTGAATGAACCAAAAGGAGAGTCCTTTGGGATATCTGTCCTCCTGTTCATAACTACTGGCTCAGAATGTCACTTCTGCCCTGTTAGAGATAGGGAACCATCTAGGAGGAATGACTCCCACGCAGTTGATGGATTTTAATTTGGGCCACCAACAAGTTCATTCATTTATGTTAATCTATGTTTTTACCTCTTTTCCATTCTGTACCTCCTGTTTTCCTCTCCATGTCCTCTGGTGTCTCTTCCATGCCTAGATTCATCTCCTCTTCCTCTCTCTCATCTCCCCCCAACCCCGAAGTCCTGCCTGTCTAATCAGCCATTCAGCTCTTTGTTAAACCAATCAGAAAGTGCCTTGGCACAGAAACATCTTCACAGTGTACAAAAAAAAAAATTCCACAACACCAGGCAGATTTGATATTCTGTGTCAAGCAAGCAGCAAGTAACACAGGGATGGAGCCTCTGTGAGCAACAGTCATAGTTGAGGGGTAGATTCCATTAGCACCCCCACTTCCAAGGGTGCAGCCTGGGGAGGAGGACATCGAGAAGTTCACAGACAGGACAGGTTTGGGAGTGGGATCCTATATGATAATTTAGTACTAGAACATTAATGCCTGGCTATTGTGAAGGGAATCCTTGAATTTGCTGCAATGTGAATGTCTTGCTTCTGTCATATGTAATAAAGATACAAAAGTCATGATGAATTTTTAAAAGAATACGAAGATCTGAAAAAGAGAGCACAGATGCACCTCGTGCATTAGGGTGGTTGCTGGAATAAAACAGGAGTAACACGCATCAGCAGGGATTAGAGACAGCAGAACCCTTCCACACTGCTGGGAATGAATATGGTTTAGCTATTGTGAAGTCTAGCTACTGTTACCAGTCTGCAGGACAGGTGCTTATGGAATCCCGCCCCCCCCTCCTTGCTGACATAACAGACCTGCTTCTATCTGGCTTCTAATACTCTAGTCTACCCACCCCACATTGTTTTAGGCAAAGTTCTCTAATGAAACAGAATTAGATACATAGACAGACAGACAGACAAATGATAGATAAATGATAAAAATAGAGGTGATACAGATATCAATATAATAAAAGGGATTGTTAGGTTGGTTTACATTGCAGGGGCTGAATAATCTAACAATGGCCATCTGCATGTGGGAGAGGCAAAGAACCCAACAGCATTGCAGTCCAGGCAGCTGGACGCCTTCGTAGTCCCAACTGAGCACTGGAAGCCTAGACACTCCTAGAGAGTCTCCGGTTATGAATTCACCTTGCAAGGCTGAAGAAACTGGAGTGTGAAACAGCAGGGGTAGTTGCACATGCTCAGAAGAAGTGAAATCAGACGTGGGCACACTAATCTTTCCTTGAACTTCTTTCGCTGCCTGCCCTCCACCCTAGAAGCTGTCACCCTCCCAGCTCTGTTTAACAAGTCTGTCCTCTGCAAATGTCCCACATGCCGCACAGGAGCACGTCATGTCCTGAGCATCTCTCGGTGATGCCAAGTTGACAACCAGGACCAACTAGTCATACTTTCTGGCCACGAGTCTCTTAGGGGTCACAAGCCTGAGCCTCACTGGAGCCAGCTTCAGTGAAAGAGACTGTGGGGATGGATGCGCTAGAAGGCAGAGGCTTAACAACTAAAGGGCCATTTGTTTTACTCTTACAAATGTACCTTCAGGGTCAAAATCGGGAGAAATGAATGGACAATGGGTGAACCTCGATAGTTGTCATTTCACAGTGTGTTTGTATTTGTAACTTCATGCTAGGTATGCTCAGTGTTTGTTTGCTGATCGCTCCTCAGTCATGCTCGCAGAGGAGTGGGAAAGCGGTGTCAGCTCTTGCGATCCTTTGCAGACTGGCTTCACCTCTGCTCATTCCTAAGAAAATAGCAGCTATGCCAAGGGATAAAAGCCATGAAAGGTCACTGGAAAACGGTCATTTTGGAAACCGAAGAAAGCAAAGCCACAAAACTAAGCCTTATAGTATGAACTCCCATAGAGTCCCTTAGGTTCTTGGGGCTTCAGGGTGAAAGGGAGAGAAGCAGAGCTGAGAATTCTACAAAAGAGAGGAGGCAGGGGAACTACAAACCAAACCAAACCTCGTCCACCCCATGATGTTCTTGGTTCTACTTGATGTGGGAGGCAGCAGAGAATTTTCAAAACAAACTTATTTTCAATGAATTTTGCAGAACACAGTATGCAAGCAGTTCAAAATTATTGTAAAAAAAAGCAAGTCACCTAAGTACGATAGAATATAAGGCTAGAGAGGAATGGGGAGTAGGGCAAAAGGGAACAGGAAAAGAGGGCTGGAAAGAGAGAGACGGTGAGAAGAGAGGAAGGAGAAAGAAAAGTGAGGAAAGACATCATGGGAACCAGAGAACTTCCACTCACACTCTACCTAGTGGGGACATGGTTACACAAGAACCAAGCCTGTGTCCCACTCAGGCGACAGGACAAGCTGCTGGCACCTCCTTCCCACAATGTGCAGCCCAGATCAAGTGTTTCAACCTCTGGCTTGTCCCCACCTCCTTGCTCTGCTAGTAACAGCACATTCTTCTGATAATTTTTCCTTTTAAAGGAGATAATGCCCTCACTAAAAGGTCAGCCGGCTAAAAATATTCTTGCTCGGATTTTCCGTGTGCTTTTCTGCATGATTTCTCTGCTTCCAGTCTCGCCTCAGAGAAATGACTGAAGTATTTTCCACCCACAGGAAATCATTTTCCAGGGACCAGTGCCAAGGTCTGTCTTCGCCGTCTTCTTCCTCCATCTCACCCACTTCAGTCTCCCCAGTCAGTTTCGTGAGACTCAAAAGAACAACTTTATTGTAAAAGAGAGTCAAAACATTCCTCTGATTTTGAAGCCCCAGTGAAAGCCAAGGTTCCTTTTTAGCAATTCCCTTTACAGCAGCAAAGGGTATTGACTAATGCACTTTTGCATGTGCATAATTAAAACACTCTATCTTTGGGACGGGGTCCCCAGGTGCAGTGAAGACATGAGGCGCCATAAAGCATCTTACTGCCTGTAGGTTGGCACAGCAGCAGTCTCTCGACCACAGCAAGGACACCTGAAATCCCGACTTGTGGAATCACTTGTCTGAGCTAAGATAGAGGCTGCTCTTCCCTGGAATCTTCCAGACAAGCTGCTGGCACCTCATTCCCACAAAGTGCAGCAGAAGCACACACTGGAAGGCACAAATCTGTTCTTGGGCACATAATTTGCCTTGGTCAGATTTCTAGTACCAGAACAAATTCCTGAGATAAATCACCTCCGTAACAGGGAAAGCTTCTTTGGGCTCATGGTTTTAGTTTGAGAGGTTTTGGTCAGTGCTCTATTGACCCTGTGGCTTTGGGCTTGTGATGACACCACGTGGCATGGCAGGAACATGTGGCAGAGGGAGCAGCCAGCTCACTTAGTGGCAGTCAGGAAGCACTGATAGCAAGGGACCTATGTCTTAAATCCCCTGCAAGGGTAAACTCAGTGACTTAACTTCTACCTAGTAGGTGATCCCTTAAAAGTCCCAGCACCCCCAATAGTACCACAGACAGGTGGCCAAGCATTCAAATTGTGGGTGGGGGCAGGAGGGAGGAGGACGCCCCAGATGGAAACTTTGTCACAGCCCAGTGTTTAAACGCTCAGGGTAACTTGACTTCTATCTGCTTGGAACAATTGGCCTGCTAAACTTGGCTTGGAAAACACTTCCTGGTTAAGCAGAAAGACTCCTATACCCGTGGGGTCTGGACCCATGGAACCATTAAGCCCTGGAGGCTCCTTGTTTCAGTAACCCAGCCCGCTTATCCAGGCATGAGTTAGTGCTTCCCTCCCTTTCTCCCTCTCTTCCTCCCTCCTTCTCTCCTTCCCTTTTATCTTTTGGCATTCATTTTTTTAAGTGTATTTGTACACTTGACTCACCACAGCCCAAGCCTCTTTGTGTTACTCTTTATTATTTTCATGCCTTGATCAGTCTTAGCTTTGTAAAAATAAGACCACAAATCTACTAGGTATCATTATATTATCGATATATCATTATATACACACTCTCACACACATATCAATCAAACTTATTCTGGTACCTGTTAAAGGAAGGAAGATCACTGCAGTAGGAACTATTAGAATAGAAGGCTGATATTGGACTCAGTTCCCATCATAGCAAGGATGGTGGAGAAGCCACACAGCCAAGGAGCAGAGTGAGGGGCCAGTGAGTGAAAAATCACTGAGAAATATCAAGGGCAAGGCCATCTTGCTGATTTGCCTTAGCACACCCCTCTGCTAAGCCTGGACCAGGAAAGCCAAGGTTCAGAATAGTGAGAAGTTTCTTTTTGCAACAGACAGATACCATTACAGCAAACCACAGCTGGTCAAGATGTAGAGAACCACTGATCAGGGTATGCCCAACACTAAGGGATACATCTCTAACACTACCCCTGCACCGAAGACTCAGCGAACACAGCAGGAGGGGAGCAGGAAATCTATTATAAGATTGTGTCTCCTAGAAATGACAGGGAAGCTACACACCCGCGGTACCTCAGTAATATGGCTGCCTAAACAAGACTGCACAAGGACAACACTGCTGTAGAAGGGGGACTCTCACAGGGACCCCATCCACAAACAAAGAAATACAGGCAACTAAAAGACGCTAAGAGCAGGAGATGTAGTCTTCCCCAGGGAGGAGCCCACAACTGGTTGTCCGATCCCAAGCAGTCAGCCCTGAAACCATGTACATGTATGCAACACTAACCAGACTCTAAAGGCTGTACTTGTACATGTAATGTATTTGTAAAATAGTCAAAGCAGAGGAGACCAGGACTTCGAGAGGGAGGAAGGGGGCAGAGGGACACAGCAGAAGTTGAAAGAAGAAAAGGGAACAGAGAAAAATTGTTTAATTATATCTTAATAAAAATTAAAGGATAAAAAAAGAGATTAGGATACAATTCTCATTGCCCAGGGCCTAGAGAAACCTGACCAAGTTTGAGGAAGAAAGCATCTATAGCAACACCAGAGAGTTCAGAGTATAAAAACGTCCAAGATAGAAGTTCAAAACTCATTATTGTCATCCAACCCTAGTCACCTCATTCCTCTGCAAACAGTTACTGGGAATGTTGGGAATGTGGCTCAGTGGTAGGATGTTTGCCTAGAACACGTGAAGTTCTGAATTCCATGCCCACCACTGGGGAAAAATTATTCCTAAACCTATGCTGATAATTCCACTCCAGGAAGGAAGGAAAGAAGAAAGGAAAAAAGAAGGAGGGAGGGAGGGAAGGACACAATCACTAACCATTTGACTATAGACCACTAATCCTGACTTGAAATCTCTTCTCAATTAGGTCTTGAGTTTGGGGCTCCAATGTTCTTTAGTGGTTCATTTAACTTTAGCAAGAATTCTGCTATATCACTCAATTGGGAACCCCCTCCCCCTTCATATCTGATCCGGTTTCTCATCCTCAGCATCCCCCAGGTGATGTCAGATCACCCCCATTTTCCCTGTCTTAGTCATTTTCCATCTGCTGACATACTATCTTTCTCCCATGGTGTAGGAGGCTCTTCTGTATTTCTGTGCTTTCATTGGTTAAATAAAGAGACTGCCTGGCCTGTAGGATAGGTCAGCTCTTAGGTGGGTGGAGTAGACAGAATGGAAGGCTGGAGAGAAGGGAAGATGCAAGACACCAGACGCCATGATGCTCCTACCCAAGATGGACGTACGCAGAATTGTCCGGTAAGCCACCACCTCGTGGTGACACACAGACTTTTGGAAATAGGCTGAATCAGATGTAAGAGTTAGCCAAGCAACGGCTAGAGATAATGGGCCAGGCAGTAATTTAAAGGAATACAGTTTTTGTGTGGTTATTTCAGGCATAAGCTAGTTGGCGGCTGGGAGCTGGGCAGCGGCGGGACACAGCTGCCCCTCTTACAACACTCCCATGTAGAAAAACAAAACAAAACAAATCCTATCCTGCTGGTCCCCCTTCCTTACCATTTTTCAATAATGACATTTTCTTTAACACATGCTTTCACCAACTCTATCAGAGAGCAGGCTGCACACTGGTGCCCTGAGAAGGTCCTGGGTCTCTGGGCAGCAAACAGCCTGAGGGCTTGAGCACTGCATGGATGTAGGAACGCCCCTGGTAACCAGAGTAGATCCATTACAATTGTGCCTAACTCTACCCCTTGAGATGTCCAATTCTTTGTGTGCTCATAAACCTTCAATTCAGCATTTCCCAGCTCAGAATTTTCTCCCTTCCTCTCTCCTGCCCTTCCACCCTTTTCTTTTATGTTTTGTGTTTGACATTGAAAATTTTTGCTTTTAATATAAAAGTCAACAGGCCCTTTTTATTTCAAAGTCTTTAATGTTTAAAGAACATCTTTCAGTCCCAAAGTAGTACCTAGGGATGCCTTTTAGGGTTATAAACTACAAGAGGTCAGGAGTGAATGTTTGAAAGTGGACATACCCAAGGCAGGGGTAAAAGATGGATTTTTGATTGTTTTAGATCTGTCTTTCTCAGAATCATCCCTTCCCCTGGGGAGCTTCCTGTTAGCAAACATCACTCTGCAGAGATCTGAACCACTCTGATTTTTCCCTTATGTCAAAGCTGAGGGGTGAGGATTTAAAAAGAGGAAGAACGAAAGAGAAGGAGAGGAGAGGGGACGGAAGGGACTAAGAAGGAAGGGGATACCAGGGTAGAGGGGTAAAGAGAAGGGAAAGGGAGGGGAGGGGCAAGAACAGAGGGGTATCAGGGTGCGGAGGTAAATGCATCACTGAGGTTCTCCAGGGACCAGGGTCTGCTTGGGAAGCTCCAGGTCTTGAAAAGGAGCCCATCCTCTGGTAGTGGGAAGGCAACTTGGTACAGCCATTATGGAAGACAGTATGGTGAGTCCTCAAGAGACTAGAAAGAGAATTATCAGGCAGGTGTGGTGGCATGGATGTGTGATCCCAGAATGATCAGGAAGGTGTGGTGGCATGGATGTGTGATCCCAGAATGATCAGGCAGGTGTAGTGGCATAGATGTGTGATCCCAGCACCAGCCTGTGTATGATGTGTACTGGTGTGCATGTATAATAGGAACAGAACAAAGAAAATAAGAAAATCAAAGTCCATTTTAAGTACATTGGTGGAAACACCTTAAGTGGGCAGCTGTAGCAAGACAGGGAAAGCTCAGCTATAGGCCTCCCATGCTATCTGATGAGACTCTTAGCTTTTTGGTTGGCAGAAGCTAAGGATTTGTTAATATATTCCAAAAGTTTTTGGTGTTTTTTTGCTTCTTTGTTTGTTTTGTTTTTCTGTTAGTCACAGGGATGGTGGGGAAGGAAAGGTTATTTAGGAGCCTGAAGATAGGCCCAGATTGTTGTAATTGGGATTAGAACCTGCAACATTCCAACCTCTCTACAATCACTTAAGTTTTGATGAGTCAATCAGCCTTGTAGAAGGGCCAGTGGGAGGCCAGGGTCTTCCTGGGAACATGTCACAGTATACAGATGTAACGGTGCCACAGCACCCACATGAAGGTCAGTGGACAAACTTGGACTGGGCCTTACCTCCACCTTATTATTGACATAAGGTCTGCATGTGCCAGGCTAGCTGATTGGGAGCTTCCAGGGACTCCCCTGCCTCCACCTCCCAGCTCACTGAGATTAAAGACATGAGACACCATACTGGGTGCAGATGGGCTTTCCAGCTTTGAACTCAAGTCTTCATCATACTCACATGGCCAGAGCTTTTATCACTGAGCCCTCTCCCCAGCCCTTCACACTCAGTTTCATCTCCCTTTGTTCTGTGGCATTGGAAAGGATGTTCGATAGGACAGTTGTGTGTGTCACTTTTCTCATCACTTGACCAAATCACTGATGGAAATGCCTAAAGGGAGGAAAGACTTGGCTTCGGCTTATAGTTTCAGAAGGTTCATTCCGCTGTCATTTGGTCTCATGAGCTGTGGCAGAGAGAACATCCAGGTACAGAAGCTATGTAGAGGCTGTTCCTCAATTTTGGAGGCCATGACAAGGGAAGGGTGACAGGAAGGAACCAGGGAGAATATGCCCCAAAGATCCATCTCACTACTCCAGTGGCCTATTTCTTTCATGCTGTGGGATAATGCTCTTGAATACTGTAAAGATTTGTCACTCATATTGGATTAATAAAATGCTGATTGGCCAGTACCCAGGCAGGAAGTATAGGCAGGGAAACCAGATGAAGAGAATTCTGAGAAGAGAAAGGCAGAATCAGTCACTAGTCAGATAGAGAGGAAACAAGATGAGAATGCCTCACTGAGAAAAGATACCAAGCCACATAGTTAAGCATAGATAAGAATTATGGGTTAATTTAAGTTGTAAGAGCTAGTTAAATAATAAACCTGAGTTAATAGGCCAAACAGTTTATAATTAATACAAGCCTCAGTGTACTTCTTTGGGACTAAGTGGCTGCGGGACAAGGCAGAACAGAAACTCTCTATACTTCCAGCTAAGCTTCACCTCCTGTGGTGGTTTGAATAGGAATGGTCCCCATAGACTTATGTATTTGAATGCTTGACCCATAGGGAGTGACACTATTAGGAGGTGTGGCCTTGTTGGAGAAATGTGTTCTGTAGGGGTGATCTTTGAGGTCTTATATACTCAAGTTATGCCTGGTGTGGCACACAGTCCCCTGATGCCTGTAAGTCAAGATGTAGAACTCTCAGCTCCTTCTCCAGCACCATTTCTGCCTTGAGGCTGCTATGCTTCCTGCCATGCTAATAATGAACTAAACCTCTGAAACTGGAATCTAGCCCCAATTAGGTGTTTTCCTTTATAAGAGTTGCTATGGTCATGGTGCCTCTTCACAGTAATGGAACCAACCCTAATAGACCTCCTAAAGGTTTCATAAGCTCCCAAGATAACATCAGGAGCTAGGGCCAAGTATACAACACTCCGTATTCATGTAATAACAGCATTTCTCTTCCTGTAGAGTTCTCCTGGTTTCTCTTTTGAGACTTTGTTCCAACTATCAATCTACCAATACCTTCTCTTCCTTCCTTCCTTCCTTCCTTCCTTCCTTCCTTCCTTCCTTCCTTCCTTCCTTCTCTACTTTCCTCATGACGGAAGCATTTCCCCAGACCCAACCTCATCTGCAGGAGGCCTTGATGCCAGAGTAGTTGCAGGGAAGGTGGCATGCAGTAATCCCAGGGGACATGCTACAGGAAGTGATTGATCACATATGCCTTCCATCCGGAAAGACTTCAGTTTTCAGACACAAAAAGGATGGACGCAACAGATCAGGGACATAAATAACTGCTTGATTTGTGTCTTACAGTTAAACTGTCATTTTATGGAAGGTTACTTTTATGCATTTGCAACATTTTTGGCCTCACACTGTATCCATTGTAAAGAGCTCCCATCAGGACTGCCTACTCTAAGGAACTGCCTTTGAAAAGGAGAAAAAGAGAAACTACAAAAGCAAATTTTATTTTGGCGTCCTAGGCTTGCCTTGACAGGCTGGGGTCAATTGGTTTCACCTCCTGTGATCTGCTGTTTTGCAGGGAGGCCACTAGGTATATTAAGTTTCAGGAAGACATTGTCTTGAGGCAGCCCAGGTGGCTGGCTGCTAAAGGCAGCTAAGCCTGATGCTAATGAAGGGGAAAAGGAGAGGCAAGGGCCTCATACCAACCCAAACAACACAGGTTAACTTAGATCATGTAAAACACAACTCAGTTTCCAAAGGGTTACTAAGAGACAGGGTATTCCCATCCAAATACCTCAAATGACATGTTCTGCTGTGGAATCATTTAAATGAACTTTTTACAGTCACATAACAAAAGAAAGTCACACATCAGATCGTTTACTAAATACACCGAGGGAGCAGTAGGCAGGCAGTTCTCAACAGAGTGAAGCTCACAGCTCCAGAACATTTGTAACTGTGTTTTACTCCACCATCACAGTTCTTTTCCTTTCCTTTTAAATATTTTACTTATTTTATGTGCACATTTGCTTGAGTATACATATGTGCACCACATGTATGAAGTGCCTGTGGAGGTCAGAAGAGGCATTGGATCCCCTGGAGTTACAGATGGTTGGGAGTCACCCTGCTAGGTACCAAACCCAGGTTCTTTGCAAGAGCAGCCAGTACTCTTAACTGTTGAGCCATCTCCCCAGCACCAAGTACCATAGTTTCTTTTTAAGGCTTGTACTGGTTCAGTCTTTCAATAAATAGTTGGAGTAATATTGTTGGATGTTTTCCTTGGGACCATAGGCTCCCCAACAACGATACAGAGACTTAATATTAACTATAAAAGCTTGACTGATAGCTTAGGCTTATTACTATCTCTTACAACTTAAATTTTTATCAATCTTGTTTTTCTCATGGCTTTATTACCTTTACTCTGTACTGTCCATGCTGCTTCCTCTTCATCTGGCTGCCGACTCCCCTTCTTCTTCCCAGCATCCTGTGTGCCTCAAAAAGCCTGGGCTAGCTATTGGCCACTCAACATTTTATTAAACCAATCAGAATGACACATCTTTACAGCATACAAAAAGATTATTCTACAACAGATTAGCTTTTGAAATCATTTCATGTCTGAAGCTTCTGAGACTCAAAGATGTGTTGTAACCTTCTCAAGGTCATCCAGCAAAGTGAGTGGTAAAGGGGGGGTCAGGCTGAGGACTCTGATGGGGGGAGGATCTTTGATCTTTCCTACTGTTAAGAAAGGAGACACTGAAAAGGTGTTAAAACAGAAAACAGAATCCTCTGTGGTCTGGATGTCCACCCAAAGTTTCTATATTGGAAGTTTAGCCTTCAAAATCATGCTAACAAGTGTTGGGAGGACTTTGGGAAGTAATCAGGGATAGCTGAGGTCCCCAGAGTGAGACTCTGTTGTAGCACCACAATCTTTAAAAGGAGAGGAGGGGCTGGGTTGGTCCCTTGCCTCGTTTTACCATGTGATAACTTCCACCTTGTTATGCAACACAATGACCCTCACTTGATGTCAGCAACATGCTTTGGGACTTCCCAGGGCCCAGAACTGTCAGCCTATTCATTTTTAATGATTTGCTCTCAAGAGCAAACAGACTAAGACAACAATCCATCCCTTAGCTTATGATTTTAGATGGAGGTGTACTTTGTTTTTCATGGAAAGTAGTTTGGACAAATGGTATTGTTCCACCAGCAATGTGAAGTTCAAACTCATTGTTCTGGTACTCTTGGCAGAACTGTCCTGGTCAAGGCAAAGATATTCTGAAGAGAGATATTCGTGCCTCTCCCTTTGGCTATCAAACTATAGAACAATGGTCTCTGCGGAATTGGAATTTCCCCAGGAATCTCTTTCTGGGAAAAGGAGAAGGCTGAAGCCCCTGAAGCTGGTGCCAGCCAAAGGAGGAACTTGTTTCCCAGGAAGAGATATCCCATAATTCTGACCTGTCTGATGACCTTGTAGGGTAGACCAGGAGCCCAGACAATGCTGGGTCAGTGATGGAAGCAGCTACACCTAAGTCTGATACTCCAAACTTGGGCCATCCCTGAACTTCTCTGTCTTCCCAACGTGGCCACATTGAATAAATCTCTTTTCTCTGCTTGTCACCCCTGTCTCATTGTCCTGTTGAGAGTGAGTGGCCAAGCCTAGCTCTTAGGGGTATCAGGGTCCAGGTTCTGGCCCTAAGAGCTCTGATAACACTGGCACTTATATTTAATGCCATTCACTGTTGAGTCCCACCCAGCACTGTTACCCTGTGAGCCTTTCTCACTTACACTCATGCTGGGCATGCAGGCCCCACATTGGATTCCTGCTGCTCGCTCGCCCTGAGTGCTCACCTCTGCTGCTTTCTCGGCGGAATACCCCATATCTACTTTTAGAAACCCATACTTCCAGCCTGTCCTGGTGTTTAGTCACCAGGACAGTCCACCACTGCCCATCTAAGTGCCCAGGAGCTTCTCCCATTTCTGAAATGGTATTATGACCTCTAGCTTGTACCTCTCATTTGACATGAACTAGATGCAACCTTGGATTTTCGGAGGGTCCTCACATTCACAGGCTACTGAGTTAGGACATGGATAACCAGGGCTAGCAAACAGGCTTGTTTCTGGAAATGCAAGTTAGGAAATTCCAGTCATAGATATGCCAGGCATGATGTCATAGGACTGGGAAGGTGTTAGGGTCCAGGAGCCTTGCAGAGAGCTAAGAAGCAGGTCGGCAAACACGGAGGGCGAGAGTGGGCAGCACTGAATGAGGGGTCTGGGTGAAACAGTCAAAGCACTGGCTTGTGTTAGGTTAGAGGGCTGGAGAGCACTGAGATCAGGAGACCAAGTCAAACTTTAAAAATATGTTCAGAATGCTTTCAGAAAACCGGAGATTGAGCTCAGGAGATCTCCCTCACCAATGTTGATGTTTTTCACAGTATTCACGGAAAGTAAACAAGGCTGGAGAGCACTTTCTGTCATCTTAAGTACTATGCATCTGTGACAGGAATATAGAGGTTACTCTTATCAAAAGAAATTTTGGACAGATAATTCTGTGCCAAAGCCTCTCTCGTTCCATACCTTTTGGAACTTGTTTAATACATGCTACTTACATTTAGTCTGATCCATCTTTAGTTGAGACTTAAAAAGGGGGAAGATTGGAAAATTTTTAGAGACGGATCTGTATTTTGGCCAATTTTTACTGTTAAAAGCTTGCATTTTTGGCAACTTTTTAACAAAAGAATGAGACATGCCAGCTTAGGAGTAGCCAAGATAACCAAAGAATTCTTTGAGTTGTACATTATACAGTTGGAATCCTATCAAGTGGCTTTTTCCATGGAACTTTAATTTTTTTCTTCAAATTTCATTATCTTCCAGAACTAAAAACACTAAGTGGATATTGAAGACTAAATTAATTCTTACCTATTTTCTTTGGGTTGTTCAGATTTCCAATTATAAGAAAAGCCCTGCTTTCACAGTGGGATGCATCTCAAGGGTTTTTTTTTTTTTTGTTCATATTGAGGATGCTCTTTTGAAAATGCCTTAATTGTCTTCTACATTGCGAAGAGAGAAGATCCTACCCACCCCAGTGCTCACAGAAATAGTGACTGAAGTCAGACATTCATACACATCTGCAACAGGGGCATTTTAACAGTAAGGAATTCATGTAAAAGGATACTGTTCAACAGGAAGCAAAAATCCTCTCAGGGTTGTCAGCCAATCCATTATCTCTGCAATAGAGGGAGGGGTGACATAATGTTGAGCTAGTCTGTATTTGGGACATCACTGTAATCTAAATTTCAGCCCAGGATTTCAATGGTTTCTCCATGACAGTCCCTGACACCACAGATGAATCCCACTGTCACAACCAATATGGTGTTGCTTGATCCTGACTGGGGCTAATCAGTATGCTCCTCACCTTTCCCACCACACCATGAACCCCACTACTGACATTTTCCAGGTCCTGTTCTGCAAATGCTTCTCAAACATAGCATCCCACTGCTATGACAACCAAAGGACCCTTCAGTTCTTTTGTCTATGCTGGACTCAAAATAGCCACAAAGACTGGTTTTTGACTTTTTTTTTGGATTTTTTTTCTGTTCCAAATAACTAGTTCTAGGCATTGAACTGGTAAGGAATCACGAATCTGGAATCCATGCTGGTTTTATTTATGAAGGAAGATAGTTTGCTTAGTTGAGACCTTAATTAAACATACAAACACATTTTACCAGTTTCTGGTCACTGGTATGTAACTCTTATGATGAAGGATCTGGTTAGCTGTTCCATGCTCAGCACTACCAAACAGTACCCACCTAAACCTTAGTGTGGAGGCCCAAAAATGTGAGCCTATTCCACCTTGTCTGAAGGTCAGAGGGTTTCAGCTTGCTCAAAGTTGTCAACAAGTGTGGCTACACACCTTAACCTGGGGTGTGGTTACTTGGTGTTTTGGACATTAAGATGGCCCATACAGGTAGATCCACTCTACCTTGACCAAAGATCAGAGAATTCTAGCATACTTCTGCTCCTTCTTTTGAATTAGGAGGTTTGACCTAGGGAGTGGCTGCCTTCAGGATACTTGGTCTAGGGTGGGTTCACTGCCTAAACAACACAATGCTTTTCTCGTGAATTAATGGCTTGATGTCTCAAAGTATTGAAGCAAGAAACTGTTCTAGTTGTCCTTTGTATCGTGTTAAAGCAGTCTTTTGCCTTCTCCCCCCCCATTGTTTTGGGGTATAAAAGCGTATGGAAAATTAACCATAGGCGATTTTAGTACTCACTGAACTCCCTTCCGGTGCTAGCCTATGCTTCTGTCTTATTATTTTCACTTACGTCTTTGTTCTCTTATTTTTCTAATCCCCACGACCCTACCCTGATAAGTAGTGTGCTCGTCAAAGCTGGTCTTGGACACCTTAGTTAGGCCTTGCTGCTTTCCTAATAAAGTGTTAAGGTGACACTTTATGGCAGGTGGAGGAGCTGGACCCAGGCTCTCCAGGAAGTGATCCATGGTCAAAGAACCATTGGCTCTCGAGATTGAGTCCAGACAAGAATTGGTCACTGTAGGTCAGCCTTCTGAACTGACTTTTCTAACCAGCTGCTCAAGTCCCTGAAAGACCTTAGTTTAACTAAGTAAATGTGTTCTGGACAGAAAAGCAGGGAGAAAACACACATTTGGGTTCATCCCCGGGGAAGAGTGTTTTCCTAGTGTGCAGGAAGCCCTGGGATGCAATCCAAACAGGACCAACAAACAAATATCCTAAATGAACAACAAAACTGCTTTCGGAGTGAGAACAGACCATGATGACGAAAAGGAATGTGTTAAGGGTTGCCAGGAAATGTCAGGAAATAACAGAATTACAGCGGCTGCTCTACCGCTAAGAAAGGTTTTCGCTTTCTCTAGGGATACGTGTGAGTGAGCATGAACACGTGCTTACACACACACACACACACACACACACACACACACTGAGCTTACGATTTAGATTTGAAATTTTCAAACCTTCTCTTTGACCTTGAAAACCAAGTAGGTCCAGCTGCACAAGACTGAGCTAAGACTGCAGAGACTAACGCTTCAAACCTCAAGGTTACGGGTAGGGTTATGCTGTGAGTTACGGTTAGTGTTGAGTTCATGATGCTCGAGTGGTCCCAGCCTAGGGAAGTTGTGAGAACAATACACCTGTTTAGATGGTGTTGCGCGAACAGTGTCAGCCTGAACTTAGAGAAAACATGGCGAGTCCATCTACTTCTGTGTTGACCAGGGAAGAGACTAGCTGGGACATTAGGTCTCAAACGGAGTGTCATGTACAGGGAGGGCAGACTAGAAGGAAGACCCGGTCTCACTCAGAATGCATCCGTAGGCTTTCAAGGTAAGTCTCAAAACTGTCGCCACGCATTTCTGTACCTTGTCCTACTTCCGTTTTGTGTCACCAGCTGGAGTCACGCAGTGGCAGTCAACATAAAGGGACAAAGAAGGAAAAGCAGGCTTAACCCTCAGGTCCTCGTGTCACCGCGTCTTATGGTTGGGAGCAGCTTCCGTGTTTGTTTCCGCAGTTGCTACAGAGCACACCGTGTAACGTAATGGGTGCTTTTCAAGTCAGCCGCTTTGGACGTGAAAGCGCCAGCCCTGAGTGGGGTCCGCGCTACAGTTATTTCTGAACAATAAACAAAGCTATTAGCAACCGAATCTGAGATAGCAGGTGACCTTGTACAGCTGACAGGCACGACGTGCCCGTCCTTCAGGGGACCTCACTGAAGTCACTGCTGTGGCTTCCTCAGCTTGGACATATTTGGTCTAGGGAATGCAAGGAATTTGCTGGCTGAGCAAGTTCATCTGTTCTGTTTTGTAACAGGCTCCTCTCCATTACCGCTTCTAAAAAAAGAAAAAAGGAAAACCCCCCGGCAGGCTCCGTTTCAGAAGTAGTACTATGGTCAATGGGACAGTTTTAGTCTGGAAGAATTTTCTCAAAATAAATAAGTAAATAAAGCACTATGACCTCAAGGACACAGAATCTGGTTCTAGCTTTGAAAGAACTCCATTTCATTCCCTACTAAAACCTGTAGCAAGACCTAGAATGATATCCATCTGCCTGTCCTGTAGACAGCCGGCTGATGGGAGGAAGCAGAGCTAGAGCCTGAACAAGTCACTCCACAGTTATTCCCGTTTACTGATGGTTGAACCGAGGGTCACAGAAACTGCACATCGTCGGCACTGGGCACGCTGAAGCAATGGGTGGCACTCCAGGACTTCACAGGCAGTTCTAACGCTGTGCAGTGTTTGGCGCTGTCTTCTCCCGGGAAGCCATTTAAATGTTACTAGCTATGCACTGTTTTCAATTTGATAAAATATCTTTAAGCATTAAGTAGTGGAATTTGAGAAAAATGCATAAATCAAGGTTAGGCTGATGACTTAGTTAAAAATGGCACTAATACAACCAGTGTGACTTTTTTGATTTGTCACTAACTCTCAACACTGTATCTTAATCATTCTTCAGAAAGTAAAAACTCGTTAGTGATGGCATGTAGAAATCATGTTTTCTCACATGTTTAATTTGCTCACTTATTTTTAGGAGGAAAACCAATTAGCATCTTAAGGGAATGAGCACAAAAGTACTTACCAAATTAACCAGACCGCCTAAGTAGAAAAAGAAAATAGAACCACTGCACCATCTAGTGGCAGAACGTAGCCTTGCAACTAAACCAACCAATGCAAAAATTCCATTCTACAAACCCTCCCCAGAACTTCTGAGCCTGAAGAATATCCACAAACTGGCCAAAAGTGGGTCTGGCTGCAACAAATAATGAAACTTACAAACAAGCAGTGTTAAGAGGTGTAAATGAGTCTCAAGTGTTTCTAGAGGCAGATCCAATTTCTCTCTAGAAGATCCACACTGGGTCCTGTTGGTTTCCTTCCTTGTCCCTAAAGCCACAGGTATAATTTTATAAACTGACAGGGTTAGGCTTAACACAACCAAGGACGTGAGTGCCCCTCCAGTAAGTCTGCGCTGTTTTGTCCTGTCTGAGCAGGACTTGTCCTCCACAAGCCTTGGTGTAGGACTCAAGTGTCTTCCTTCTGGACCGTCTCTGGTCTTGCCCTAAGTATGACATTCACTGCCATGTCTCAATGCTCAGCGGATATAAAATGTACAAAGATAGTTACCCGGTTAAAACATTTTGAAACATTAAAGAGTCCAAGAAAAGAAAGCGAAGTGCACGTGTGCAAGATTTGCATTTTGTCTGCGATCTGTTTGGTTCGCATCATGGGCAATGTGGAAAGGTATTTAGTAATTCTGTAATTCCTATGGTAAAATGAGAATGTTTTCTGATACCCCAAAAAGGAAATTTACTTCAATTTGGTAAATATAAGAATTAAATAAAGACTAGTATAAGTGAAAAATGTGTTTATTTACTTCCAAGCATTATACATTTAGTTTTTGTCCCGATAGGGTCAGTGATATTCATAGGAAGGGGCAGTCTACTCCTTTCTCAAGATGGTGGGCCCGGCACCTCCCTCAGAGATCCCTTTAAAAAACCCCATATTCTGCCTAAAATTTGACAGCCCAAATCCTAAGGCTCCACAAGGCTATGTGTGTGCTGAGGTCAACATGAGGCACTGTCCTCCATTTGTCTGCTGAACTTTCTCCGTCATGTGGGTTTGGGGGACAAACTCAGGTCACTGGACTTTGTGGCGAGCACACTTACTCAGTGAGCCATCTCACTAGGCTACTTCACTGTCTGACTCTATACTGGACCAGGAGCTAATCAATGAGGGCTGGCTAAGGAGCAAGGCCAGGGATCCTCCTGTCTCGTGTCCTCTAGTGCTTGGGTTACAGGAACATGCCATGGCATCTAGCTTTTCACTTGTGTGCTGGAGTCATGAACACTGCCAGCATTACTGACCGAGCCATCACCCCAGTCGAACAGTGACTCTTAGAAACAAATGCTTATGTGGCCCAGGACTGGTTCAACACAGACTGGCTACTGACAAATATAAGCCAGGCCAGATTTGCCTTTCAACTCGTTGCTTACCTTTTCAATACTTTCATGGTCCATGGGTGAAACTGGCCAGAAAAAGCCGACAAGAGATCAAGAGAGGCCATGTTATTGCATTTTCCTATGGCTCTTGTGGTGATTAAACCCAGGATCTTACAAATGCAAGACAAGCATTTTAGTTCTGAGCCACATCACTGGCCTAGAGAATACAGAGTCCACTGTGAGCAAGTCGAGAAGAAACAGGCTACACAGTCAAGAGTCCAGTCCTGTATAAAGCTTTTGAAGACAGGTTTATTTATATATAAGTGCATGAAATTGAATACAGAAACTTTATTAAAATACTATATATTACAAATTTTAATCCAATAAATTCTGTGTAATGACACTGCAGTGCTGGAGTCGCTTTACCAGATGTTCCGTGTGTTCACAGCGGTTCACCCTGTACAGTACAAAGAGGAGAGCCATGTGCGGATCTCAGAGGTTTCCTGGGACCAGACGCGGGATGGAGTGAGGTGTGCATCTCTCCTTTACAGCAGTGAATTGAACTGCGGTCTTGTTTTCACAGCCCAACTTTCAAGAACCAAAATGAACTTGCATATGTTTATTGCTGCCCTTTGAAGAAAATGTGTGGTGAAAAATAATTTAAAATAAGGACCAGCATCTCTGAGGCTAACCCGATGCTTACTGCAATTAAAATACTTAAAATTCACTGCAAAATTTGTGTTCTTCAGGGAGTTATGCTATATACACAATGAGATTTGTACATGACTTGGGAAATAAAAAAATCGCTCATATAAAATTAAAAATCAATAGTATACAATATTTACAACCTGTTAGGTATTACATATAAACATAGTTTAAATAATCCTTCAAAATGAAACTGTTTTATGTAAACATGCAGAACACATATTGATAGAGTGTAGTTTACAGCCTTAGCAGAAGGGAGGATTGTGTTCACATGATGCAGGTACTTCATCACACACACTCCTGTGTGAGCATCACCCTCCAATGTCTACTCTTCCTGTCTTTAAGCTTCACAGTACATTTAGTATTTTTATTGTAAAAATAAATCCCTGATGGCAAACATATTTCTAAGGTTACATAAAGTCTGTCTTTGTACTACAACATTTAACTAACACTGTTTACACAGGGATCTCTACCATAAAACTCAACTTTAAAATCCCTCATTCAATTTGCTTGACAACATTTTCCCCCGTTTCATACTTGCTTGGAAAATGAAACAAAACAAAAACCAGAGGAAAATGCCATGTGGTGAAGGACAGGGAAAGTAGTGGTCACCTGTCATACAGTGGCTGGCTGGTTTCTAGGGAACCATAAGAAGTTAGAGGCTGGACTGATCTCAGTGGCTCATGCTGGCTCTGGAATCTCATTGTAGGTGGTGCAGGCAAAGCCAGCTCACTGGTACCAACCCCAGAGCTCCCTTAGTCCACTCTGCACAAGTCTCTTAACTTTCAAGGCACCGAGACATCATTCAGCTTTTATAAACTGTACTGTGGTTCAGCTAAATGATTCACCAGTGGGTTGAGCGTTACTGGAATTTTAAAGTGAGCTTCTTAGTGCTGTCTGCTGGGTCAGTTAGACTCGTGACTTGAACAAAGCCACACTAGCACAGAGCTAAAGCTGCTCCCTCAGCCTGGGGCATCTTCAGGCAGGAGCTAATACTGAGGGTAGAACCACAGGTAAATGTTCTGCCAGGTTACATGGCTAAAATGAGCAACAGGAGGACTTTCTACTTATCTATCTAAACAGGCAAGCTCAGACGAAAGGCGTGACTAGGGAGAGAGTCAGAGCTTTCCATACTGCTCAGGGGAAATTGGGTCCACTATCATAAACACTAAGAAAAACTTTCCAAGCAAAAGCTTCTGTTTTTCTTTCCAGGAAAAAAGCCTATTCCACCCCAGCCATATTCAGTAATAAACATAAACGTTTTCATTTAAAGAGAAGGAGCCAAGCACATGGCACACCCCCAATCCCAGTACCTGAGAAGCTAAGACACAAGGACCAGAAGTTCAAAACTAGCCTGCGCTACACAGTGACTGAGACCCTGCCTCAAATACACAAAACTTAAAAGCAAAATTAAGCCTTTTAACATCAGTAGAATTCCCAAGCTACTGTTCATTTAGGCAGGGCTCTAAAGAAGTTAATTTTTAAAAAGTAATTATCAATCTATTATCTAGGAGGAAAAGTACTCTGGTTATGGGGTTCAGATGATCATGCACCAGAGTTCCTCTTTGTAGGCATTAATGCCATACTTTTTTCCCAGTTTACATTACAGACCTGAGAATTCCCCAAAAGGGAAGAGCTGAGCCTGCACACACAGGGTATGGGTACAGGACATCATCTAAAGGAAAACATGAACATCACACTGTCCTTCCCTCCGTCACCCCCCTCCTTCAGCCCCTCCCTTTCCATGAGATAACCACCGCATAAATAAGGGAACTGAATACTCGCTCTGGACCAGCACTTCAGCTTCGGCCAAGGAACTGTGCACATCTAAATAATGACATCTGATAACTGCTTTAGAAAGGAGCGAGATTGTTAGAGAAACTGCTAAATAAATCAGTTCGAAAAACCAAGGAAGCCATGACATAAGTTCAGCACACGTGCCACACATACAGGTAAAGAATGTGGGAGACAATCTCCTAAATTAAGAAATTATTCTGGATCATAGCTCAGCTTGCTCAGAAAGGTGAATGCTGCCACTATCCTCATGAAGAGTTAGCCAGTACATCTCCTTGTTTACTGAAAACATTTTATATATTTAACATTGATTCCTCCCAAACAAATCCCAGCCATGTTCTGACACAGGCAAACTCAGACACCAACACCGCACAGTGGATCACCCACAGGAGACAGGGATCCGCAGGGAGATGGGCAAGTCTACCACACACAAAACGCACTATGATTTAAGTGTGTGTGTGACAGAGCCCACACTCCTGGAGTGATGGGTCAGCACATCTGTATCTCACTGCTTGAATAGCGCAGGGAACTTTATCACATATGCTTCTGTGAATCTTCCTGTTACAAATGGTATTATCCATTTTAAAAACATTGTATTTTAAAATCAAATAATGTCCTTTATATCCTGAACAGTTTCAAAGAGATGAGAAACCATGGACAATCATCAGGAGACCACTAGATGTCTGTAACATTTAACCAGAGACCGTAACCCCTCATTTGAAAAGGAAACAGTAATTTACCCAGTTATACTCAACTTGTGTTACCACACTTCTCTGCAATCTAAACCCATCAGAAATTCCCCAATAATCTTTCTATATTCCTCATATCTTACAAACAAAATAAACAGAGGTATTTTCAAGGATTGTTTTAAAACACTCCTAAAGAATGCTTCCACATGGCAAGAGCACTGTGGTCTGCAAACAGTTCACAAAGTGCTCTCATCATCTTGTCCCTCCCTGCATTATAAAATGGCATTACTTAAGGTACTGGTACTTTTTTTAAAGGTTAAATAGAAAATAGGTAACAAACAAAAACAATAGCCAGTACCAACAGTGACAGGATACAGAAGTCCCAAATGCTCAGGATGACAGATGATAGGCTATCAGGAGGGGTGGGGAGCTAAAACAACAGCAATGATTCGCATATGGTAGAGTCAATGAATATTCTAAGTTAACCCAAAAAAGTAACTAGGAAATGACTGCGCAGGAGGAAATGCTGGCCACAGCTACTCCTCCTACATCGACCAGTGGTGACAGCCCTGCTGTAATCTACTCCTTTCTGCCCGGGTCACCACCACCACCAACTGTCATATCTGCATTATTCTACCCAGGGGTTATTAATCACATTTCAGAGTGAGACCTGAAACTAAGAGTGGTTAATGATGCTCAGACCAGAGTGAACAAAGGCAACAGAGTCTGGATACAAGACTGCACCACTGGCTTACCATCTAGTCCTTTCTCTACTAGCTCAGAGCAACATCTAAGACACTAAAATGCCCAATTCAGAGGATTGGATGGGAAAAGTGGAAGAGGAGGATGGGTCATGGGGGAAGCAACAAGGTACTAGTCCAAGTTTTTCAGGGTTTGAAATTGCTTCACCAGCTCCTGGTGGACTTGGGTGAGGGAACCCTATTTCTGGTATCTTTGTACATAGGAGATCTAGGAAGAAAACTCACCAAACAGAGCTAGGTAGTGAGTGCCAGCCTGGGCACCTTAAAGAGGCCACCCTGCCTTCCACTACAAATGAAAGATCCTGGAAGCACCGTTTCCTACAGCATTGTTTGATTTTAAACCGTTCAATGAACCTTGTTCCTTTTATAAACAAAACCCTTGGAAAAGTGCTTGGAAAAGGAGCAGTGGAATTCTGTGTTGCAAATACTAAGAAAGTGCTCTGGGTGAGATATATGAGGATTCAAACTAACAGTGGCGCTTTCAATTTAAACCCACACAGGCATCAGGTCCCTTGAGAAGCCAATGAAACTGTGCCAGGGCCCATGACCTGCACTTCCTTCTCAGGGAAGTTAACAGGTAACTTACCTGAGGCCCTGGTGCGGAAGAGTTTTAATTTGTTATGAAGAAAATTTACTGCTAAACCATGGCTGAGTTTTCAGAAGGTGGAACCCTACTATGTCGGTGAGAACTTTTGTCATGTCCCAAAAAAGGATCACCAGCAAAAATCTTAAATACCCTCCAGTCTATTTAAAAGATCATTTAACTGAACAAATATATCAACTTCTCCAGTAGAATAGGAAAATGTTCATCAAGCAAAGCTTTCCAATTGGACTGTATTCATATATAGCTATCTATATATGTATATAATGATATACTTGTATGTGTATATATATGTATCATTAAACATTTGTCTCTATAAGAAACAGTTAACTTCTTGAAAACATCACCATATAAATAGCTATTTAGACAGTTTCATAAATCCATTCTATTCAACTGTATTTCAAAATACCAAGTAATAGTTACACAAAATCCTAATGGAAATAACTGAAGAAATTAAAAATGCCCCACAAATTAAAACTACACACATATTAATATACAAACACAATGCTTAACTCAAATCAGCTGGGTAATGAGATGATTGCAGGACACTCTATAAAATAATAATTAACTTTCTCAGAGATAATTAACCCTTCTAGAGCAGAAACAGGAGCTCAGATCTCTTTGGTCCATTCATTCACATATTCAATGTGTCAACTTAATTTCTAATTAATTTTAGATTATAAACAATGAGCTCCATATTATTTCATAATATAACTTTCTTAGAACATAAAATAACCATGTTAAATAAATATTTGTTCTGTACATGAGACACTGTCTGTGTTAGTAATTCTCCCAGTGGCACACAAAGCTCTGAATTCCTGACGAGCCATCTGAGAGAAGGGCAGAAATCAGCCCAACAGCAAAGGAGAGCCAAGTCTATCTGGAAAAGACACCTGGGTTTCATTTTAGAAAAGATTAAGAATACAAAGAATGCATGGAAGAAACAGCAAGCTTGTACACAATTAAAAAAAAAAAGACCATCTCAAGACTTGTTTTCCCACATCTCTGACGCTGAAGACGTGCTTATTGGCTGATTTGGGGGTTGTTAAATTTCCAAGTCACATTATAAATTGGTTTATGTACTGGCAAAAGCATCCCCTCCAAAAACTGTTAAGATATTCTTTTTGCTAGAGAGAAGAGGGTATGGATAATAAAAGTCTTAAAACTAAATTAAATTAAGGAGCTTAGGGTGCTCCAAGTTTTTTAGATTAGTTGTAAATTCATTTACAATCTCTATAATGGATCTTCCCTTAAGTTAGCACATTTATAATTACAACTGGTCAACCCCCTCCCATACTCAGTTCAACCAGGGTCTGTACTTTCCCAACTGCTTGTATTCATAACAAACAACCGTGTAGTTTTCTAAGCTTCCTAAAAGGTTTTATAGACAAAGCACAATTCTACTTTAATGAATGTGATCAGAGACACTCTTGACTCAGGTAATAACTGAGAATATAAACTCAGATGACACCACTCAAATGAACCCCCCAAAGGTTCTGTGCTGTCTTGACACACTCAGACTAACTGCCAACTTGTCACTATGTCCCCAGGTTTCGCTTAGTGTAAATCTAACCCTGCCACATGTACAAGGTAAGGTAAATTACTGCTCTTCCTATGTAAAGTACTTATTATTTTTCTATAAATGAGGCATTTTAAATCCCACAGCCTAATTTAGGCCACTTTCTAAGCAGTTAGTACTCCAGAATCAAAGACTGCCCAGACATGTATACCACACAACACGGTCCTAAGCACAACACGAGTTAGCAGGTTGTGTTCTGTGACACATGAGACAAAACATTCTTAGAAGGGATGAAGAATGCAACATGCATTTCAGACTTTTTCTTACAAAATTTATAAGAAAAATTTCAAATTATATTTTTGTGACACACAAGTGACAATGTGTTTGAACCATAAAGGTTTTGAATCCATAAAATAGAATATAATGTATAAGGGAAACTATTAAAAGGGTGTGAGTTACTGAAAAGTATGCACCCTCCAAGTCTATTTGAGTCCTTAGAACAGCTCAGCTAGTCTTCCATTAAGAAGACTATTGTTTTTCACATAAATTAAATAACAACACATAGACATATTAAAGCCCCAAATTCCTGAAACACTCAGCTTTAGAAACCAAATGCCTTCCTTAGTATTGAAAGCCTGGGATTCGGCATTCACATGGGAGTTAGCGTTACAAACGAAGTCTGACTACGTTACCTGAACCATGTCAAGTATATTCACAGCACTCTACACATCCACACTTGCAAACTGTCACATGATCAATGTTAACAGAAAGAAAAGTTTGGCACATAGATCCATTTCTCAAAACGTCCCTGTAACTTAATACAACACTGTTGAGAACGATGATTTCAACACCAATGTTAACCTGATTGGCAGCTAAACAAGGTGCTTTTTCTTGCAGCTTCACATAGTGTCCTGTGCACCTTGCCTGGGGTGGAGGCACGTAAGGTGCAGTGCGGTAGTGCAATCGCTTGGACGCCAGAGGGCAAGCTTTCCACACGGCTCAAGGTCTTCCTAGGTTTCAACTTGCTGGGTCCCTGCTTGTACAATTTCAGTTCAGCTGGTTAACAACGCCATTTGCAGGGAAGCTAGGCATCTGTTTCCTTAGTTAAGAAGACATTCCCTCAGAACCTCAAAGTGTCGCGAGGATCCTTGAAAAGGAGATGATAAGGGTCAGTACAGTCTGCCCCACGCCCCACACCAAGGCTTCCAGGGGGGCCATGTTCTTCCCAGCCACTCTGTAGATACCTGCCACTGCTGCACCTGTGAAGGAAACACAGCACAGGGTCACCCAGGGCACCACCTGCCAAATGGCTGCTGCAAAGGTCATCTATTTACCAAAGCAGAAAACTTCAATGCACCCTCACTTTCCCACATGAGTGGTTAAAAGTTACCTTTACCACATAACACATAACCATTCAATCCAAGAACAGCTTTTAAAGTTATAAGACACCGTTTATGCTCTCATCCATTTTAATGTGAGAATTGTTTTAATCACTCATATTTTACTCCAGAATAAACTCTCACTCATGCCCTTAAACACACACACACACACACACACACACACACACACACACACACTAGCCATGGACCTCTATGCACTAATTCTAGTCAACAGCCATACATGGAAAAGCCTATCCATGCCTCACAATACAACTAACGGTGTTGGACTAAGTCAGCAGCCATTTAGAAGAAATAGATTGAAGTTCCTACCTCACACCATTCCACCAGGCAGATTAAAGAACACTAAAAATAAAAACACAACCACAAACTTTGAAACACAAGTGAGTGGGTTTAGTATCCTATAAAAGAGGTGACAGAAGGAAGAAGGAAAAGTAGTAGAAAACAAAAAAGAAAAAGGGCCAGTCATAGAGGCACACACCTTTAATCCCAGCCCTCATGAGGCAGAGGGGGATGGTTCTTAGTGAGTCCCAGGCCAGCCCAGGCCAGTAAGGGTTACACAGTGAGACCCTTTCTCAAAAGTCAAATAAATGTGGTCTGGAGAGAGGGCTCAATGGTTAAGAGCACTGGCTGCTTTTTCAAAAAGACCTGGGTTTAATTCCTAGCACCTACATGGTGGCTCATCACCATGTGGTTACTATGTAACTCCAAGGGATCCAACACCCATGACTTCCATAGGCACCAGGCATACAAGTGGTACACAGAATACAATAAACAAACAAATAGATAGATATGTGCATATATACATAAAACTTAAAACAGTGAAAACCACATCCACAACACACTACAAAACAAGGGCCTAGAAAATGTGGCCTTGCTGAGACAATAGAAAAGGAAGATGGACAAATCCCAAGAGCTGAGAGAAGGATCCCTGAACCTTAAGAATACAGCGAACAAGAAGGCAGTACCCACAGACTGATCAGCAACTAGTGAGTACTTCAGTCGGTGCTGGGGTGAAAAGTGACTTACCACGTAAGAGGGGATCCCACCTACCGCTAAAAACAAAGGGGGACTTGGGTCAGGAATGAGTTACGGTCCCACTACCCAGACTCCCGTTTCTGTGAACAGTTTTCTTTGGAACATTTACAATCTGTCCCTTTAAAAAGATTTTTGCTGACTTTTGCTCTAGATGAATTAAAGACCTTACTATAATAGGTAAAGGTATAAAATAAAGAATATATATCAAAATGTCTTTTTATTCTGGTGTGAGATAGAATTTCTTTTTTTAATATTTGTTTATTTATTATGTATACAATATTCTGTCTGTGTGTATGCCTGCAGGCCAGAAGAGGGCACAGATTTTATTACAGATGGTTGTGAGCCACCATGTGGTTGCTGGGAATTGAACTCAGGACCTTTGGAAGAGCAGGCAATGCTCTTAACCTCTGAGCCATCTCTCCAGCCCCAAGATAGAATTTCTTAAAAGCCCCAAATTATAAACTATAAATGGGAAAAAAAACCCATAAGCTGATTACATTGCTATCTAAACATTTCAACTCGATAAACTCACTGGATGTAAGGAAGTGGTAAGAGCCTGGGAAAAGGTATCCGCAAAGCCCCATAGAGGCCAACATATGAGAAGCCTGTGGAACGGAGTAAGAAGGGAACAGGTGCATCCAAAGAAAAGCACAGAATCAAAGCCATATGTAGAGGGGAGAACTGTGTAGTGAGTGACGGAAGAGATGCTGAGATCCACTGCTATACAGAGAAATACACATGAAATCAATAAAAAGATGTCACCCTATATCTTTAGATTGGATAAAATGTTTATAAAAGATTAGCCAGCTAGAACTGAGCACTACATAGACTCATCTTTTTCTCCTTAAAATTTTATTTGTAATGAGGTGTAGTGGTGCATGCCTTTAATGCCAGCACTCCAGCAACAGAGGCAGAGGCAGACAAATCTTTGAGTTCAAGGCCAGCCTGATCAGCAGAGAGAGTTCCAGAACAGCCAGGGCTACAAAGAGAAACCCTGTTTCAAAAACAAAACAAAACAAAACAAAACAAAACAAAAGCAAGCCCTTTATGGATGTAGGGGGAGGGCTGTGTTTGCTCCTATGCAGAGGTGAAATGAGGAGGCTGGCATCCTGGGCGTCCTCTACTATCACTCTATCTTACTCCCTTGAGACACTGAACTCCACTGGACCTGAAGCTCATCACTTTGCAGCTAGACTATCTAAGCAAGGGTCAGTGAACCCCTAACCTCCATAACTCCCACCCCTCACCAGTGCTGGGGCTACAGGCTTGCATGGCCACACCTGGGGTTTCGTGTGGAAGCTGGGGCACCAACCAAGGTCCTCACATTTACACAGCAAGTACTCATACCCATTGAGTCACCTCCCTAACACCACCCTAGCCCACACTTTTTTTTTGTTTAAATCAAATCTGATAATATCAATACTAGCCAGCATGAGAAAAATAACTAAGATACCCAGCAACACATCACTTTGTCTTGGAAGTAATAAACACAATGGATATATGCCAATATTCATCACATCAGCATCTTACTGATGATATATAGCAACTGTTAGGTTTAATATATAGCTATATATAAGCCACTAACAAACTACATTATGAAAAGACATAGAGATGACTAGGTGGTTAAAAGCAAAAGCATTGGCTGCTCCTCCTGAGAACCTGGGTTTTATTCTTAGCACCTCCATGGTTGCTCAACCTACACGGTGGCTCACAGCATCATCTGTAAGTCCAGTTCCAGGGGATCCAACATTCTCTTCTAGCCTCTAAGAACACTGCACATACGTAGTGCACAGACATACATGAAGGAAGAACACCCATATACATAAAATAAAAATGGAAAAGTGTTTTAAAAAAATAAACAAAAAAGACACACAGTTAAAAGTCTAGCTACTTTTCTTAATTCATGGTTGAAAGCCAAAAAAAAAAAAGTAACAAAACATTTCTGTTTATTCTTGCTAACCTGAGAACCAAATTTTTACCTGAAATTGTGGCAGACTTATATTTTCAAGTATTTCAAAACATTTCATTGCAGTTTTTAAAAATTACTAACTTGTTGGATGGTGCTGGCACCTGCCTTTAATCCCAGCACTCGAAGACAGAGGCAGGTGGATCTCTGTGAGCCAGCCTGGTCCACACAGTGAGTTCCAGGACAGTCAGGACTACACAAAAAATCCTGTCTCAAAAAACAAAAACAAAATCAAAAACAAAAAAAAACCACTCCACTAGAAAAAAAAAAACCCATGAGCTTACTGTATTTGTAATGGAACTGAAAGTGGGTTCCATGCATATACCCATATTAGACATAAAGAGAAGTAGAATTAATTTCTCACACACCTTTCAGAATCCTACAATGACACAGACACAAGCATAGTGTTTACAATATCTGAGCAAACTGCTTCTCCTCCTCTGCTTATAGTCCCAGTTACACAGTAGCCCCAGTGGTTGCCCCTTCTTGTCTCCTTAAATGTCAGTCACCATAGTGAACAGCACACAGCCATCACTTAGCACAGACCCTGACACAAGTACTGACTCTACTTGTACTTCTTAATTCTTCTTCCTTCCCCTTTATTCTCCTTTGTTGGGAACTGAAGACCCTCAGCTTGTTTTCCTGTGCTTTGCAGCTGCTTTGGGCACCAGACCCTCAAGAGCTCCTGATAGTAGGGGAGTGGCTCGCAGCTGAAAAATCCTGAGATCTAGGGTGTAGTCATTAGTCAAGAAGACTAGTGTGTGTGTGTGTGTGTGTGTGTGTGTGTGTGTGTGTGTGTGTGTGTGTGTGTGTGTTTCAATCTCCAGCCCCTTGACTGACTCGCGACTGGTCTCGTGGTGTATGGGCAGAATAGTACACTCCTTCTTGACTCTCCCTACATCCTTCTTTCTTCTCCTCCTTTGCTCCATTACTCAGCCGACAGTATTGAGAATTCACTCTCTAGGTAGTGTTATTAGTGGGTGTGGCAGCGAGAGCCTGTTCTCAGCGTTTTGTCGTTTCTTTTTATATACTCCGCATACAGTAACAGAACAAACTATCTAACTGAAGAGCTTTACCCTTTAAAAATATCTTTCTGTGGCCTGGAATTGGCTCAGAGCTCCAGAGCACTCACTGTTCTGCTCCTGCAGAAGACCTGGGTTCAGTCCCCAGCATCCACGTGGCAACTAACAACCTCCTGGAACTCCAGTTCCAGAGAATTCAATGGCCTCTTCTGGCCTCTGTATGTACTGTATGTACACAGTGCACAGATGTACAGGCAGGCAAAACACCAACATGAATCTCTTAAAAAGAAAAATATAAATATCCATGTGTTCTCTATAGCTTGCACGGAAAAAAAATCCAAACTTTCTGGCTAGCATTTGGAGATCCTTTAGCACTCACTCCAGCTTTTCCAAACAACTCTCTTATGACCCCAGCAGATGGGCCTGGGCCCTATTTCAAATCTGACCAGGGACAAGGTGGACAAGATACCACAGGATCAAGTCACACAATATCCCCAAATAAGCCAACCCAGGAAACCAAACAGTAAAGAAGAGATTAAAAAAGAGAGACTGACAGACGGACAATCACTATTTCCCACAGGTGTTTTGATACTGTCTTGAGGTCAGGAGACGTAGTTAGACACAGGGAGACCACTTCCCTCTTCAAACAAGATATGGTCATCACTCTGGAGCAGGTAAAGGAAGGAGCCCTTGTACTATAAAGATAAGGCCTTTCTCATACTGGGGCCAGGATCAACTTTCAGAAGTCCCCTGTGGAGGGAGAGCCCTGAGACAGACACAGTGCAGCAGTGAGCTAGCTACCCCAGCGGTGTAGAAGACAGAAGAGGGTGCCATGTCAGTGTCTACCTCAAAAGTAGCGGAGAAGTCACCACCTGTAAGCACAACCTAGTAAGAAAGCAGCTGTGGGGCTCCCAGGAGGCAAGGAGGTTCTGCTCTGTCTGCAACCCCAGAAGCTAGAACTCTCTGAAGAGCAGGGTGGAGCAGGGCCAAGTTCAGCACCAGGGAACAGCCAGGGGAACAAAACCATGTACATTTCCTTGAGGCAGAAGTTTTGTCATAATACGTGGTACAGGAAGACATGCAATTATATGTTGTCACGGGCAGATGTGACCCTACAGACTCAAAGGCTGTATTTTCACGTTCTTAAATGACAACTGTTACTGATGTAGTTTAGTGGCTACCTTCCATTCTTAGTAAACAGTAGGTGTCTTTAAAGCAGAAAGTACTTTTTCTATAAAACACTCTCAGAATGAACCACTATGCCCCTTGCCAGTCCATTTCCCATGAATCTCGCAGAGCAAATATTCACACAGTGAGATGCAGCCATCTGTCTGGTGATAAGGGAATTCTTTGTGGTGGAGGTCCTGGTTGTACAGTGCTGGGGAGTAATCTACATGAAAGATAAAGCTTCCTTTACGACAAGGAGAGTACTGATGAAATCAATAACTGCATGTAAAATTAGGTCCTTACACATAACAAATCAACTTACTAGTAATCATTGCTCCAGTTACAGAAGCCAGAAAGCCGATGCTGACAGCAATGACAGAGATCACTCTGCCCTGCCTGTGCCTCTGCAGCATCACAAACATCAGCACGCCTGCAGCACCGTGGACGAACAGAGAGGAGAAGAGAGCCCAGAGGAAGATCCAGTACCACATCTCTGAAAGGAAAGAACAGTGTTAGTCCTGCTGCAGAAATACAGGTTAGAGAGCCCATCAGCAAACAGTGAGCAGCCAGGCCTGGGGAGAAGCCTCAGTGAGATCTGCATATAAAAAGGTCTAGCCTGCTGTCTGACACATGGCATTACTAAGCGAGTCAGTGATTATCATTACTGCTAATGCTTGATGGGTAAGAACTCCTTCATGATCTCAGAAGGTTTCCATACCCCATTTAGAAAGCAATCCATCAGCTTGTCCCCTGTCACTTTAATAATCTTACCCAGAACTTTCACAATCCTTTATACTTTCTTCAAATGCTCCCAATGGGCTGTTCACTGTTGTCTTAATACACCACAGGGACAGAACACACCCTACTGTCTCTCATACGGTTGATGCCCTGTGCTTGTGTAACTCGCTCTCCCTGGCCACATCCAAGAGGCACATTCAATAGAGGCAGCAGCTGCTCCAGGTGAGGCCAATTCTTCCCTTTCCCTGGGAAGAGTTGATTGGGATGCACTGACTCTCCTCCATCTTTGGGTAGCTGAAGTTAAACCTATTTCCTCCTCGTATAGTGCAAGTAACAGTATAAAAAGAAAGAAAATAGATCCATCAAAAACAAGAGGCCACCAAGTCTAATATTTCAGTGACTTCTGAGGTTTGTCACATTCCTATCCTAAAATAGAAGCTAACACCCCAGTTTCTCTGTAATAACACACTTATTTCATGTGAAGTAATTCAGAGACAGTTGCTTCTAATGAAAAGCTGTCTACCATGTTTAGCCACCCTCGAGAGGGTGCTCTTTGGGATGCAAACATCCTACGAGAAAGGACCTCCCCTGCTGTTTGTGCTCCTTGTATTTTCTGTCAGGTCACTACAAAGAGACACATTTTTAAAAGTAAGCCCTATTTATCCAAACATCACAGTGGACATTTGTAATGATGCAATTACCGTGAAAAACAGTATGGCAGTTCCTCAAAAACCTAAGAACAGAATCACCATACGATCCAATGCCATGTCTCCGTATGTATCTGTGTTGGTTAGTTTTTACTATCAATGCGACAAAACCCAGAGTGACCTGGGAAAAAAGGAACCCCAGTTGAAGACCTGCCCGGATCAGATGTCCTGTTTCAGAGGAACTGTCTTGATTGATGATTGCTGTAAGAGGGCACAGCCCACTATGGGTGGCATCATACCTAGACTGTATAATAAAGCTAGCTGGGGGCTGGAGAAATGGCCTAGCAGTTAAGAGCAAAGTTTACTTCCCAGCATCCACAAGATAGCTCACAACTGTCTTAAACTTCAGGGGATCCAAAGCCCTTTTCTGGCATCCATGGGCACCTAGTACACACACATATATACATAAGCAAAATACTCACATTCATAAAATAAAAATAAATAAATTTTAAGAAAGCTAGCTTACGAGTTAGCATGCCAAAGTGAATGAGGGAAGTCTTACAAAGCCCCAACCCCAGATGACGAGCTACAGGCAATGAATGACTGCTGAGAGAGGGAAAGCCATCCTTGTGAGAGTAGCCTCTTACTGGGTTATCCAACACGAAGTGCTCAGCCCTTAGAACACATACAGACAAAACTAAGTGGACTCAGCAGGTTCTACTTATACATTGTTATATATGTAACAAAAATACAAGTAACAAAATGTAAATAAAGAGGAAGAGACAAATGTTTTGGTAATTAGAAAAGAAGGGAGGGAGGGAGATAGCTGAGGATGAGCACAAAGATGGACTGTGATCTGAAAGTGTAAAACAAATGCTTGCGCTATTGATCATGGTTTTTGTCATAGCAACAGAATAAAACAAGAACAGAAACTAGTAACAAAGAAAGTAGGATGTCTGTGTTACTTTTTGTCTAGAATTTTAGGCTGGAAAAGTTGTTGAATGTTAGAAACAGAACTTAATAGGCTATTAGTGGCAGACGGCGAAAGAAATGTGAACAGTAGAGGCCAGGATTAGGAGGAAGAGGGGGAATGGATACAGGCCATTCATGGGTATTTGACAAAGAATCTGGCTGTATTCTGCTCATGCCCTGAGAACCTCTTTGAGGACAGAATAAAGAGTAATGGACTAATTTACTAAGCAGAGGGAATTTCTGGCAGCACAGCCCCAGATCTATGGTATGGCTATTACAGACTACTCTGATGTAGGAAGAGAGAGCAAATGTGCAGCTTGGAGGAAAAGAGTGGTAGGAAGCAGAAAACTGCAGTAGGGTCATGTGCTGAAAGAGAGGCTGTGATTGTTAAAGAGACAGACATGACTAAAGGGAAGGAAGCTTTGTGCTCTGCACTGGGATGAAGGGAGTTCTGAGGGCAATGCCTCACCCTACAAACATACACCATGTGACAGGAGAAAGCCTATGGGGTTCTATACCCAGAAAACAAACACTCAGCCAAGTTATCCACACCTTCAGCATAGAGAAGCATCTACAACTATGGTCTAAGAGAAGGACTAGGATCCATTTCACTCTGGCAGCTGAGCTTAGCAGCGTCATCCGCCTGGTCTGGGTTTTGGAAAGATGCAAGGTAAAGGAGGTCATGGGTTCTTCCTTTGCAGTTTCAGAGAGCTGCTGTGTTTGTCAGGGTTCTCTAGGAGAACAAACTGATAGAATGAATCTATACACACATTAAAAGAAGATTTATTATGTCTAACTAGTCCAACAATAGCTGTCTCTTGACATAAAAGCCAAGAATCCTGCAGCTGTTCAGTCCACACGGCTGGTTGTCTCAGTAGTCCCAGGCTGGAGCTGGAGTCTCAGAAGTCCTAGAGAGCTGATTGTTTTGGTCTACATTGGAATCCCAAAGTAGGGTCTCACACAGCAAAGGGATGCCTCAGCAGCAGAAGAGATGGACTTGCTAGTAAGAGTGACAAGAAGCATGTAAAAACAAAAGTTCCCTTCTTCAATGTGGGAAGCCACCAAAAGCTGAGGCCTAGATTTAGTGTGGATTTTCCAACTTCAAATGATTTGGACTTAGGGTGGATCTTCCATAGCAAATGGTCCAATCAAAAAAAAAAATCCTTCACAGGTACATCCAGCTATGTGGTTTTAGTTACTCTAGATTCAGTCAAGCTGAGAACCAAGATTAGTCATCTCAGAACTTGAGCCCAGGTAACATGCAGCAGGGTCAGAGACTCTGAGAGGCCATTGTGTGAAGCTGTGAGCTCTGTGAAGCCTGGGGTGTGGTAGGGAATCCCAAGATGTTGCAGATGCCAGAGTCAGGAGACAACCGCCAAAGAGATCTGGATCCAGGAGTGGAAACCAGCCCAAAAGAGAGATGTACATTCCAAGCGGAAAAGCTGGAGGGGCAGTGCCATCCTAGCCCTTTGAAACTGAAGCTCTAAAGACTGTATGTGGAGCTACAGGATTTAGGGTTTCCCCTGCTGGGTTTCAGTCTTGCTTTGCTACAGTGTTTCTTCATTCTGCCCCCATTACCCCCGTTTTGAAGTGGAATGTATATTCTGAGCATTATATACTGAGAGTGTGTAATTTTTTTTCAGTTTCACAGGGCAGGGGTCACAGTTAAAAGATTTCTTTGAGGCTTAGAAGAGACTTTGAACTTTGAACAGTGTGATAGCTGTTAAGACATTAGCGACTTTTAAAGTTGGACTGCACACATTTTGTATCATGAGAAGGCCAGAAGCCCAGGAAGGCCTGTGGTGGATCGTGGTGGACTGAAGGACAGGTGTCCCCACTGGCTAATGTATTTGTACACTTGATCCCCAGTAGGTGGTAGAGTTCTGGGAAAGATACACCATTAGGAGGCGGAGCTTTGTGGGCTTTAGTGTCACCTCCCTTTCTACCCAGTTCTTCTAGCTCTGCTTCCTGTTCCTGCCACCATGCCATGCCTTCCCTACCATGATGGAAACCAGGATAAATCTATCTTCCTTACGTTGATTTTAGTCAGAATATTTTACCACAGGAACAGAAAAGGAACTAATACAACACCCTAAAGAATGAAAAGCAGACTAGATGCTCCAAGAGACTGGCACAACCAAGCTCATGCTATCATATTCACCACAACTGGGAGGCAGAAACGCCCATGTGTGCAACAACACATGAACAAACAACACATCACATACATAGATCATGGGAAACTATTCTGTTTTAAAAGGACAGGAAATTCTGTCACATGGTTCAACACAGATGAACCCTGAGGACATCTGTTGGGTAGGTATACCACTCCCATTTGGAAATGGATCACTGCTGGGCACATCCTACTTTATGACTTAGTGGGTCATAACGCCCAGCTCATGATGTTCAGATAGCATGGCAACTTGGTAGCCCATTACAGTTTCCATTAAAGCCCAAAAGCAAGCCAAGAGCTGTCTCTCAAAGGGAGAATAGTTGTCTGCAGATGATGGTAGAGTCTTGCTCCAAAATCCCAAAGGTCTCTTCTGTGATTCACCTATAGAAGTCTGCCAAAGGCTCAAAGCAGCATCCCGATCTGCCACTGACTCTAGTACCATCAAAGCCTGCTGGATCATATGGTCCAAGGGGTAGAGCAGCCTGCACAACAGCCTGGGCCTGTTACAGAACAGAGCCTTCCCTTGTCCCAGGCCCTATTCAAAGCTAGCAGCTTTCTAAGTCACTTGGTATATGGGTCAGAGTAACACACCCAAGTAAGGAATATGTTGACCCTTAGGAACACTTCTCAGGAGATTTTAGCTCAGTGATGCTTGTTTCTTGTTAATCACAGCTAATATCTCAGTTCCATCTAACCAGCACAAACTATCTCAGTTAAGCAAAGGTTTTATTTCAGTGGGTCTGGTATCTTGTTAATCACAGCTGTTTCTTCAGCCTCAGCCTACCAGAATCACAGATTCTTAACTCAAAATAGTAAATGGCTCTGATAGTCATTAAGGGACTCTCAAAACTTCCCTCTGAAAGACCACAAGCCAGATCTCCATTGTCTGCATTGCTCTCAACGTTCTTATCCTCTGAGTTCCCACAGAACAGTTCACCGAGCTTTGAACACTAAATGGCTTTTCCATCCTAAAGTTCCAAAGTCCTTCCACAGCCCTCGAATGGTCAAGTCTGTCACAGAAATATCCCACTCCTGGTACCAAATCTGTCCTAGTTAGGGCTATCATTGTTGTGATGAAACACTATGACTGAACAACTTGGGGAGGAAAGGGTTTATTTGGCTTACATTTCCAAATCACTGTTCATTGTTGAAGAAAGTCAAGACAGAACCTGGAGACAGGAGTTTATGCCAAGGCCACAAAGAAGTGCTCCTTACTGGATTACTCTTCTTGACTTGCTCAGTCTATTTTCTTACAGAACCCAAGACTACCAGTCCAAAGGTGGCCCCACCTACAATGTGCTGGACTCTCCCCCATCAATCACTAATTAAGGAAATACCCTGCAGGCTGGCCTATAGCCTGATCATAAGGTGGCATTTTCTCAGCTGAGGTTCCCTCCTCTGTGATCACTTTGTGCCAAGTAGATATAAACTAGCCAACACTCCTTGAGGTGATCATCTCTGAATTGTATCCTTTATAATAAACAGGGAAATATTAAATATCTCTATGAGTCCTGTGGACCACTTAGTAAATAACCAAATCTCAAGAAGAGGACATAAAAATCCCTAATTTACCTCTGGTCAGAAGTATTGATAAGGACAGGGGACAGAAATCAGCTAGGCAATTTAGGGGCAGGTCCCCAAAAGTAAAGAATTCTATTTTGGTGGTTGGCCACTACAAAGTCCTAGTTTCTTATCTCCTCCTAAATGAGAACCAGGTTGTGCATGAATGGGTGATCAAACTCCAGACATTCATTTCCTCTGGTGAACAACTTTGGAGCTGCAACTCCAGGTTTTCTTGGTGAAAATAATGTTTATCTATTCCTCAATTTCAGCCTATCTCCTAAATGGTTTTAAATCCCCATTCTTTTTTTTAAAAAAAATATTTATTTATTTACTATGTATACAATATTCTGTCTGTGTATATGCAGGTCAGAAGAGGGCAGCAGACCTCATTACAGATGGTTGTGAACCACCATGTGGTAGCTGGGAATTGAACTCAGGACCTTTGGAAGAGCAGGCAATGTTCTTAACCACTGAGCCATCTTTCCAGCTCCCAAGTCCCCATTCTTGAAGGAGGAATATTACAGGAATCTTAAAGGCCACTGAGAATAAACTCCATAAAGAATCTATTCTGTCATTCTGATCTGTTCCAAAGGTTAGACTATTACATAGTGTTGCTGCTCCTTTAAGAGTTAATCCAGCCAGGCCTGTCAATTACCTGGCCAGTGGCCACTCCTCAGGAAGACTACTTTATCCATATAAAAGACAGAGAAGGAGTAACTATCACCTTTGCACCTTTATTTCCCAGAACCTCCCACTCTTGCAGAGCCACCAGCAGGCAGCTAAGACTTCTTACTTTCTGAATCACCTGCTCATGGACAGTCTGAAAGTGCTCATTCAGGAGGAGAGAAGAAACTAGACCTCCTCTTGGCATTCCTGGCCAGAGAATCAAAGATGACTTCTGCTTCCAGCCAAAGACAAGAGATGAACTGTTCACTGCCTAGTAACTTACAGTTTTCCTGCTTTTCATCTCGTCCTTCCCTCCAGATACTGGCTAGAGCCTGGGAAGGCTTCCTTTGACACTCAGGGCTTCTTTCCTTGTCCCCTGAAGACATATACCCTGCCCCTTGTCATAGGCTTCTTGTCTGCCATGTGTCTGCTTGCCAACCCCAATACCTAACTCAAACAGCATGTTTTCTTCTCTTCTCATTCTCCATTTCCTTCCTCCTGACAGCTGTTAAGATTTCCAACTTGCTGTCCTACTATTTTGTTTAAAAAAACAAAAAATTCTAATAAAATTATCTTGGAGCTGCTTTCTGAGCTTGTTCTTAAATTCTTATTCACAAGACTACAAGCCCAAAGAGAAGGCACTAATTTCCTGAGTAACATGTGGCCTCTCAGATGGGGCTTCCTAAAACATCCAGTGTGAGGAAAATACAGACTGTGAACTAGTATCTGAAATGAGCCGGTCCTGTGGCACTGAGCCCTTCATTTGAGAAATCGGGTGCTAACTCAGGTGGAATGTCAGAACTGAACTGAATTACAGAACACCTAGTTGATTCCCTGAAGAACTAACTGCTCATGACATTGGTCACAGAGTCTTCCCTCTGAGGGTAGAGGAAACAATTCATGGGTTTCATCAGATGTTCATTATTTTAAGAGATAAATAAGCTAAAATGTGTAAAGCATGGATATAAATTTTTGTCATTCTTAAGTTAAAGCAATAAATGACAAAAAATAAAAAATAAAAACAAAAAACCTATCTGGAAAACGGAAGAAAGATACAAAAGGGCAGCATGAGACATATCCATGGCAATGGGACTGCTCTTCACTGTGAGTCAGTAAACACACTGAGTGATAAAGACAATCACCACTAACCACGCACACACAGAGAACACACACACAAACAGGAGCAAGCACACACACAGTTCTGGAGGCAGCTGAGTACAGCTGGCAGACTCAGTCAGTATCAGGAACTCAGCTCCGGCCCACTGTGGCCAGCTAAAGGGTTAGCCAGCTCTGCTGTGTGTTTCTTCCTACCACTGCTGTAAAGCTGTAATTATCTCAGAATGAAAAGCTTAATCATGAGGAAAAGAAATACAGAAGACAAAAGTGTGAATATGGACTTTAAAGAATGGACTCAAAAAACTTGAATTTGTTCCAAAGAAGAGATATCTGATGTATTTTATGATGTGTGCTAAAATGCCACACATATTTCCTAACAAAAGGTCAAGACATTGATAGATAAGGAAAAATAGATAAAGCTTTTCTCAGGAAAATCATGCTTTCTTGACAACAGCTAACACATATCTCAGAACAAACAGCTTCGATTAGAAAAAGTTGAATTAAGAATGCAAAAGTTTAACTAGCTCAATAAGTATTCGCATATTAGAGGATATAAGTTCTCAAGTGAACCTAACAGTGAGAATGTACAGAAGGGGTTAGTATCACTGGGAGGTGCCTTCCACATCCTGCTCGGGCAAGCACGGTCTCATGGTGGTCACAGACAGTCCAGTAACAGAAGTCAACAAAATCCTGGATTCCCCACCCACTTAGGAAAGCTGAATTGATTAACTTCCCCTGAAGGCCCTCAAGAATTATTGTCAAGGAAATAATTCTTGACAACAGCTAACACATATCTAACATAAAAGGGATTATTTACCCACTGACTAAGTTACCTCTACATAATAAATGCAGTTAACAAGGAAAGGGGAATTTCAAGCTCAACGTTTCACAAAGATCTAAGATAGCAAAAGATCAATACACTAAAACCAACCTCAAGAGGTCCTGAGAGCCAGCCCAGGTCATCTGTCCAGCTAACTCTGAACAATCGCCCCAAAGTTAAGTTCCTTGTTACCCTCTCTGAATTATACTACACTGTTTATCTTAGAAAACACTGACCTCTGTTGCTAATATTTAATTAGGTTAGGTTAAGAGCTACTACCATTGTTTTTAATTTCTTGACATTTCAACATGCCCTTTCGGGCAAGCAAGTCTGTCTGAGGACCCACTCGCCAGCAGCAATCACAGGAAAGCTATAATTTGCTCAAATGAAAAGACCTGCAGAACTTTAAATACAGGTGCCTACAGCCCTAGGGAAGAATGATGCCAAGAGGGGACTCTCAGCCTTTCACAACGTATTTCTAGAACATATTCAGTTGGAAAAGTCAGCTCTGAGTATTTGTACTAAAACCATTATATTAGTTAACAAAAATCTGCTCTGATATGATGTGTAGTACAATGGAACAGAAAGCACTACATCTCCTTTGAGTACATCACATATTTTGGACAAATGCAAGCCCAACACATTACGACATCCTCTTGTGATCTTGGGCATGTCCTGCATGGTTGCAAGGATTGGTCTAACTAGAGCCAGGAAAAAAAGAGAGAAAAGACAAACACAGACACACAGAAAAGCTGGTATTGGGTAGGCCAGTCTCTGTGATGGAGAAGCCACAGCACCCCAGAAAAATAGCATGTTTATTATATACAGCTGAACAGGGAGGTGGGGTTATCACAGACAGCTGAACAGGGAGGCGGGGTTACTGCAGACAGCTGAACAGGGAGGCGGGGTTACTGCAGACAGCTGAACAGGGAGGTGGGGTTACTGCAGAC
>JAQHUG010000130.1:5644447-5678892 GCA_028555095.1 Dicrostonyx torquatus
CAGCTGAACAGGGAGGCGGGGTTATTGCAGACAGCTGAACAGGGAGGCAAGGTTATTGCAGACAGCTGAACAGGGAGGCGGGGTTATTGCAGACAACTGAATAGGGAGGCGGGGTTATTGCAGACAGCTGAACAGGGAGGCAGGTTAGTCAATAACCAATAACCGGGGATTCAAACTTATCAACCGGAGTAGAGTTGAGTTGTCTGGCAGCGACTACATGGCTGTGGAAAACCACTCTCTCTTCACTGCCATTCGACAGACTTGCTTGGTGAGTTACCCAATTTAAAGCCAAGAGCCTCTATGAGATCCAGGATCCCTTCTGCCTTTCAGTTCTCTTTCCAAGTCACTGCAATGCCAGACAACTGGCCTGTTCCGGGGTAGGGATAGTCCCTGCCTCTAGAGATTCCACACAGGGCTACCCCAAACCTCCTACCGTTTTTGCCTCAGGCTGTCTTGGTGATGCCCCACCATAGTCTCTGGCAGAAATTTATCCAAACTGGGGCTATCTCATTGTACGTTAGTTTGTGCTACCCTAGCCAGGTTTATGAGTACTGCATTCCTGCCCCCTTTCCTCCAGCTGTCTCTGTCTCTGCCCTTTCTCCCTGCTCACAGTTTCTGTCTGTGGGTAATCTCTTTGATTCTCTGCCTGCCTGTATTTCATGCTTCCGTTCAATTGCTCTCCCAGTTTCCCTGACTTGTTGCTTTCTTGGATGCTTACTCTAGTTGGTCTTTGCTTCCCTGATGTTTGGTCCAGCCACGCTGGGATTCGTGCCCAGCACATGGCTGTTCACTCCTTCTCCCCCAAAAGTCTGGGAAGTCCACAGCTTAAGCTGCAGTCGGCTGTGTCCTCCACACGGCTCCTGCCCCTCTGCCAACTGCCCTTGTCAATCCCGGTTCCTGTGCTCTTTCCCCTGTCCTGTACTGTGCTGCCACTGACTCATTCTCATGTTCTTCCCTCCCCAACCTCCTTATTCCCTGTTCGTCTGCTCACGTCTTACGTCTGAAATGGCCTTTTGCTCCTTTTCCCCATCCTCAATAAATCTCTTGTTCCTCCTATGCTCTCTTATTGGCAGGGCCCGCCAAAAGGTACACACTTTGACTTTACCTAATAGACTTCCCTGGCATTTGGTTTGGCCATGCAATGAGTCGTCTTTCTGTGACAAATCTTCACAGATGGAAACTACTACCATGGGCTACCATTACGTAAGAATGGCTTACTTAAACATTCTAGTCAAGAATAAGACCTATCATTAGAAACACACTGGGACTGGAGAGAGAGCTGAGCTATTAAGATGGCCTGCTATGCAGGCATGCAGACCTGTGTCATGTCCTCACAACACGCACGCAGCAGGCTGGGTATGTGGCATATGCCTTTAGCCCTAGGACACAGACAGGAGAATGGCCAGGTCTTACTGGCTTCCAGGCCAGCTGAGAAAATATAAGCTCCCCATTCAGGAAGAAAGTCTGCCCTCAAAAGAACAGTGATAGAGGAGGGAACTTGGGGTCATCTTATGGCCCCCATGCATAAGCAGGCATACGTTCCCCTCAACAGACACATATGTGGGTACATTCACACATGCATACACACATACACAAATAAACAGTAACTAACCTTTTTGATAAAAACTATGTATTTGACATACTTTATGCCTCAAGATAAAAAAATCTGACACCTACAAAAGACAACATTTAGGGACTATTCATAATATTCAGCTTTATACAAGTAGTCCATGCAATATTTTAAAATCATCTAGTGTTCAAATAAGGTGATTGTAAGGTTGTTTTTTATAATTTAGGGAATCCAAACATACAGAAATTGCTCTCACTACATTGCGAACAGCAGAAACTTCTGATCTTGAATATCGGATTACACTATGCGATACAATGCATTTATAATTTGTTAAGGTCCCCTTGATTCGGGCCAATAAATGAATACAGCCTGAGAGTCATATCTGCTCCATGCTGTCTCTGAACAATCTATGGCTAAAAATGATTGCACACTCAAAGAAGAGTGTTTAAAATCCAAAGAGCAAAATTTCATAAAAAATTCTACAGGGACACCAGAATGTATGCTCAAACCACCCATGGGTGCTATTGTGCTACAATGGCAGACTGAGTAGCTGTGACAAAGAATAAATGGCTTACCAAGCCCAACAAGTTTAGCGAAGTCACTACTTACAGAACATAAGGATTTGTTTTAGAGCAGTGGTTCTCAACTGTGAGTCGTAACCCCTGAGATCGAACAAGTCCTTCACAGGGGTAGCCTAAGACCATTGGAAAACACAGATATTTGCATTACTATTAATAACAGTAGTAAAATTATAGTTATGAAGTAACAACAAAATTTTATGGTTGGGAGTCACCACAAAAAAACAGTATTAAAGGGTCGAAACATTAGGAAGGCTGAGAATCACTGTCTTAGAGGGTTGTGGAGTTTGTGGTTGGTGCAGTTACTTGGGGACTAAACCTAGGATCTTGTGCCTTGTACATAATAATCACAAATTGGACACTGGGATTTCTCTAATGTTTTCCAGGTGACTTTCATGTACAGTCAAGCATGAGAAACCACAGCTCTAAAACATGATGTTCAAATCACACAGCTGTATGTGACTGTAGAAACTGGTATGACCAAAGGCAAAAACTGTTGGGAAATGAGGAGTGTTGGAGGCAAAACAGGTAGGGACTGGAAAAGAGTCTAAACAATGTGCACTTTACTATGAAGGTGGAAGATTTTGGACAGCCAACTGAAAAATCTTATTTTTAAATTTTGGACAATTTTATATGTGCATATAATGCATTATAACATCCACTCCCACTACCCTGTATCATCTCCCCCTTTACTGCTGACTCCCTTCTTCCCAACTACTCCCCTATTCTCATATCTCTTCCACCCTTTCTGTGTGTGAGTGTGTGCCCATGCGCACACGCGTAACACGTGCCTGCGTGTAGTATAGCCACAGCTCCTGTGTGTTCATGATTGTAATGGCCCTGCCATATCTGTATCTACTACAGATTTTAAATACAGAAGTTACATAATCAAATTCAATTTTTAAAAACATCACTGGTAGATACAGGAAACTGAGACTGGAGCAAACGAGCAATGTAAGACAATGTCAGAAGTCCAAAAAAAGGCCAGGCAGTGGTAGCTCACTCACATCTTTAATCCCAGTACTTGGAGGACAGAGGCAGGTGGAGTTCGAGGCCAGCCTGGTCTACAAGAGCTACTCCAGAACAGGCTCCAAAGCTACAGAGAAACCCTGTCTTAAAAAACAAAAAAACAAAACAAAGAATTTCAAAGAAAGTTAAGAAGGCCTGGACTTGGATACTGACTGGTCTTAAGGCTGAAAAGAACTCGAGAAGTATTTGGAAGGATCACTGGTCCAGCCTGGATGAGGGAACAAGAGAGATGTCATATCTGGCCTCCCAGATTTCTAGGAAGGACTAGTGGATAAATAAAAGCTTATGGATTACACACATGGAAAAGCATGTTTGGTCTACTTATATCACTATCCAAAATGTGAGAAACAAGGAATAAAGAAAACTAAATGTAGGAAAAAGCCAAGTAGAATACTACCTAACCTACACCTTTATATGGCTTTATTTTAGTTTATATATCGTATTTTCCCTTAAATGTAGCATCTATTTGGTCATACTTTTAAATCTGTGTTCTCTCAAACAGTAACTATGAATCAGAATGTAGGATACAGAAAGCTAAAAGAACTATTACTCCCCTTAACAGATACATTGCAAACTCCAAACTTCTCAGCTCATAAGGAAGGTCTTAGGCAACAAAGTCAAAAGACACTGCTATCCCCACAGACGGGCACCACCTAGGAGAGTAAGAAGCTGCCAGATCTGTGTGTTAACTGTCAGCTGAGTAAAATAACAGAATGAGAAACAGATGTGTTGTTCTCTCCTGGGTGTGCCCTAGAAAGCCTGGGTGGAAAGTAGGAGGCTAAAGAAGCCACCTGGTGATATAGATGGTGTAGACCAGATAGGTGATCACAGTCTGCTGCTCCTCAGCCACTGGGAGAGCAGCAAATCTTATTACACTCTAGAGATAAAAATACACTGCTGCTCCAGTACAGAGAACGGTAGAAAGAAAAACATCTACCCTCAGGGGAAAAGCAGAAGACTGTCCATGAACCAAGAATCCTACTTCAAGCAGGGGTCAGTTACTGCGGAAGGCACCAGAAACACCTACCCAAGAACAAGCATAGACAAAAGCCAAGTTAAACCACCATGGTTGGAAAGGTAGGAATGCTGGGAAGGCTCTACTCCCAATTTCCCAGTAAACGAAGCATGACCAGCATCTCCACAATGAGCCTAGCACTGGGTCACAAACAAAAGCTCAGCAGCAGGCAAGTGCATGATGGGTCCCCAATCCAGGCAAGCATCAGGATGACTGAAAGCTAGCAATGGAGCACTGGCCCAAGACCAGATCTGCAGCACCAGGTCCCATGTCAAGCACAAGTCAACAGTAGCAACCACCAGAGAAAGTGAAGAATGTGGTATAGCAATGGTAACCACAGCAACAGTCAAACTCAGCTCAGCTCAACCCTTGAGTAGCATGGATCGCTGCTGGTCTTTGCCAGTGCACATTATGTATCTCATTCTATCTTGTATCCAACAATAAAAACTAAGATACACTCAAAAACTGGAAAACCCTCTTCTGAAAGATACAACAACTAACAGAACCTGACCCAGATGGCAGTCTGCAGGCAGTGAAATTTAAGAGCTAGGTGGAAACTCTTAGAGTTAAAAACTTCTCCACAGAAGTTGACATATTAGGTAGAAAAAACATGCCATCAATGGGCTCATCAAAAGACTTGAGGCATCTGGACAAAGAATTTAAGTACTTAAAGATATACCAAAAGAAACTATTAAAACTAAGACAGAAGAAAAAATACAGTGGAAATAGAAGAAAACATCCAAGAGTTACAGAGCTCCAACAAATAACTTATGTAATTGGGATCCCAGAAGAGACAACAGGAAAAAAAGATATTTGAGGAGATAGTGACCAAGATTCTCAGACAAACGGGATTCCCTCCACAGCAAAATTACTGAGTTGGAAGCCAGTTATTCTCCACAAGAAAACCAAAGGGAAAAAGGCGGCAAGCAGATACCTATATCTAGCAAAAGTGTCTTCAAAAAGCTAAGTCACAATGAAGATTTTTTTCTTTCTTCTGCTTTTTTATTTCTTCTTTACTTTTGTTTTTTGGAAGGAAAAATTAGGAGATTCACCTGTCAGCAGTCCCATGCTAAAACCATGAAAGGAATTTCTTTGGCCAATGGCACCATTGTGAAGGCCCACTGTCATGAAGAAGGAGGAAGTATCAGATTAAATAAGCACAGATACAAATCTTTCCAGCTATCACTCAAGATGAACTCCTGTCTCCACCTTCTCGAGCCATCCTTTAACATACAAGCCTACTTACATCTCTAATAGCTCTCTGCTTTTGCTTCTTAGAAGATGAAAACCACTACTTTTTAAAGTCAGTTCTGGCACCTTCAACAACTGCTTAACACACTGCCTTTTAAAAGTTACGGCAATACTGTTTATTACCCACTTAGACTAAATTACCCTCTTGCTTGCTAATTATATAATTTCAAAATCGTAAATTACAATATGTGGCATTAAACAGTAAAAAGGAATCTTTAGAAAAACAGGATTTTTCATTTACAATAATCAGTTGCACTTGCTTTAAAATGCTAAAGTTACTTAAAGTAACTTAAAAACTGCTCTACATTAAAGCTACAGCAGTCTCTCATTCAGAAACGCATATGAAATAATTATTTAAAATCCAAATCTATATGAAGGTAGAATAGATCTATTTATAGAAAACTTCAATGTTGGGGCTGGAGAGATGGCTCAGTGGTTAAGAGCGCCGGCTGCTCTTCCAAAGGTCCTGAGTTCAATTCCCAGCAACCACATGGTGGCTCACAACCATCTGTAATGAGGTCTGGTGCCCTCTTCTGACATACACACAGACAGAATATTGTATATATAATAAATAAATAAATATTTTTTTAAAAAAGAAAACTTCAATGTTATTACTTATATGTTCTCAAGCTACTTGAGAGCAGATAGGTGATGCTTAAAAAAAAAGTAGTCATACTACCACAATTTTTAAATCAGACACAGACCTAAAAGCAATCTTAAAAACGGGTAAGATTTTGTAGTCTCATCATATAGGGTTATTAATATTGAAAGCTAAAAATTTTTTATAGGAATAGCATAACTTCTAATAAAACTCCACACATAACATGTTCCTCAAATTAAAACTAAATATAAGACCACATGCATGAATGGCAGGTCAGGAAATAAAGCCACAACCAGAAGCCAGGTGTGCGTCTTTAGTTCCAGAATCCGAAGGCAGAGGCAGGTGGACCTCTGAGTTCGAGGCCAGCCTGATCTACAAAGAGTTCCAGGACAGTCAGAGAAACCTTGTCTCAAAAATCAAACCAAAACAAAACAGAAGAAACCAAATATACAACCAGAGACACTGAGCAAGGAGTGCTGAGTTGAGACTACAGTCCCAAAGAGGCGGTTGCATCACAGTGTGATGAAAACTACAGCAAGTTCAGAACTAGAAGGAAGCTGGAGATACTGAACTCAGGTTTCGAACCAAGGTACAAGGGAACAGTTCAATCCTATAAGCTACAAAGTCGTCATAAGACAGCAAAGATTCTTCTTGGCTTTGAATCTCATCCTACAAATAAGCATACTGAAAGTCTGAGGAAGGGCTGCTTGAAATTTTATAATTCAAAGATTAATGAGACCTTTATCTACAAATGAAAAATTGTTTCTGGACTCCTAATATTTTCTCAACTTTCCTTAATTCTTTAAAATTTCTAAGTCAGTTTTTCCTTAATATCAATATGATACTACCAATATTACTATTATCATCATCATCTTGTATTTTTATTGTTGTTGTTAGACAGGGTCTCTCTACATAGCCCTGGCTGTCCTGGAATTCACAGAGATCATCCTGCCTCTGATGGGATTAAAGGTGTGGTGTTCATGGCAAGATCAATATGAAAACTGACACTAATGTTATAGGTAAAAAAAAAAAAAAGCAAGGTCTGGGAGATACATACTTGTCTAACGTAAGACAAGATGGCTCAGTGGTTAAGAACACTTGTTGTTCTTATCGAGGACCCAGGTTCACTTCCTAACACCAACATGGTGGCTCACAACCATCTGTAACTCCAGTTCCTGGAGATCTGATGGTCTCTTCTGACTTCTCAACTGGGCACTAGGACAAAAGTCAGATTCGTGACACAGATTCTTTTGACTCCACACGCAGACACAATCTAGAAAGACCACAGTTAGCTTGGCGTCAGGAAGATTCCTAACAAACTTCAGTTACAGATTTACAGACACTTTAAATTTTAATTCTATATGCTTTGGATTTAATGAAATTACATGACTTAGAAATTTTAAATATGCCAAGTGTGGTGCCTTACATTTTTAATACCAACACTCAGGAGGCAGAGGTAGGTGGAGTTCTGTGAGTTTGAGGCCAGCCTGGTCTACAAAACCTAAAAAAAAAAAAAAAAAGGAAAAAATTAAAAATATACTACACATTAACAGGGATCATTCTTTATGGCTAATGATTATATAAACAAAGTATTTTTAACATATTATGGTATCATCCTCAAATATTAACTGTCAAATGGAGATTCTGTCTGCAGTCACTCCACTCCACCATATTAACTTCCTCTCTTACAGAACAGTGAAGAGCTCGTTTCAAAAACTCTTACAAGTTTTTAAGCATACACTCCCATTTGCTGAGCACTCCATGAGAGAATCACCCAAAAGCAGCTCTAAAATCCTTGAGGACCCATACTTTATGCTTGGACTGGACCCTCATTGCTGTATACTCAGCCCTAGTGGTTCCCCATACGCAAGCAGGGTTAGTAGCAACTATTTCAGCCTGAAGTTGTACATGACAGAAGGACGAGAAAATTTGAGGATGCAAACTAGTTTCCTAAATCTTTGCTTGACACACATCCAAGGGCACTCCTGTTAGTGCACCCTCACTCCCTACCATCACATATACAGGTTCAATCTCCTCCTTTAGTTTTCTTCAAAAGCCTACTCCTGGTCTTCCCCAAATACAAGCCATGAAAGTGTCCAGTCTTCCAGGACCATTTTATCTGTTTCTTAGCATGTACCACAATGGCCAGCATAGGGCTTGCAGTCAAGTCCAGATTAGCTCCTGGAAAGGCTTCACATGGCTACTCCATATGACTGTGCATGCCCAGCAGCCTTCTTTCTTATGGCCTTCTGTTTCTCTGGGACTGCATGCCTTTGCTCTCTCTGTTCTGCCACCACCTCAAGTCTTCCTGCCACCTGCTACATGGATGTGTTTGTGGAAGCTGTCTCTCTGGTCCCAGGGCAGTCTACAGAGAACACAGGCCCAGCTGACAGGTGGACGGGAGCACCCAAAACCAGCACTATTCCCAAAGAGCTGAACTTATGAGATGCTCCTTGTTCTGAGCTATAAAACTTGAGAGTAATGCCGCATTTGCTGAACAGCGATGATTCTTCATGCAAGCAGGGCCCATGTACCTACCACATGGGGCGTTAATCAACTAAGACACATGAATGTTCTTAGAACCGTGTCCTGCTCACTAAAAGGTTGAGGGAAAGGTTATATTCTACAAAGAAAGTTCTAACATGGACATGTCCACATTCTTAAAACTAAAATGCTAAACACAAATTGTTTTGCATGAGAATAATCTAATTCATGGTGAATTATGAAATATGAGAAAAATCAGTGTGCTCTCAAGTACTCAGGACAGCTCCTCAAGGGAAGGGGCAGCAATACAAGCATATCAGTTGTTCAAACAGGCCAGGTCTCCTAGGTTTCCACCTGGAAGACAGGTGCATCTTCTTTAAGTTCTACAGGAAGTGCATATGTGCTCCTAGGTTACACTCCAGGGCAAGGCATTTAGTCTCTGGTAAAATCTGCCTTTTCCTACTTCCGTAAAATTTAGGGGCAGTTTCTTTAAGCTGAGTCTACTTAGTTCAAGGTCAAGGTCACTAAATGAAATTGATAGCCCCCTCCCCCCATTTTTTTCTTTTTTTGTTTTTCAAGACAGGGTTTCTCTTTGTAGCCCTGACTGTCCTGGAACTCACTTTATAAACCAGACTGGTCTCGATCTCACAGAGATCCACCTGGCTCTGCCTCTACCTCCTGAGTGATGAGATTAAATGAGTGCACTACCAGCTAAGGTTAAGGAGGCCTCTTAAATGTGTTGCTGCCACCACTGTGCAGTCTACGATTAACTATTATTGGTTAAAGAGGTCATTAAAATATGTAATCACCCTACCACACCTTACACACTCATAAGCTAATAAGTGACACAGTCACTAACTACAGGGAAACACATGTGAAGTGCTCTGTAGAGCTCTGGCACAAAAACTGGTGAGTGAGTAGCCATGTTAAGATTTCTCTTCCTGTAACTATGCACAGTCAATGCTCACCTCTCAGGCAATGCTTGCCTGCCACACCTGACCACTTTTAATTCTGGCTCCCTTCCCTAGACCCAATTTCCCTTCCTTTTCAGTTTGGGGTTCCTAGAACAGTTACTAATGCACAACATCTCTGACCTGTCTTTACGATTAGCTCACTGTCTTGGTCACTAATGAAAGCAAAGATAAATGAAATTATTTTATATAATTAATTATTAAAAAGTAAAAAATCAGATATTCTTTAAACGAGTCCACAGTACTCCAGAGAGCAGAGGCTTATGTACAGTTCCAAAATAACGGAGTGGAAATGAAGTGCGAGCCCAGGCAAAAGTCTGACTTTTCAAAGCTTACAGCCTTCTGTCAAACACACAGGTGCGCCTTCTAGGATGATGCATGTTATAAAACACAACTACTGCGCTTACCACAAGAGTAAGAAATACCAATCATGTGCTTCAAAACCAGTCACCTGTGGGATCCCGCACGAATACACAACGCACCGTGTAGGATTAAAGCTGAGGTTACCCACCGAGTAACAGCAGTGGATTTCTGACCACTCTCGACACAGGTCCTCCTTAGTAAGGGAGTGTAACCAAGTAGTGAACACAGAGTCACACCAAGAGAGCCCCAGCTACCTGAAAACAACAGTGAAGGTGTTTACCACACCACCTACATATCAGAACTATTTCTTCCTTTCTGGCTGACATCAACTACAAAACTCTAAATGGAAACCAGCACAGTATGTGCATGACTATTCTAAGAGGAAATGGGTATCGACAGAGAGAGACCCCAAATTACTAGGGGTCCACCTTACAGACTTTCAACTTTACAATGCTGTCAGCCTATGTCCACCCAACCACTCTGTTCTCCATTGTATGTGTGTGTGATAAATGGATGCTGTGTTAGATGACTTCCGGCCAACCAGAGAATACGGTAGCTCATTTTAGGTAGGTTAGGCTAAGTGTTGGTTTTGGTAAGACAGATATATTAAACATACTTTCTATTATCATTACAGTGGGTTTATCAGACTATAACCACATCATAATTTGAGGAACCATTGTGCATACACATAAACACAAAATGAACAGTATATATACACATATATGTATATATAGATATGCCTATAAGCTTTTATTTTCCACTATATATTGGACCCAAGACTCTCAACACTTACCACCAATAAAGAGAAGAAGGGGTGCAGTTGGCCCCCATATTTTCTGCACTCAAAGAGGAAGTGGACAAGCCTAAGTGGATAGCATCTACTTTTCTCCCAGGGCTCAGCAACCCTTCCTCTACCCCACTATGTTTGGCCAGCAGTAAGGACTTGCCTTTTCTAAAGTAAAATTCTTCTCTAAATCCTTAGTAACCAAATTTGGATCAGAATACAAATTGGAAGCCAAATCAGTTAAGAAAAGCAAAATAAAGCAAAAAGATACAGCTAATTATTGGGAGAAAAACCATCAAGTTACAAAGCTGAAAAGGTAACAATAGTATGAAGTTCAACTTTAGATTGAGGGGTAGGAATTTAGAATACACTCACAGAAAAAGGTACTTGTGAATGAAGAAAGGAAGGAAGCCATTCACCTCTAATAAGCTAAAAAAAAACAAAAGCCTATAACCTATTCAGGGTTAAGCAAAAGAGGAATCCTAAATACTATATCCAGAGGAAAGTGGTAGACACACAGCGACTGTGGACGGTGGTCACCTAGTGACAGACACAGGATTTGGGAACGGCTTGTTCTCAGAATCTTCACATGAGTGACTCCAAAAGAGAGAAACATTAAACAGCTGACCAAACCTTAGAGGATTCCTATGACTGGGAATACAATAAATATGGGTCACTAACTTTTATGAAACAACAGCCACTCAGAATATTAGAAAGTATTTTTTTCAATATTATCTAGAATTTTTCAGCATCTTTTATTTACTGAAGAAATCAGTAAACCATCATTCAAAATCTCAGTTTCTATGGTTTCAGGTACCTGTATCACCAACCATCCAAACACATTAAATGGAAAATTCTAGGAACAAGTCACACTTTTAATATTGCTGGCCATGCTGAACAGCATGGTGCCATCTCATGTGGTCCTGCTCTATCTCACTAAGAATCAGCTCTGTCATCTCCCTTATCATGCTGACTGCCAGCCTCAGTCTGCAATGCTTGTGTTCAAATAGGCCATTGTTTTACCTAATAGCATCAGAGTGCAACAGGAGTGACACAGTAGTGACAGTGTGTAGTTAAATTTGTTCCAGCTTTATTGTGTCATTGTTAAGCATCTTACTGCACCTAACAGAGTAAACTGTATCATAAGCACACGTTAAGGATTAGATAGATACTCTCTGCGGTTTCAGGCAATCTGTGGAGAGGGCGGAGGTGAAGTGGGCTGCGGGGTAGGGGTAGAGGAGGTGTCTTGGAATGTATGAGGCCCAGCCACTGGAGATACCTTTACATATTCTCTGGCTTCGACTAGTATGTGCCAGGCTAATCTTAAGTATCATTAGATTTACTTCTTCTCAGACCTGCCTGCGTTAAGCATCTATGTGGGGCAGAAAGGACAGGCACGGAACTGCAGAGCGGCTCCCACCCTGCCTCTGCCATTAAACATCTCTCAAGGTAGGCTGCTAAGAGAGACAGGGGTAGTTCAGAGACTCTAAAACTCTCAGGTTAGGATGCTTCTAGCTCTTCTCGGTTTATGTTTATTCCTGTCAAAGCAATGCATACATCAGACTGCTTTCCAGAGGTCAAACTCCTGCCTCTCAGACAAAATCCTAAGAGTAAAATCACACTGCTTGTCTGAACAAAGAACAGAAATGAGAGCTTACTTCCTTCTTACCCAGATTTCTATTAATTCCTTCAGCCATAATCCAAGATACCCTGGTTTTATACTATGCTTCATTTACAAGTTTGCTATGATGCTAAATCCGCCTTCTGAATTAACAGTACATATTACAACTGTATTAGCACCAAACAGAAGTGTACTCTCTGCTTCAATGTCTACATCTGTAAAGAAACACAATCTCCCAAAAATTATTGAAAATATCAAATAAAGAACATGGAAGCTGGTACCAAGCACTAAGTACAACTGCGCTCAATGTGCATTTGCCTGTCTTCCAAGTGTGTGAGATGATTGTCTACAAAGACTGCCTAAGCACCTCATTACACTTTAATGACACTTATTCCAAGAGCCCTAGATGAAATGCAATGCAGCAGCATGTTTAACTACTGCATTAGGTACTATTTTACCGTCTACCTTCAATAAACACGGATTCAGCACTTACAGTGTGCCAGATTCTCGTATGCTATGACATGAGAATTCAGAAATGATCAATACAGTGGCCACTCAAACTAGAAGAGACAAAAATTTAATGTAATTAAAACAGAAATAGGTACAAGGAGCAGAAACAGAAGCAAGAAATTCACACTGCTTGATGAAGCTAATAAAAAGCTATGGGAAGAGGAAAGAGAAGGCATTCTCTAGGCAGGTTTGCACTGAAGCCTCATTTGCTCACTATAACTTAGGATAGTTTAATTTGCCTGAATTGTTTTGTATATAGCAGAGTTATTAAGATTAGAAATTATATACAGAGAGAGCAATCCATAGGAGACATTCAATAAATGGTGGGCTTATTGCCTTGGGAGCTGTGCTTGCTTGCTCGTTTTGAACAGACGAGGCTGTACATGGCACAGCAAACTGCATCTCTTGACTAAGCCTCAAGCGACATGCCGGACGGCTATGATCCCGCGTGTGCAGGACACACAGAACCACAAGCTGTCATTTTCTATAAGCAATTATTAGGTTCACACTAGAGACAACTGAAAGTCTCCAGGGTTGCTACCTGCTATTAGTAACTTGTGACTTGTGGAGCTGAAAAGCCATCATAACAATGAGAACCTTAAATGTTTTAAAATACTGCTAAATCTTGCCAACAGACCCACACATTTACACTTACTCTTAAGACCAACTTTCCGTAAAATACTTTGAGGAGTCAAAGCTAGTTATTAATAAAGGCAATATATATTCTTACTAATATATCATTATTCGTTAATAAACAATTCATACTTTGCAAATATAAAACTGTGGATAAATACAAAATCATAAGTAAGATAAAGAAGTCTATCTTGAAATGATCTTTACGTAGATTTAACTTTTTAGAACTATAAACATGCAGCCAAGAAGACTCTGATGGCTCCAGTTCCTCCAGTTGTGTTGTTTCCACATAGAAGGAATTAAGTACCCTGAAAATTGTCCTGTGCTACATAATTCCGCTACATTTTTCTCTGCGAACATGTAAACCCTGTATCATGCCAGACTTTGCCTATAAATATATGCATACGTATACTATGTGTTTTTAACTTGATATCACAGATTTTGAAATATTAATGTTCACTTGGAGTTAAGACATTTTAAAGAACTGAGTTTTTTTTGGGGGGTGGGGAGGTTGTTGCCTCAGAAAAGCAGACGCCTCAGACTCAAACTGTTAATCGCTTTCCTGTCAGTATTGCTCTTTAGAAGCTATTTAAAAAACCCAGAACTCAGAGTATAAACATTTCCACATTAAGAAAACCAAAAGTTGCTTCCCAAAGCAAGCCTACAGATTAGAGGAAAATATTCTATGTAGCAAAGCCTCACTCCAACAACCACAAACTGATGCTATAATGTAGCTAAATTCAATTGCCAAACACCTGATTATTGAAGGGAAGTACACAGAATTCCCAAATGTCACAAAAGCAGCAACTTGAGGCCAGGAGACACAGACAGACAAAAGGAAATAGGAAAGAAGACAGACAACTGCTCTGATTGATTGCCCTAGACCTGGACCCAGCCCCTGACCCACAATATATACATAATCTACTTAGTCATCTCCAAAAAGAAACGAATGGTCCAAGCAAACAGATCCCCGTAGGCAGGGAATGAAACTGCTGCATTTGGTTTGAGATCTGTCCGCAAGAAAATAAGCTACACCAGGAAAGAAAGAATAAAAATGATCGAAACTGCAAGTAGCAGAGAGAGACACACACACAGATACAGAGTGTGTGTGTGTGAACGTGTGTGCATGAGGGGCTCGCGGGGGTGGGGGAGTTTAAGTGACACAAAAGTGAACTGTGTTCCAGTCTGGGCACTGACGCGACTCGCGCGTGCTCCAGCAGCCGGCACCGGACCGAGGGTACGGACGCCCAGAACACGCGTGGAGTGGGTCCCCATCGCTCCCTCCGCCCCGCACATTACCCGTGAGGTTCCTCAGCACCGTGCCATGGGCCCAGAGGCTCAGGACCTGCTGCACCGACAGGTTGATCATCGAGTGGTCGGCGCCCTCCGCCCTCATCGTCCCCGCGGGGCGACAGCGGGGCGCTCCCGGGGGCGCCGCTCGGCGGGTGTCGCAGGCAGGGTCCTCCCCGCCGGGGAGACATCGAGGAGCGCGGGAGGGCGAGGCCTGGGCCGCGGGAGGCACCGCCGCTCCCGCTCAGGGCCCGCGTCGCGCCGCGGGGGCCCGCCACGCCACGAGGCTCAGGTCACGCCGTGAGGCCCGAGCGAACCGGCAGCCGGCAGGGGCAGGCCGGAGGACGAGGCTCATCGCGGGCACGCGCGACGAGGCAGCGGCACCGGGCCGCGGCACCTGCCGCCCGCCTGCCGCTCGGCCTTAGGGTCGCCGACACTCGAGGAGCCGCCCCCTCCGCCCGCGACCGTATCGGGTACGCGCATGCGCGTGCCCGCCCCTCTGCCCCGCCTCTCCCGGTTGAGCGGCTGCGCACGCGCACTGCCTCGGCTCCTCGTGCACCGCCCCGCCGCAGCCTGGAGCTTGGGTGGCTGGCTGCTCCCGGCGTCCGCCCGCAGTGGGGCGGAGGGAGCGCCTCTGACGTCACTGGCGCCACCGCCGGGGCTGGCTGCTGATTGGGTGCTCCGAGGGCCCAGCCTCCACGCCCCTCGCCCCCGGCCGGACTGCGCGTCCCCGAGACCCCGAACCGGCTAGCCAGCGTGAGAGCGCTGCGCTTGGAACCGGGAAGCTGTCAGGTTTTTTTTTTTTTTTTGAGACGGTGCTTCACGACTCCAGATCCCTCCCTCTCCGTGAGGGCGTCTGCGAGCAACTTTTTGCAAAGGTGGAAATGCCAATGTTGGGATGTTTTTATTTGTGGGCTTTTCTGAGAGCGAGTCCAGTGACCTGGTTAAATCTCTTCCTTTGCTAAATCCACTAAAACAGAAATAGATTCTCTTTATCATTTTAACTAGCCTTTCTGCGGGCAGTAAGAACTTGATCTCCCGTGGCTGCAGGATCTGAAATCACGTACTGACGCAAGCCAGGCCCGGCAGGTGTCGGAATCCTCCTGGCCAATGTTGGCTCTAGTTCTTTGATCTACTGTCTTACCACACAGGCCTCCCTAGCACTTAAACTAGATCAACCCCCTCTCCCTGCTCTTCGACTCCAAGGTCAGCCTCAGAAGCATCTTAAGTCCAGTTATGCTGATGGCACAGTCCCTTGAAGTTTGAAACCTTTTAATTTGAAAAATAAAAATTTAAGTGTTTGCAAAACGTGTTCGTCATCCCATTCCCTTCATCCAACTCCATCTTTTTTTTTTTTTTCTCCAAATGCTCTGCTGATAAAGTTTAAAGAGGGAAGTGAAAAAAACCATAGCTAAAGCGATCAGGTGTATTTGCCCAGACGCCGAAGAGTCAAGTAGCCTAAGTATTGTTCTTGGTGAGCGATTTAAAACTGACAATACTGTATATGCAGCTTTATACTTATGTGCACTTTTCTTTTGATCTCACAATATAGAAAAATGAAATTGGGGGAATCATTAATAGGGATTGAATTAAAACCCACTGTAGTTTAGCGTTTGTCAGCTGAATTAAATGTTACTTCAAAGATTATAGTTTATCAGACATAAGTGAGGCTTTAACATTCTAATTGTTTGTATTTTATGTATGGAGATTTTGAGGAATTAAGTGATTTAAAGGGGCTTCATTTCTAATTATATTATTTTTATTTTCTTTGGGGCAGCTATAATATTGGTGGTAACTCCCTAGTCCCTTCCTAGCATTAAAGTTCAGAATGGAAAGTTACCTAATGATGCTGCAAAGGAATTTGACATTGTTAGGGGCTTATTGCCAAGTCTTGGGGCATTTCATTCAACTCTCCTATCATAAGTTTTAGGCTATTGGAGTCTTTATAATTACACGGTATTATTTAAAATGCTGTAGCATGCATTAAAAATACACATTGAAAACATTCTGAACCTAGGGCTGTGCTTAGTATAAAATGCTCCAGAAATATTTGTTTCATGACTGAGTGAACTTCATAGGAAACTTAACAGTTTTCTTTTTCCATGTGTTTTCTTAAACTTATATCCAAGCTTTTATTTTAGACAGTTGAGACATAATGAAATATGAAACATTTAAGGCAATTTCACAAAAAACTTTTATCAAGATAAATGATATTAAAATGCTGTATTTTTTTAAGTACAAAAATCCACAGTGAATAAAATACCAAATTCTTTAAATAAAAACAGAGTCCAGTCTTGCACTTTTGTTACCAGTCAGCTGGCTGGAACCCTTCTGCTGTACTCTGATAGAAACTGTGGGTAAGCGAGGAGAAGCTCTTTAAGACTTCTGTGGCAGTTTGTGTAGCTCTAGGTATTTGTCAGGAGGCCTGCTCAGCTGCTGCCACCAAGTCCACCTGTCACAGCCTGGAGCTCTGCCTCTTTTGTAACTGTCAATGCAGCTGCTCCCTTGGCTGCTTTTGCAGCTCAGCCCACCGACCACTCAGTTCTCCTTCTTCTTCCACCATTGCCACCCCTAGTGTGATTCTGTCATTGCTCTCATTCTGTTCCCTCTGGTGCTTTTTTTATGTTTCCAGCCCTATCTACCCTACTCAAAATAGTTTTTTGAGTTCATTAGTTTTATTTATTTATTTATTTATCTTTTTTTTTTTCTTGTCAATTTGACAGAGCCTAGAGTCATCTGGGAAGAGGGAACCTCAATTAAGAAAATTCTTCCATCTGATTGCATTTTCTTTATTGATGACTGGTGTGAGGAGGGCCCAGCCCAGCCCGCTGTGATCAGTACCAACCCTGGGCAGGTGGTCCTGGTTGGATAAAAGAGCTATCAGGAACAAGTCGGTAAGCAGTGCTCCTCCATGGTCTCTCCTTAAGTTCTTGCCTCCAGGTACCTGTGCTGCGTTCCTGTCCTGATTTCCCTTCCAGGATGGACTGTAAGATGAAACAAACCCTTTCTTTCCCAGATTGCTTTTGGGCATGGCGTTTATCACAGCAATAGGAAGCAAATTAGGACCGCAAGGAAAGTCTTCTTTAGAGAAGCCGTGGGCAGTAGCACAGGACACAGTCTCCTAGACAGCTTACAGAATGAACCAGAAAACCTGCTTAAGTAGTCAGCGGAGTGTTTGCAACAACCACAGAAATCACTCATGCTAAGGAAGGTTTATGGTTGCACTGGGTACACAGTAGTCCTTTTGTATCAGCAACAACCATCCCTACCACTAGGCTGCCAGGAAGAAAGGTTCCTCTCGTGGAAAGAGCTGCAGGATCAGATGGAGTTCATCAAAGGCTGTACAGAAAAAAAAAAAAAAACAGGGCAACCTGTTTGCAGCCCCTTTTCTGAGGGCATGGATTGTCCCGGATGGCTGATGCCGGTAGACTGGCTGGCTGCTTACTTGGCAGTCCTTTCACTCAAGGCCGACAGGGCAACAAGGGAGAGTTGACACCTGCCAAGCGGTCAAACTAACCCATCCCCAGCATCTTTGTTAGTAGAAAATGAACGCTGGAAAGAGAGCCCACGATAAGAAATGAACACTAATAGTATCCTTACTGTGTTTGAAGAATACTTTAACAACTTCTGACACCTGCCTATCTCTTCTGGGAGAGCTCGGCCCCCTCTCTGCTTTCCTCCATCAGCGGTTTACTACTTAGGAACCCTCGGAAAGGCTATGCATGTCTTTTAACTTCGTTGTGAGCTCTTGTAGCTTTCTCCTGAGTTCCCGCTACTTCCTTCCAAGGAAATGCTTTCTGAAGGAAATACCTATACAACCTTTGTAGTTGGTTCTATGATTGTTTCTGGTAATGTCTGTCACCATAACTGATAAAACTGCTGAGGTGACAGTCTGTCAGTTGTCCATTCACCCCAAAACAATCTAAAAAGCACACATCTCTACTTCTTCATAATTGTTATTCTCTTTCCCCGTCATCATACAATAGATTGTACATTCTGTCTGCTCTTAAAGCTCAAGTGTCTGCATTCTAACCCCAATGTAACTGCATTAGCCAAAGTGAACATTTAATTACAAGGGGCTATTAGCCTCTAAGCTTCAGTTTCATTATCTGCGAATTTTAATATTTAATTATGTATTTCATATGTTACCCACTGTAAAGAATATATTTCCTTATATTTCATTGCAGTATTCTTTGAGATATTTTGAGGACCAGGGTACTTAACATTTGTGTCCTTAAGCACTCAGAACAGAAACTGGATCTGTAAATAACAGAAGGTGCTAGTTTTTATTACTGTCACGTTTACATAAGGCTTTTTTTGAGGACAGATGAAAATTGGTACCTTGCAAATACCTCTTCTAAGAAACAAGCAAAGGGGCCTTGTAAAGGAGCCTTTGACAGGAGAGCATCACATACATTTTCCTGCTTTGACAACTGTAATGTACTCATGTGGCTCAAAACGCTCTCCATATGAAGTGTGCACACAGAAAAGTGTCCTGCCACCACTGTTCCCCGACTGCTCACTGCCCCTCACCCAAACACAGTCATTCCCAGGTTTTAGCCAGGTTAAATAACAGCCAGTTATAACAGCTGTAAAATCTGAGAAAAATCAGCATATGTAAACTTCATCTTTTTGCCATTTTTCGCCCGGTTCTGTGGAAACCATGGATCTGACGTTAAATACATACAACAGGCCTGAAAACAACCTCAGCATAGTCAGCTGTGTGCTGACTCTCTGTATCTCTCCAAATTGATACATTCTCCCGAGTTACTAGGAGGTCATGACAGTGGAATACTTGTGATTGGGATTGATGCGTCATTAGAAAAGATGAGGGAGACGGTCTCTCATCCGTGTAAAATACAGCAACAAGGTGCTGATCTGCAACCGGCAAAGGACCCTGAGCAAACATGGAGCCTGATGCCGCCCTTCTCTGTGATTCCCAGCCTCCAGAACCATGGAAAATGAATTAGTTAAGCTATCTAGTCTATGGCCTTTGTTTTAGCGAATACTCACATAGCAAGAGTAGCCAAGCCATGAGGTGATGTCATGGGAAAGCTCTAAGTGTCAGTGTGAAGACTGCAATCACAGTTTACAAAGACCATTCTGAGCTTGCTGTAGCCTGCCTCAACCTCGTGGACTATTTGCTTTAAAAACAAAAGGTTGGGGGCTGGAGAACTGGCTCAGCAGTTAAAGCACTTGCTTCTCTCTCGGAGAACCCAAGTCTGTTTCCCAGCACCCACATCAGATGACTTAAATTGCCCCAATCTCAAGTTCTGGGGCATCCAACACCCTCTGGCCTCTGATGGCACCTACACATATACCTCCACTTAAATAAGTAATCTTCAAACAAGAAGTCAATATAACTTCCACAAATGAAATACAGAACATTAGTACCAAGAATTCAGGCGGTTGCTGTGTAAACTTGACCATGTCCATGTAGCTCTGAGTATTTGGAGCAGATGTGTGGGAGGAATGAGAAAGAGTTTGGAGGTGTGAGCTAGAAAAGCTCTACAATGCTGCAAGCAATGCTTACTGGTCCTTCTGCTGGGAGTGCCGAAGAATGCCAGCAGATGTGGACATTGCTCCAAATGGTCATAGGGTTTCAGAAGAGAGCAAGGACTCTCATCAAGAACGAGGCTCGACAGCATTGCTGTTGTATACTGGCAGAGATTCACACTTTGCCAGTGTCCTGAGGACTTGACTGTGGCTAAACTCCAATAAACTAATTTTTTGTTTGCTTGTTAGGCAGAGGGCATTTGAAGTTCAGGGTTTGTCATGGTTACTGTTAGTTGCTCTTGTCCAGGTCTGCAGTAAGAGAAGGTGGCAAGTAGAGCAAAAAGCTATGCTGCTTGGCCTGGAAAGCAGCCTGGCAGAAAAAGGTCCAAGTTGCAGCAAGGCGATGGGAACGCAACTATGATTGTTAAGGGCTTTTAGATCCATTGCAAAGAAACCTAACAGTAGGAAAGCCCACTGGCAGTAAGGCCAACTTGTGAAAACTCAGATTTATTTTGAAGGAATGGTCTTAGGCTGGCAGTGTCACTGAAGGGACTCCTTGTTCAAAAACAATCACCTAGAAAAACGTTTTACCAGGGTCCACACACAGAGGCAAATGAAACTGTGGTTCAAGGGGGCCAAGCTATATCTAGAGCCAACAACAGAGCTTGGTTGCATCCACCACTTGATATAGTTTTGCAGGCATGAAACACGCAAAAGTAAGGGCATCACAAAGGATTCCAGGAAAGCCCCACAGCCCCACAATGTATGGCAAGGTCAGATGCGAAGCAGGAAGCATGGAGTGGGAAGGTGACCATTAAGTGTTTATGGAGACCTAGATAGGATGTTGCAGCTGTCTATCAAGCAAGGTTACAAACTGGGAGTGGCACCAGCCTAAAAGACAGGATATTACAGCACAAGCAGTATCGCTGGAAAGTCAGGGAGGCCCGCAACTACTGGAGCCCACATGATTCCATTGAGAGCCCTAGATACAGGACATTCGCATTTTCACAGAGAAAGACAACAGGCAACTCTGAGACAAGTATGTTATTGTACAGCTAAAGAAACCCCTTGTCACAGGCGGAACGGGCGTGGCTACCTGATCTTAAGGTTTTAGCTTTGTCTTGGTCACTGCTCCATTTCTGTGAAGAGACAAAATGGCCAGGGCAACTCTTATAAATGGAAACACTTAATTGGGGCTTTCTTACAGTTTCAGAGGTTAATTCACAATTATCACGGTGGGAAGCATGATGGCATGCATGGTGCTGGAGCAGCACCTGAGAGCTACATCCCAATCCACAGACAGAGAAGCGGGGGAGGGGGCACTGGGGCTGGCATGAGCTTTTGCAACCTCAAAACCCACCCCCAGAGACAAACTTCCTCCAAAAATTGCCACACCTGCTCCAATAAGGCCATACCTCCTAATCCTTCTAGTCCTTTCAAACCAACCACTCCCTAATATACAAGCCTGTGGGGGCCATTCTAATACTTTCAATCCGACCAGTCCCAACTATATAAGCCTCTAGGGGCCATTCTTATTCAAACCACCACAAGGTTTTACAAACTGTGAGATAAATATAAATACGCAAAATACACAGCTTCAGGAGTTAGTATATATTTATATATGACTTATAAATACTTAGTAAACATATTGAACATATTACATAATATATAGGTGTGCACTTATTAACATGTACATGTATACATCTATTTTCCATAAATGTTGACAAGATTATAAAACAGAAAAATATGAACATCTGGCCTTTATTTTTGTGAAAGTAAGAGATCAAAGCCCGCCTTAATACTAAGGCCTTACAGTCTAATCACAGGTTTGAGATTGAATCAACTGGAAAGATAATCCACTCCGTAAGTATCTCTATCTTTCCGAATTATGAAAGGAACAGAGGGCAATGTTTTAAAACCCCATTAGCCAATATATATTGAGAAATTCCCTGAGCTAGGCAGTGGTTGACTGTCATCTCTCAGTTTGCCAAAGGCTCCATGACCAACAGCTTGCACAACAAAATGTAATTTCCTCCTTGCAACAACAGAACATTTCAAAAACTCAGAGTCTTGTTGCCAAGGGAACTCATATTTTATGTTCAGCTTCCTTATATCTGTCCTGGATTTCCAAGTTCAAATGAAAAGCTATGTAATATTTTATTGTCAACTCTGGTGCTCAAAGTACGGTAGAAGGGTCAATAAGGACTTTAATTTATTCCAGAGTGAAGATAAAGCATGGTCAGATTCTTGGTCCACATTAATCTTGTTGCTTAAAGGATAAAGTTCATGTTAAATGTTCTTTAGAACTTAAAGCAACAATGAAAGATTTCAATGTGACTTAAAAATGGTGGGAATATTCTAAACCAATAGTCTATTACTGAGCTACTCTCTCTCTCATTATGACTTTTTTACTGGCCCTCTCCTTGCTTCCAGGAACCGCTGCAATAGTTACTTCCCCTGAAAACAAATTTTAAAGTGTCTTTGCCCTCTTCTCATCTTCCTTCCTTTCTCGATATGTGAACATGATATGAGCACTTGCTAAGCACTTTCAAATCATTGTTCCTTTTTATTCTTCGTAAAACCTTGCAAAGCCTGTGTACCGATGTCTAAAGTATGAGGAGAAAGTAAATCCCTGAACTTAGATTAGTAGTTCTTTTGAACTTGCTGAGTAGAACTCAGTTAAAAATTCGCCCCTGAACTTTTCTCCCCAGTGCTTCAGACAGGGTAGATAAAGTTGATTGCATATCTGAGAGAGAATGATGTATAGTGTACCATTTTGAAAAATTATGTTGAAAGAAATCTTGTCTGGATTTAAGTCATTGAGAATTTAAGCCAACACAGTTGGTTCTTCACTTAAAATAGGATTCTCTTCTTTCATATGTGGATATCTATAATTAGCTTTGATAAAACTGGCATTCTTGTAAAAGTTGTATTCAATGGTGTTAATGTCTGTAATTTGAGAGCAAGCCTAGCGTCTGAAATTCTGAGGTGTGACATCACACCAATTAAGTGGCCAACCTAGAAAATGCTTTTTATTTAAAATGATGCACATCTTTATAGGCGAGGCATTTGTCATCTCTATTTGAATCTGCACCAATTATTTAGCAAAAAAAAAAAAAATTGCGGACTTTATTGTCCCCATGGCTTGACTAGGATCATTTTTTCCCTCTGTCCACAACCAGATCCTTAAAGAATAACATAATATACTATCAACATTTGCCTGCATTCCAGCTCCAGAGCAGACACTGTACCAAGTGTTTTTCAGTGTGCCATACCTCACCCTTCCTATGAAGACAGTATCATCCTCAGTTTAAGAAGGAGGTGGCCTAATGCGTTAAGGTTCTGGGACTACCACCACAAAACACCAAAAACTGGAGGCTCAAAAGAACAGAATTTCTTTTCTTATAGTCCTAGAGGCAAGAGTCCTGCTCCTTCTAAAACGCTAGGTCAGGATCTGACCCATGCCTTCCCTTTCCAGCAGCCCTAAGTGCTTCTTGGTTTACAGCTAGGTAACCCCAGACTCTGCTCCTGTCATTACAGACATAGGTGTCTTCCTTATGTCTTTCTCCACTTCTTACAAGGACACCAGTCACACTGCACTACAGTAGACCCACCTTTGTCTAGTATGACTTCCTCATGACTCATTAGCTCTGCAATACTCACATCTCTAAATAAGAACACATGCTGACCTGATGGCAGAGACATGAATTAGGGTGCTGACAGATAGTCAACCTCATATATTATAGTGAGTAAACCTCTGCAAATTAATCTGTCCTGTTTTCGTGGACCCAAGATCCAGGAAGAGTGGCTGCTGGAGCCCATGCTCACAACAGCTTCATTTTTCTGCCCATGTTTGCAAGCTCCTCACCCCATATTCTTCCTCTATTTGATTTCTAATCCCAGTTCATGAACTTTTCTTAATGTGGTCATCTTCTTCCTCATTGAGCTTCTTTGCCTCCTCATCCATTTTGTTCTCTTAATTCTCTGGAACTCTTGAGTTTCACTTCCCAGGCGGCATTTTCCACCAACACTGGCTCATTTCACCCGCCCAAGGCCTTTATTGTGGGCGCATCTTCACCCCATTTCTCCATCCTCCTCTTCACCTTCCCTCTCCAAAAGTCTCCATTTTCTTGAACTCAGTTGAACCTTCCATGCCATTGGCTATTTTTTATTTATCAACATGCATTTCCACTCTGCACTCTCCCCTAAGTCCCAATCCCACCCATGCATACTTCTTTTAGACAAGAAGTTCCATTGCTTCTCTAACTATTGCATGCTTGAAACAAGATATTTTCATCTCCTGAATAATCTCCCATCCCTTCTCGCATCTGTATTATGTTGATAAGGTCTTCAGTGTGTGACAGATGGATCATTACTGGATGTCCCAATTACCTTGCCTGGGTTCAACTTCCACCCATCCAGTGCATCTTGAGTAACCTTACCCTAGTTGCTATCCTGATCCTCCATGGTTCAGCAATTCCTTCTGTTCTGCCGTTCATATTCAAATGCTACTGACACGTCTGTGTTGGCCACATTCACCAGAGCAGTTTCCCACAGTTTCTGGCACACACTAGTCTAGAAAGGTGGATCGCTCCTCTACAAAACAGAGCATGTTCTCATTATGTTCAATACTTTATTCTCTCAAATCTTCACCTTCAAAGCCCATATCAAACCACACTCATTCTAGAAATTTCCCTCCAACTATTTCAGTGTTCATTTACATCAGAAGAGCCTAAAGAAAGAGAAGCCTTATTTTATGTGTTTCTTCTTCCATACCACTTCCACACCTCATCTCTTCTTCTTCTGCAATGCTGTAGCGCTGACCACTAATGTTGGATATTTATTGAGATGCTTTTGTTTAGTTTAATTAATAAAGTTCTTCAACAGTTTGAGAATGAGGTTTTATGCAGACTATATAGAAAACAAGTTTCTGAAAGCTAAATGTGTGCTGGCCCAAAGACATGGAGCTAAAAGGATCATGGACTGAAATCTGCAAACTCATAAAACAAATTAAACCTTTTCTCTGTAGAAACTGTTTTGAGGGGTAATTTGTTATTGTAGGGTGAAAAGGGCCAGTGAAAGAAAACCCCGGCCCTGAGAGCAGAGCCAAGGAAATCTACCCTGACTCTAACCAATTCAGGAGTTGAAATTCAACCAATCCCTGATCACAAAGACCAACCAATCCCTGAGCACAAAATCCAACCAATCCCTGAGCACAAAATCCAACCAATCACTGATCACAAAAGACCAACCACTCTCTGAGCATGAAAACTAACCAATCCCAGAGGAGGAAACCAATCAATCTCTAGGCACAAAATCCAACCAATCTCTGAGCATGTAGCAAGCTCAGGAATTAAAATTCTACCAATCCCCACCCTGAAAAATCTTGACCTTGGAAAACTCCACACCTAAAAAAACCTATATAAGCTCTGTATCATTCAGTTTGGAACTGCCCTTTTTCCACCCTGGCAGAAGCAGCCATGTTCCTGGATTCTTCCCTCCCAATAATAAACTTCTTAAGTGAGGTTTGTGGTAATGATATTCTTTCACTGGAGTAGAGCAGAGATCAAAAGGGAGTAGGGGCGGGCAGAGTGGAACTGCTGCATTTCTGCTGGGACACTCCCTTAGCAGAGCAGAGCTATCTCTAGAGCAGAGTTGTTACACTTGCAGTAGGAAAACCACCTGGAACAAGGACTGTACCATTTTGTTGGGAAAACCGTGCCCCACGAGAACAGAGCTATAACACTTCTGTTGAGATACCTTTCCCTTCAGAGCTGTAATACAGGTATTCCTTGACTTCTGACCACCAGGATACCTTTTCTTCTGAGCTGTAACACTTACAGTTTCCGTAATAGAAAGCTGATTAGCACAGTGGGTATTACTGAAAAAAGTTTTACGTAGCATTGTGAGTGAATATTATCTCTTTGCCTCAATCACTAAAAGCATGTCACAGAACTGTCGTGAACTCAAGCCAACTGTTTGAAAACAGAATTCATTGACATTAAAGAGTAAAAATTTTTAAAATCATTTTTATAATATTAAACATATCAACAACATTTTAAATAACTGTAGGACCAACTAAACTTGATTTCCTTTTGTTTCATTATAGATTTTTTTCCTTTAGACATAACATGATCATCCCATAGCCATTTCAGAGATGACTTTGACCCCGTTGCCATGGCAAAAAAAATAAACAGAACACTACAATATCAGCTAGTTCTATGGTATCAGTATAGATGTACTGACACACTCTAGTAGGCAGAAGGGGTAGGGGAATAGTTCTCCTACCTAAGAGTCCAGTCTTAACTCCTTCTTGCCTTCTCCACTTCATAGATATAAATGACTTTGGGAGATGGCAGAGTAAATAGGAAGTAGCAGGTTAACTAAAAGTAGGACTCTATAATCTAGCTTCCATGATGTCATCATCAATGAAGGGGTAGAACTCTGTGTTGATGGAGCTGTTTGGAGGGGTTGTCAGTTCCTGGAAGTAACCTTTCAGCCATGTTCCTATAAGTAAGCCAAATAAACTCTTTGGTTCACATATTGGACTGAAAAGAAGCCATTCCTTTGTCTATTGTTGATGCTCTGTCTTGGATTAAAAGATGCTTATTCATATTTCCTTAGGGGAAATTAGTGCAATGCCTTTTGAAGAACTACATGATGGGATTAGAATTTTAACAACCTAAAGGAGTCATCAGATGTCAAATTCTAAGCCTTGTCTAATAACACACACTCTGGTCAGGAAGACACACATAAAAGTTTCATACTAAAGCATCGTTAGAGTAGGGGTGATCTCTATATACAATACCTTGATGAATGAGCCAGTATCACTATAGATGTCTACCTAAAGTTGAATTTATATTGAAGGAGTAGATAGGTGATGCTTTCCATATGTAAAACCAAGGATGTGTAGAACATGGATAGGGTTGGTTGATTATTTATAGGAGAAAGCCTCTCATGAATCACTCCATTTTTGTATTTGGGTTTATTTGATAACAAGTCAACTTTGAAAAAAAAGGGAAAAGAAAAGAAGGAGGAGGGGAGAGAGGAAAGAAGTGAGTAAGGGAGGGAGGAATGGAGAAAGGGAGGAACAGAGGGAGGGAGGAAAATTAGGAATTGTTATGAACAAGGATCGTCTTAGAACCCAAAGGCAAAAAGCCAGGGAAATTCTAGAAGGAACTGAAACCAGGGCTCATAGCTAGCAGGCTTGAGGAAGTGCCTCTGGTCCATCCTTGCTTCTTCTTTTTGCTTTCCTCCTGTTTTCTTTTTGAGGACAGCCTTTCTTTATTCTGCAGCACATGGTATCAGGGTATAGTCTCAGGCTACATGAAGAGCTAACATTGCTGGTTGAGAGGAAAACTGGCAAACTTAAGTCAGATCATGAGAACTTGGACAATCATGTGTGGTCATGGAATGTCATATGTGCTATAAATTTGGTCTGATCACGATTTCTGTGCTTACTCCTCTGACAGGGCATTTAGATGCAACTTTGAAATGTTTGGTTTACGACCTTCCTTTAATTACCCTTTGGGCAAGGAAGTACTGAGAAGATAAGACAAACTCAAAGTCACCAGAGACTACAAAATCACAACTGTTTCAAAATTACTTCCTTGAGGCAGGCTTGCTCAATAGATAAGGCATGTTTTGAGTGGGGAATTCCAATGGAGGAAGAACTTTTCTGAGCTTCACAGGCACCCTAGGAGCAGATATCTGATGAAGGGTGACTGGAACGTAGCTTACAATTAAACTTTATGCCATTTGAAAATACAATCGTAAAAATCAAGAAACATGTTGAAATGATAGATAATATACAGACAAAAATAGCTGAGTCCTAAAACTTCACAAAAAAATTTATAAGTAGCATAATACTATGCTAAGAAATTTACAGACCTTATGGCATTGTACAGAAAGGCTTTGGAAAACTACCCTAAAGTGTCATTTCAGGTAATTTCTGGGTTGTGTGGTCATGGATAATTTTTATTTATTTCATATGCTATCTTTAGAGCTATATTAATGAAAAACTCTTCCTTTATAATTTAAAACAATTTTGTTGAAAATAAATAGCCTAACAACAAGAATACTACCATAGTTTTACTTTGATGAACTGCTAATAGATTACTAATGTATAAATAGAAAACATTAATACATGGGTTATCATGTTAGATAGAAGTACTGTTGAAGGGCATTCAACTTCATTTTGCATAAGTGTTTTCCACTTAAATATTCAATAGTTCCAACACCTTGTGTTCAAAAGCTTTTCCTTTGCCTCTGTTGAAAAGCAATGAACTCTATCTGGGCTTCCATCTTCTGGAAGAGCAGCAAGTGCTCTTAACCACTGGGCCATCTCTCCAAGCCTATCATAATAATTTATAAAATAGATTCCTCAAAGGGAAGGTAATTTAACCCTTATAATTACATCATGGTGTTATGTTCAAAGTAAGTAATCTGGGCACAAACCTGTAATCTCAAATACCTGGGAGACTGAAACAGAAAGACCATGAGTACAAGGCCTTCTTGGGCTACAGAGTGAGTTTAAGGTCAGCCTAGGAAACTAGGACAGACAGACCCCATCTCAAAATGAGAAATTTTAAAAAAGGTTGATGACATTGCTCAGTGGTATGGTGCTTGTTTAGCTTCTATAAGAACCTGGATTCAATTCACGCACACACACACACACACACACACACACACACACAAAGAGAGAGAGAGAGAGAGAGAGAGAGAGAGAGAGAGAGAGATGACACAGAGAGCTAAAATATCCCCAAAGTGCTAACAATAGAAATTATACAGAAGCACAACATCATTTTAATGGTGTCTTATGAAAAGAGACGTCTTCAAAAAGTGAACGCTCAAATACCAGAGATCTATAATGGTTCAGTGGAAGGTTCAAATATGCAATTACTAAGTGACCTACATGCACCTCGCAGCTTTCCCTGTGAATATGAAACATTAGAAGAAATCTATTTCTAACCACTGCCTTAGATATATTCAGTATTTCTGATGTTCTTTTCCTTATTACTTACACGTCACTGAAAGTCCTGGATGTTATTTCTGAAGTTTGAGAAGGAAAGCTACGGGATTGGATGAAGGCATCTTAAAGTTAAAGAGATACTTGAACAGAGGTCAAGAAAGTTAACTTTGGTTAACCTGAATTTTGCTGTAAAGGTAAAATTGTGAAAGAGTTTGATATGTGTGTGTACATTAAATTAAAACCATATATGTTTATTGCTGGTGGTTTTTTTTTTTTAAAGATGGGAGCCTCATCACAGAGCCCAGGCTTTCTTAGAGCTCATTAACTAGCTCAGGCTGGCCTGAAGCTCTTGAATCCCCTGTCTCTGCCTCTCAGGGGCTAGATTTACAGATGTGCACACCACCATGCCTGGAAAACATATTTTTATGTTCAAATCTATGTACACAAAGTTAAATAGCATGATGTCTGGCCAGCTAAGCTGTTCTCAGTCATATCATCAGATGCTCTTATAATTCCACCACCTGCTTTCTCAAACTTTATCAGGACAGAAAACACAGGATCTTCAGTAATGCACAGACCAAAAGCCAAAACAACACACAAAACAAAAACTAAAAAGCAAAAACAAAATCCAAAACACCCCAAAAATGAAAGCAAAACAAACAAACAAAAAACCTTGAAATGAAACTAACAGGGTTTCAGCCGAGGTAGATGGAAGGTCTCTGCTTTTCTCTCTGCATTTTGACTTTGATGCTCCAGGATGTCAGGATTAGAAATCTCTTCAGTGCTGTCACTGTGGTGCCCATTGTCATGATGTTGTATGAGCTCTCTTATGAACGAGACTACAAAGACAAGAATGTAAGGTGAAGGGGTGTTCTAAGAAAATGGCTTTGGAGGCTCTGAACCATAAGATTCAGTATCAGAACAGATCCTGGATTTCCTTGCTAACACCCAAGGAAATCCCCAGACAGTTGTATTTCAGAGTAAAGTTTGGTTGTTAGCTCTATATAAATATAGAGCTATAGACATATAGAGCTATACCAATATTTATAGTAAATATTTCCACCCCTTCGCTACAGTAAAAACACAAGTCATGTGGCGTTTGCTTTCCCCAAAGGCTCCATTTGATATTTGATTGATAATAACTAAATAAATAATTTAATGCCCTGAAGGCAATACAAGCACAACCAATTAAAACTTACTCATCCAGCATTCACGTCATCACTTTTCTTATCTGTGCTGTCCTTTTGTGCTGCTATAATAAAATACCCTGTGTAGGGTACGTTAGAGAAAAGAAGTTCACATCTCATAGTTCCAAAGGTTCAAGGACATGATGCTGCCATCTGTGCAGCTCTGGTGATGACCTCATGACACGTGGTATCACAAGGTAGGTACACATGTGGAAGAGAATACAGGGGTGTTCTTTAGTCCTCTTATAACAACTCATTATCAAAAGAAGTAAAACAGCCTCCCAAGACCTGCCTTAATTAACTTGGTGTACTGTGATCTAAATTCCACTCCCCAGCAGTCCCACACTGGGACATTCCAGCACCTGAAGGATCGGGGCAAATCACATACAAACCAAAGCACTATCTAGACATTAAACAAGTGTTTGAGGGGTTCTGCCAAAATCTCAAAGGCCCCCCTCCTCCCTTCAATCCATGTGCCATTTTCTTATTTGTTCTACAAGAAGACAAAATTATATTGTGGAGTTTGGAAGTAATTGTGATTGCCAAAAAAAGAACAAACATCTTTAATTGCTCCCAGAGTAACAGATATTCTCACAGAAGCTAGCTAATTTCGACAAAGTCTAAGGGAGAGGGACAGCAGAGAGGGAGCATGTCTTTCACTCATTGCTCTCAAGGTCTTCTTGACCCTGGCTTTTATTCTGGAAGCAAGTCCAGTAAACGTCATCCAAGGCAGCACACGCCAGCACTCCCTCTTTGGCTTTCCTTTCTCAGTTTTAACAGTGTGAAGTTTCAGAATTCAAATTTCCACATCCCCTGAGAGGGCAGAAAGCAGCATTCTTCTCTCTGGTGCTGATGTCCACAGATGAGCCTCCCCAGCCCTGGGCATCACTTGTCGTGAGCTATGTCCACCACATCCGCAGCATCATGGGAACACTAGAAAGTTAAACTGGGTCCAGACACAAACTGGATCAAGGCTTGAGCCTTAACCTGGTGGCATTGGAAGGCAGGGTCTAGTGGGTTGTGCTTTGGGTCATTGGGTGCGACCCTAGCAAATGAATTAATGTCTCTCTTACGACTGTGACACCGGCAGATTGAAGATGTAAGCAGAGCAGGCTATGAACCTCAGAGCTCACCCCCAGTACCCCACTCTTCTCAATAGCATGCTACACATACGGCAGCTCTTTCTTCATTGTCCCCATCACTCCCCAATGCACTTTCATTTCCTCCCGTTTTCTTCTTCAGTGTTTCTTATTGTCTCTTGATAGCTTCAAATTAATTTCTCTCATTTAAATACACTGCTAAAGTCATCTTGTGACTTTTAAGTTTCAAGTTCTCCTCACCTTTATACTCATCTTTGTCTTCACTTCCATCTTCTTCCTCTTCCTTTTTTCTCCTTCTCTTTCTTCCTTTTCATTTTACTGTCTTTGCCAGTATTCTAGTGCTGTGAAGAGATACCATGACCATGCAACTTTTTAAAAAGCGAAATCATTTAGTTGGGCTTGCTTACAGTTTTAGGGGTTTAGTCTATGATCATCATGGCCCGGAGCATGGCAGCACACAGGCAGACATGGTGCTGGAGAACTCTACATCCAGATCCGAAGGTGTCTATGGCTTCCTGTGAAGGAAGAAAGAGAGTGACACTATGCTGGCTTGGGCTTTTGAAACCTCAAAGTCCACCCCTAGTAATGCACTTTCTCCAACAAGGCCACACTATTTCAACAAGGCCACACCTCCTAATCCTTCTCAAATAGTGCTACTCCCTGATGGCTACACATTCAAATATATAAACCCATGTGGGCCATTCTTATTCAAACCACCATATTTACTACCCAGGGCCTTCTGCAGGCTCAGTATGTATTCATCCACTGCACATACCCCAAGTCCTGTTTTTCCTTTCATCAATTTTCACTTGATTGTGGCAGGAAAGAACAATGAGAAAAATCGTGGGGATGTGAGAAGGGAAAGGCCTCTCACCCTGGAGTCCGAAGCCTTTCCTCAGCCAAGTCATTGAAATTCCAACACATTTGCATTTTCTGTAAAAGCTCTCCATGCTGCAAATGCATGGAGACAATGTTCCTTTCATACACGAAGGCTTTGTGTTGAAGTAACAATGACCCAGGTTTAAAGCCTTAATATATATGCCATGGATAGGGCCTTTCCTCCCCCCACCCCAGACATTGCCTGAGAATCTAAAACAAAAATGTTAACTTTGTTCATAGCAAAGACCTCCCTAAATCTCCGTGAGCCAGCTTTTACCTCATCAGTTCTGGCCTGTCAGTGCCCATTCAGGCTTCTTAGCAACTGTTTGAAGACAGTAGTTTCTTTCTTTTTTTTATTGTTAAAAGAAAAATTTATACTTCCTCTCCTTGTCCCAGGCCCTCCCGTTCCCCCACTACCCCACCTCCCTCCCCCTGCTTCCTTAAGAGGGGTCAGGGTATCCTGCCCTATGGGAAGCCCAAGGGCCTCCCCCCTTCATCCTGGCCTAATAAGGTGTGCATCCATATAGAATAGGTTCCCAAAAAGCCAATACATGCAGAAGAGATAGATAGGTCCCAGTGCCATTATCATTGGCTTCTCAGTCAGTCCCCATTGGCAGTCACATTCAGAGAGTCCGGTTTGGTCATATGCTTATTCAGTCCTGGTCCAGCTGGATTTGATGAGCTCCCATTAGATCAGGCNACCTATTCTTTTTTTTAATAAGAAGTTGTAACTGAAAATCTTTTTTTTTTCAAGACAGGGTTTCTCTGTGGCTTTGGAGCCTGTCCTGGAACTAGCTCTTGTAGACCAGGCTAGCCTTGAACTCACAGAGATCCGCCTGCCTCTGCCTCCCGAGTGCTGGGATTAAAGGCGTGCGCCACCACCGCCCAGCATAACTGAAAATCTTATATGTGGCCTGCATTGTATTTATATTAGACAATGCTGCTATAGAGTGTTAAGTCAAGAGTCTCTGATACTACTATTTCCAGTGAATGGGGCAGCTGTGCTCTGATGTTAGGAACTGACTGGTTAAAAAAAAAAAAAAAAACCTGGTAAGATGTAAATGAGGCTTGTTGTAAAAGATAAATAACTTTTGTTTGGCAGGGAAATTTTGCAACTTTGTGTCCTGTGGACGTTTTTAACTTTGTATCTAACCTGGCATATTTCAGCCTTTTTCACACACTCCCTGTCTTTCCCTTCCTCCTGGCCCTTCCCTGCCTCCTCACAGTTACGTAGAAATTTCTTCTGAGCCGGTTTGTTACCCCACTGGTTACAGAGAGCATCAATAGATTCACAGTCACTGTCTTTTCCCATTGGAAGATTGAGCTTTGGCAGCAGCGACTGTGCCGCCCAGTGTCCCTGCCTCCCAAGGTTGGAGCCTGAGGACTGCTGGTTGGGAGGAGGAGGATGCTGAAGAAAGGGAATGCGAAGAGGGCAGCGCAGCGAGCTCTCTAACCCATGTCTGTAGAGGCTGGGAGCTGGGGGAGGGAGGGTTCAGGAACCTGGTGGAAAGGACAGCTTCAGAGAGACAAATGCACATGGGGACAAGGGACCTGAGCATCTAAAACACCATCAGGGACCCGGGGCACAGAGTAGGTAGGTACATGTTTTATGGAGGATTTGAAATCCCTGCTCGGAGTACACTCCACCCCTAAAGCCCTGTGTCCTCTGTGCAGCACTCCTTGTCCCTGGCTCCACAGGGCTGGGGGGGAGCTCACAGAAGCCCTTTTCTCTGGCTAAGATGGGTCCCAGGATGGAGGAAAAGAAGACAAGACCAAGCTCATAGACCCCAGCAGAATGAGCATGGGACTATACCTAGTACCATTATCTCACAGATATCTCTGGGAACACAATTTCATCTGGATCTCCAAGAAATTACAAAAAGAGAAATGTTGTAATTAGGGGAGAGGTGTGGGTTATGTTCCCCAGCCGCCAACCGCTGGCCCGCTCAGCCACTGGCTGCCTGCACCCGAAATAACCACATGAGAATGGCATTCATTCAAACTCTGCCTGGCCCATTATCTCTAGCCTCTCCTTGGCTAGCCCTCACCTCATAAACTAGCCCATTATAAAAGTCTGTAAGTCACCACGTGGTGACTTACAGACTTTTATAA